>CAEMYA010000162.1:1441039-1457098 GCA_903131615.1 Diplodus sargus
TTTTTTGGGGGGGGGGGGAGACTGATGATAGCTTGAGCACGACATGGAATACTTATTACTGCTGTTCTGCGGCTGACCCTGTAGTTGGTGCTGGGCAAACAGCCAAAAGATGAATATCTCCCGCGGGGATTTACAGAGGATCAGAGTATATTTCTCTGAGCAGCCCCATCACCACACACACACACACACACACACAGACACACACACACACACACACACACGACTGCTGCTCGCTCACTTTCCTTTTGTGGCCTCAGCGTCGGCTCATTTACAGCATCGTGCAGTCCCTCACTTCAGACCGCAGACGCTTTGCCTTTCTTCCTCGTTGTCGCACATCACCTGACCTCATACTCAACCGAAAGGTTCAACTGCTTTGAATAAAAACCTTTACCTGTTGCCAGGCTCCCCCTCCACCTCCACTTTTGTTTTGTCTCTGTCCTCGTCCTGACTTTGAATGTTCCCCCGTAAACACAGATTGCCCCTCCGATATTCAAACACTGCTATGTAAAGAATATCGAAATACTACCCACTGAATAATGCATCGAGGGAGACGTGCGCTCATGAACATCATCAGCTTCACAGAGCGAGACTGACAGCCGCTGTGTCCCTGGATTCTGTGCTCATCATTTGTAACAGAGAGTCTGCGAGTGCTGATGTGTGTCAGCAGGAAGTTGCATGACTTCATGTCTTCATGTCTCGTTTGTGCAGCAGGAGCACACTGGGAGGTCATAATGCTTTCTATAATGTGGTCTCGGCACCACGCAGGGGGAACGTTAAACCAGAGGCTACATGAACATGAAATGAAAGGCACTGTCTCGAGGACTCATTTGTAATAATACCTTTAATTGTAGTTTTTTTGTTTTTATTTTAATGACCACGTTGCTATTTGTGGGTGCCTTTTTGTGTTTAAAGCTGTTGAGTAGCTCTCCTGGTGAAGTGCATGCCATACGCAGGCTGCTGAGGTTGAGGCGACCGGGTTCAAATCCTCCCTGTTGCTTCTGCTGCATGGAGTAAAATTTGGCCGTCATAAAAACTTGAATGATTGTAAAAACGTTAATCTTGAACCCTGTAAGGACGTCACTTTGACATGAATAGTGAACGTTGAAAAGACTGCAGAAAAACGTTCATTCTGGCCCTCCGCTGGACTACGAATGACATCTTTTGGATATGTTTTTGTCACGGATCACCATAAATAATACTCGCGATAAGCTGATTGCGGTATATTTCCATTATCGGGTTAATTATTACTCAAGATAATCATTAAAAATCTCTCATGAGTGACTTGAAAAAGGTGTCCAGCTTGATAGAAGTAGTCCTGGGTTGACTTTCTTAACAAAATGTAATGTAATATGATTCCTGTGTGTTTTGGACTTTAAAGCGTACTGTGATGATTATCGGGATTATATCGTAAAAACGATTATTTTGGCCGGGGTAATCGCTAAAAAGGTCAAAAAGTTAGATAAATGCATTTCGCCGTGAGAAAATGTATCTCAAACACTTTTTCTGCATTTTGTTTGTAGGATGCATGTGTGTGTGTGTGCATGCAGGGCTGTGTGTGAGTGATATTCATGGGAGCTGGGCACAGTTCAAGTTTCCTCCGCAGTGCAGAGGCTCTGTGGAGAGAGAGAGAGAGAGGGAGAGGGGAAGGACAGACAGCTGAAGGAGAGAGAGAGAGAGAGAGAGAGAGAGAGAGAGAGAGAGAGGTGACGCTCGGCTAAAATCATACACTGCTCACACACACACACACACACACACACACACACCACCAGCAGCTCCATCAAGCGCACAGTTGTATCATTTGATGTGATGTTGGGGACGCGCCCGCCACGAAATTCGACTGGAAATTTCCACAATTTGCTCGCTGCTCCGAGGCCGAGTCACATACAACAAAATGAATCTTGATTTCTGTCCACAAGCCTCCATCAGCACTAATCTCACCAGGGGATGGACGTCATTACTGGTCCCAGGCAGCGTACAGCTGACCTGTTCCTCCACAGACCAGACAGGTTATGTGATTATGGGAATGAATGATTTGTAGGACGTAAGCCTGGAGCAGCATTTTTCATCGCTAACAAACTGAATGACATGCGGGGAGTTCTCCAGTCCAGCACGAGCACTTCTCATTTAATTACACAGTGACAGAGACTGACGGTCGGCCTGGTGTTCGTACGAAGAATTACAACTGATATTTAATTTCCGTGCAGCGTCTGATTGGCATCGCTCCCTTCGTTTTTTGGTCACTTCCCAGAAGACACCGTTTGCACAGATTAGAAAGACAGGACAGAATAAAAAACGTCTGCACAGCCCAAAGAAAGTGTAGACGCAGAGTCACCTGAAGCTGAGTCGCTCAGTGTTATTTCTAATTGTTGGGGCCCCAAGGTGTTTGTGGCGCGTTATTATGATCGCATATCTTATGTGGCTTCTTAAATTGCAGTGAGCTGGAATGAGTCTTAAACATTACACTCAGCCATGTAACGTGAGAGGATTTTTGAGAGCCTCCCGAGAAACATTAAGAAACACCACGGCCACCATCACCCAAAGCAATTTGCTTTGGGCAGGGCCTCACAGGAAATGGGCCATAACTCATTAACAATTAGTCCAATCATTAAAAATCTTACCTAATGCCTTCAGTCCATGTTTGGGAAAAAGTGTACCAAAACATTTTAAGCCCGGCCCATAGGGGGCGCCACAAGTGCTACTCAAATCCTGCTCACTGCTCTAATTTTGTGCCTCCGTTGATGATGGCTTTTATTTTTTGATTACACTTTTTCAGCCACACTGTAACATCTGACAAAATGACTTTACTTTAAGAATGGAGGGAACCGATTACCTCAAAATTACCTGGTAAAGTAGACGGACATCCTGCCCTGCTCCTCCATTTCATCCAAATATGGTCACTTCCGGCTAAAAAATATATAAATAAAACAAACAAAAACAAGATGGTGGTGGGTTTAGCTCACAAACCAATTGGATTTTGTCTTTTAGATATTACATAATTATATATATAGATATCACACAAGCGCTTTTATAGCCTAAGCTTCACGATTGTTCACATAGCTGCCTGTTTTATGTATTTGTAAGACAAACAGACCAAAGGGTATTTTTACAGAGTGTGTTGGTTATAGCTTTTATAGTTGTATTTATAGTTTGCATATCTGCCTGTATTATGTATTTGAAAGGTAAACAGACTGAGGGAGATTTTACAGAGCATGTTTGTTGTTTGTCATGAAAATTGGATTTGCAGATTTACAGTCTAAAGAAAGACCATATTCAGCGCTCTGTGATCCGCTGCCATGGTTGATTATATGAGTGTATGGGTGCCTCCTGACATCAGAGACCATAAATACAGCATGTTCATGTTAAAGGGGCACTGTGTGAAATTCAAACTCATAATTTGATTTTACAATATCAACAAGGTAATAATACAAACTCAGAAATATAAATATGTACCATAACTGAATGAACACGCTGTTCTAAGAGGAAAATGAGGAAGAAGCTAGAAAGGTGGCAGGGTCTGCCAAATATAAACGTAGTAAAACAGTATGAAGTTGCCCTTTAAGGTCAGTTTGTGTATTTAGTTTAATCAGTCATGAAAACAAAATGAGTTTGTTTATTTAGTTTGTTTAGGCAGATATAAAATGAAATAAGATGTCATCCCTGAAACTACATAGTGCACCTTTAATGGAAGAAATGAGAATATACATTTTTTTGTATATATATATATATGTGTGGTAGATAAAGATATTTGAATATTTCTCTATTCTCTTTGGAAAGATTTAGTCTGTTATCGTAGTGGATTAGAACTAATAACTGGCAACTGTTTTCATCATCTTTTATCTCAAAATGCCCCAAATTCTCCAGTTTCAGCCTCTCAGCTGTGAGGATTTGCTGCTCTTCTTTGTCTTTTGTGTGATGGTGAACTGAACGTTTTGGGGTTTTGGACTGTCGGCTGGAAGCACCATCTTATAGAAATTATGTTGGGCACGACTGTTTTATAGACTAAATGCTTTATAAAGACATTGTTGAGCTTTTTCTGTGCAGATGTTTTTTTTTTATTGCTCCAGGGCCAACATGTGTCCAAAGACAAAGGCCTGTTGATCGGCACAGGAAGTCGTCTCATCCCCTCGGTGTAAAAGCAGAGGGACATTATCATCATCATCATCACCCTTTGTGTCCTTTCCACACAGGATTTACTCCACTGCCTCATGCGTGGGTGTGTATGCGTGCTCAACACAGTTTTTTTTTTTCTTCCCGATCCATTCACTCCACCATGTCTTTTTTTTGGCCGCGGCACGCTTTCCCAGCTCCCTACGCCCACTGGCCACCTGCTGCACCGAATGCTCGCTGGGATCCCTTCGACCAGACAGATTGAACAGATGATCGGCTCAGACAGTGCATTTAATGTGTGCGTCTGCTGACGCGCCAAAAACGGGCTTAAAGTAATGGGTTCGGAGGAAGCTTCTAATTCTGCAGAAAGGAATTCTGGGTAAAAGGTTGGGGTTTTTTTTGGTGTTTTTACGAGGTAGACGCTCGCTAGCAACGTCACATTGTACATTCTGTTCCTGGGTCTGTGCACACTCAAATCAGATGGTGTGTGTATGTGTGTGTGTGTGTGGGGGTGGGTGTGCATGTGCATGTGCGTGTTTTACTGGTGTGAGACAAATGTAGTCCCTCTCAGTGTTTACCTCTCTGCGCTGTGACCCTGGCTCTAGCGGGATGTGTCTAATGAGAGCTATAAATATCTTGCGAACCGACCTGGCCGGCGCTCGCAAGACTGCAACCTCTACACACACACACATACACACACACACACACACACACACACACACACACACACACACACACTCAAATGTACTGGTTCCCATCACTCCTCCCACAGACGATGACAGGAAGGAGAAGGGTAGAGAGAAAGAGAGGGAGAAACAAATAAATTATGAACAAAGGCTCTCCAGCACAGGCAGACGCAGACCCCCTGCCTGCCCTCCCACCTACTTCTTCTTTCCGCCCACTCGCCTTTTTTTTCTCTTCTCTTCTCCAAACTCTGCCTGCAAGCCTCCCAGCGTCGACGTTATGAGTCACGGCAGCCTGTGTGGGAGTCGATGCAAGCGATTCAACAGAGATTCAACGAAAGGGACAGGGAGGAGGCCCCCCCGTCCCCCGAGCAATCGATGCATACCGCACACGCGCACGCACACACACACACACACACACACACACACACTTTCACAGAGGGTCAGCATAAATATGATTTCCTCCTGTTGGCTGTGGCTGAGCCCTGTGGTCACAGACAAACAGCGGGGGCAGCCGGCTGTAACCTTTTCAGACAAGAAGCTCCGGACTCACCGCGCCCCCCGTCGTCGCTTTTACCCGACACTGATAACACCATCGCAGAACAGAAAAAACACGTATCCCCAAATTTAGGGGCCGTTTACGCGACAATGGTTTTTGCAAAATACGTAGACTTTTGTCGAGTTGCGGCCCTTCATCCACACGACATGGCCCGAAAACTCTTGAAACACGGTTCCAGAGTGTAATCGCTTGAAAACGATTACTAACTGTCTAACCCTAACTGTCCTCATGTAAGCTGTGACGACACAGCCTCGCTTTGCGCATGTGTGTTACGTTTTCTGGAGGACGACAAGAGCAATGCCGGGCCACTGAATATACTAACGCTCCTCGAGCAAAGTCTAGATTTGCTTAATTTTCGTGATCACATGGCTCATCGAAGAAAGCTCAGAAGAAAAGAGTTTGTTACGTGGTCTGTGGTGTTTACTTGCAAAGTTGCAGTAGCATGGTTGTCACGTTGTTGTCATACGAAAGGCATAACTTTCCCAATTTTTCCGCTGAAGCGAAAACAGCTGCTGTGAATGTAAACGTGATGTCGGAACTTTGGTCACACTTTGCATTCGAAGCTCCCTTTAGCAACAGGTAAAACAGCTTAAATCACCTCAGCGCTCATTCCCCCGTCATCAAACGGTCCCATTCAGCGCTCAGTGACATCTTGATGTCGAGTCCAAATTACGCCACTTTAGCTGAGGTCAGGAAAATGACTCTCGACTCTGTTACAGAAGCACGTCACCGTAAATAACTCTCACTGGCGGTTTAATGGCAAGGCCAAACCGCACCACTGTAGTCGAGCTCATGAAAAAATACACATGACTCACTTTATAACGGTCTGATGACAGCATGTTCACAGGACGGGCTGGAAGATTTGATTTATCAGCCTTGCTACTCTAGGGGGGGAAAAAAAACTGTTCATCATTCTCTTACGAGTAACATTTGGGTTTAATAAGCAAACTTCTTTGATTGGTTATTCTTTAAAAAGGCCACTAAATTCCAAATAGTAGTGACGAAGCGCACTTACGTATGGAAGTATGCTCACGTGCATGTTGTTTATAATACGCTGTCAGTATGCTTTCTCTCACTTCAGTATAGGTGTATATTTGCAAGAGACTCACAATAAATGTTAACATGCTAATAAGAGATTCTAAATGATATTATCAAGCATGTATATTAGACTAATATACACTTCAAATTGTGCTTTTTCTTCAGCGAAGTCACATCTAAAATATCCTTGTCACCACCTGACAAATTGTGGGATGTTGCCGCGAAGCGAAGATGTTTCCACTTCCTGCTGTCACATTTAACTTAACCTCACTTAAAAGGAAATTACAAGCCAGTAACTGAAAAAAAAGAAAGGTATTTACTGACTCAAATCATCAGCGTCCATGTACGTAAATAATGATCCTGCGATGGAGTCACAGCCGGTAAACTGTCCTAAAAATGGAACTGAGTGTATCCAAATGATTCAAACAGGGTCACATCAGAGAGTGTGACTCAAAGAGGAAGTACGTGTCCGACCTTTAAGTCACAAGATAGAGGCAGACAGGGTTAACTCCATGTTGGTAAATCAGAATTCACACCGCGTTCTTACACTCAGGAGGGAAACGGTGATCACTGCTGACTCTGTGGACATCACAACGAGACCCGCGACGCTGCACAAGCCTCTGCGAGAGAGGAAAAGTGACGCTGCATCTGCATGCCACAGTAATCCATTCAAAATCAGAGTGATCCTGGACCGGATTATATCTAATCACCACATAAACGGAGTTTTTGGAATCACTGTTGTTGGTTTTAAGATTATTTTCTGTGACTTTTTTTTTTTTTTTTTTTTGCACTTATTTGATAAACTGGTCGGAGAGAAGCCAAATATTCTGCAGAAATGGAGCAGAGGGCATGTGACGGTAGTTTGAGGCCAGATTAAAAGAAAGGGGATATTGTGGTTACTCCATGGTTGTAACTTGCCGCTCCACGCCTCGCCTTTAACCCAGTTATGACCCGTATTGGCGGAGGGAATATTACATGGTTTCTGCTCAATTGAGCTAAATATAATGGAAACTATTCTGGAAACACGGAGCAGACTTTCATTATAAACAAACTCCAGTATTTCGATCCATTCAGGCTTTTCATCCCACGGAAACTGAAAGCACCAATTGACCCATTTACAGTGAGCTTTATGTAACCATCTAGAATGCTCTCTTTATTATGACTTCCCTGTCATTTCCCAGATGAAGACCTATTTCATCTGAAACCTCCCCTTCAAATGATCTGCTTTATTGAAAACCGAGGTAACGTTTTATAGTAATCGTCTAATCAAAATTTAGTTCACAATTATTCCACTGTTAGAGTGGAATATTTACACTGTCAACGAGGTAATAATAGAAACTCAGACATATGATATATTTTTAAATATCTGAATAAACAAGCGGTTCTCAGAGGAAAATAAGGTCCCCAGAACACTGTTTGAGCTGGAAAGGTGGCAGGGTCCGCCACAGTAAAAAAAAACACAATGTTGTGTTGTGCTTTAAGGTCAGTTTGTTTATTCAGTTTATTAACTCAAGTTTGTTGTTCAGTTTGTTTGATAATATGTTCTTCCCAAAAATGATGTAGTGCACCTTTAACAAACAATAAAATGCATAACAAACCATTTATCAAGCAATTTTCTTTTATTGTTAAGTTGCAGCGGATGTTTAAACCCTTATTAAATGTTTTTTCCACACGTTGGTTAACAGTCAACAGTAACTGTTTATTTACGATGCTTATTATAAAGTTAAACCACAGCTGATTGCTCCCTGAGCCCCTCCCCCAGTCACAGCTCAGCCATTGAAACTAGGCATGTTTAAACGGGGCTTTAATAGCAGCGATACTCTGTGTCTGAAGACTTCGGAGTGTTGGTTTGGGTGGAGTCTTTTTCTTCACCTCTCAGAGACCAAAAGTGTAAGAAATGGATAAACTGTGCTCTTTATCTGCTCTAATGTAAGCCAAGAACGCTAGCATGCCGGGCTAACAAGCTTACTACCCCACAGCAGTAGCACGGAAGCACTACATCATAATTCTGTTCTTACATCTTTCCCTACAGTCGCCGCAATGGTCTACTCTTATGAATCGTATGCAGTCGTTTTCTTATGATTGATTATCTCATTATCCTAGGAAAACAACATTTGTTTTTTATTTTTTGGGGGGGAGATGGGGGTTATTACATAAACAAATGTGCTTCCTCGAGATCTCAAGAAAACGTTCCATTTTCCTGGGCAAACAAAGTTTGTTATTCTGTAGTAACGACGTAAATAACCCGCGACCTCGAGGGAATAAATCAAATGCAACTCATTGTCATGGGAAAACAGAAAAAATGTTTGACCGTTGAGGGTTAAATATTATTAGAATGTATTTTTTTTTTCATCTTCACATTGGCACAGTTCTTTCTTTTTTTCATTTGATTTATCTTTAATCACCGCCGTCGTTGTTATTGGTGAAAATGATAGGCTTGTTCTTGATTTAAATGTAATCTGTCACTGTGCCATGCGAAACTGGAAAGCCAGGGACGTTAAATAGCCCCTCTACCGCTCAGTGACATCACTCTTAATGGTGAACAATTCACCAAAAGCACTTGGGATATCTTGGCTTTTATGCTCGGATGAAAGATAACGCGCGCTGATGACGGATAACCCACAGCATCTTCTCCATCTGCCTCTCTCTCTGACTCGGAGTGCCACTCATTGATTAACCGGTAAAGATCTCTGACGCTCGGCTTGTGTGTCAGCTGCCGTATTTCATCTTCCTTCCTCCAAATTACCAATGCTTTTAACCGCATTGATTTTTTCCTTCCATTCTTTTTGGCCCCAAAGAAAGGTCAAACTGGACCTCAATCGAATTAGCAAATATCTCCTCCAGTGTCTAGTGTCTGCCAACGGACGGCGCCATGCCAGGTAGTTTTTACTCAGATATGGTCAGTCGTGGTTCAGGAAGAGCAGTAAATCCGCCGTGATTGTCCCGGGAGGCCCTTGATTGTCTCATCTTTCTCTTTTTCTACTGTAGCAATAAAAGCACAGACTGTCTGGACATGTTTAACCTTTAGATGAGACCCAACACAGCACCAACAAAAATGAAAGAAAGAAGACAAATAAAGCAGTAAATTGTCCTTATGTCTCATCGAAAATAGCCGGTTTTGATGCCGGCTAGAAATATTCCAGAGGTCCCATCAACACCACGTCACATGCCACCGTAGCTTGTTAAAAATACCCGGTGGTTAAAATCTACCCGGTTGTTCAGTCTTGAACAGTGGTCTCTGGCTTCAAAGTTAACTCACACGCGTATTGCGATGTGGTGGGTACGACATGCACACATTTGAATGTAATCGTGTTGCGCAGACCCGTAAAAGGCCAAGGTTTCGTCAGCGCGAGCGACTCTTTTCACGTCACGCGCAGTCATTTGATGCATTGCTGTTATGAAAATAGCTTAGACTGATTTATTTGTGTATGCAGGGTGCATAGGCTCCTTTATTAGACCCCTGTTGGTTTAAATTATTACCCCTAGAATCACAATCTGCTAAATCAGCTCCGTTCCAAAGTGGCCTGAGTCGTACCGCAGCCCTTAAATCTCATCCCCCCTCTTCAGTCAATTCAAATGGACCACATGGGCCATCTCCAAATTACCCTCCATTCTTTGGAAAACATCCCAGAGGCTTTCTGCTCTCCCTCCCCTGTTGGCTATGTGATACATTATGGATTGGATGGGGGAGAAAATGGCACGCCACCAGGGAGCGAGGGGGTGACAGATGATAGCTCCTTTCTTCTTCTTTGTTCGCGTTTTGCTTTTTCTTTTTTTTTTCAAGCCTAGACAACATAATTTTCATTTCACCAAAATCCCCTCGTTCATCTCGCGGAGACTCCGAAGACATTAGCCCGCGACCCGCCAGGCATTAAACAAACAGGAGCAAGACAAGGATACCACAGCGAGACTCTGATTTTGTTTGCCTCTCGAGTCTGTGATCCAAGAATCAATCCATGCATGACATAAATATTTATATCAAAGCATTTTTTTTTAAACTAAACTTCGACTCATTTCAGACCGAAGGGCTTGACCGAATCTGAAAATACAAAGTGAAATTTGGTACACAAAAAAGAAGTTCTTATTTCATTACGTGTCTTGACACTGAGGAGGACGTGCGTGTCATCCTCAGCATGGCCTGTCAAACGGGAAGCTGTTGCGGTTTTGGTTGCTATGATTTTATGTGTCTTCCCCTTTTCAGTGGCTTATTTGCAGTCGCTGAGCCAGAACCTGTTCATGTTTCATGACGAACCCCTGCTGTATTTATCTTTTAGTGTAACTACGTGTCGTCATGTTTACTGCGTTATAACACAACAAAATAAAGTTTGACGAAAAACGCCGTACAGCTGCTTTAATCAACTCCAATGGCGGCCCAGCGTTCATCCCCATGATGTTACAAATAATAATAATAATAATAGAGACACCATGCAAACATTTTATGAAATCCATTAATTCAATCCAGTTTTATTTACTAATGTCAGGATGCTAAGTAGCTAGCCTCATGCTAGAAAACCTTAACTCTTTCTGTGCAAACACCAGCGCTGCCGGACGAACTGCACCAGCTTGTTTATCTCTCCTGACTCTGGATGTCGCGTCGTGTCACGATTCCCAAGAGAGGATGTGTCTCGGTTTCCTCTGTTCTTCACACCGTTTCCTCCGAAAGAGACACAATCAGCATTTATTAACATTTACAGACTTTATCAGAAAAAACCTCAGAGAGAGTTCAAGCTTTCCTGAGGCTCTTCCTTCTAAAAGAAAACAGAAGAAAACATCATGCTCGTGGTAAGTTTTTGGTTGTTTAATTTCACAATAATGAAAACATTGCAAAACCATAATGAAAGTTAGTTTTTGATTCAGTCTCGAACCCCTCATACTTTTGTCTTGACTCCAGAAACATTCAGTAGGAGCGGCGTCACATATTGCCTTTGCTTCATCAGAGCAGCAGCAGCTGTTCAGTGTGTGAGCTGAAGACCCGGCTCTTCAGACTGAGATAATATACCGTACTTGTGACTGAACAGTTGTTGATTTGACGTTTGACATTTCAGAGTTATTGAACATAACAACTTTCCTGAGTTCAGTTAAGTTTGTTTCGCTTCTCATCATGTCTGGAGATTTTCTTTCATAAAACATTACTCTGAATTCATTAGATTAATTAGTTTATACTCATTTTCATTCTGTACTCCCCACACGTCACCGTTTTGGACAGGCGATGCCTGTTGTTGCCTTGTTTTGAAGTCGCTCCACGTCTCCCAGACTGGATTTTTATCAGTGATGTTCTTGATTCTTGTTTTGTTTTTGTTCCTAATTGTTATGTTTTCTGGCGCTTCCTTGATTGGACCATTTGTCAGCGTTTTAATAGTGCTCCGCTTCCTTGTTTTTACCAAGTCAGGTGTAATAGCTGCATCATGAAATATCATCAATCGTCTTTTTTTTTTTGCGACAACTTTCATCTCGATTTGGGTGATTTCTGGTGAAACCAGAAAGCCCTCTGAAAGGCACCCTCAGCCTTCCTCCCTTGGATTTACTCTAACCCAGATTTTGCCTGTGCTTTCTGCGCGAAGGGGGAAATTCAATTTCAAGTTTGGATGAATATGAACATGAATATAAGATGGATGCTCATGGATGACTCTGGCAGACTCTGAGTGCTTGGATCTGGATTTTCCTCCTCACTTTTTCCCCTGAAATCATATTTAAAGCAGCTCGCGGAGTCGCTCCCGAAGCGTTGCTCCTTTAACTCTCTCAGTTCGCTAATTGAAACATTCCTGCGCCCGTTCACCTCCCACTAGTCTCCCTTATTATTCCTCCATAATGTCAACACCAGGGAGGGGGTTATGGTGACAGGCCAATCCCATAGCTTTTAGGGAGAGCAGCGCTGTACCCTAATTGGACCAGGGGAGTTGGCAGCTGGATGTAATGAGAGCTGACATTGGGCACCGGTGGGGAAACATGTTTGCATTTGCATGTCCCAGCGGCCTCTCTTTGGGTCTGTGTCTCTCCCTCTGCCTCCCACCCCCCCTTGAGCATTTACAGGCTGCCGGAGTACTCGGGCAAGGCCACTGTGCATGTGAGCGAGGCTGCATGTGTGTGCATAATATGAGAGGGGGTTGGGGGGGGCGGAAGTACTGCCCCATGTCAACAGGGAAAATTAAATATAGATGAGGAGGCATGAAAAATGGAAAGGCGGCCATGTCATTAGGAAGCAAGGTTTTATTATAAGCAAGGCGTTATCGCGCGACGATAACGGATCGGACGAACAGATAGGATGATTCTGCGTATAATAGAGTAAACAAGCAAACAAAATGAGGCACTTTCTCATGCAGCAACATGTGATCTTCTTTAAATATGTATAGTCACATCATCGGTGGGTCAAAGTGGGTCATTCCGTGCCAACTCACCCCAAATCTAGTCTAAAATTTAAACTTTAAACTTTTCCCAGTCCGTGTCACAGATTTGAACCTTCTGTTCAATCCATGGGACCTCACGAAAGCCTGTAGCTCGACACAATTCACTTATTTTTTACTTGATTTGGGTTGAAATCTGTCCGGAGCGTCCTCGAGACCCTAACGACTTAACTTGGCAACATTCAATCATTTATCTAGTTGTTGCTGATTGGTTACAGTAATCAAACTGATAACAGGAAGTCATTTTTTATTTGTTTATTTTTTTTTACCAGAATGAAGAATCTGTCATTTCCTCCACTAGTTTTCACCTTCTTTTAATCAAATTCTGGTTCTGTGTAGTATCACTGAAGTCGTGTCACATCTAGCAGTTTTTTGGTCCTGCATTACTAAATGAGTGATACAGATCTAGATAAATATAGCTTCTGTCTGTGTTGTTTTGACTGTAGATTTTTTAAATTTCCTTGAAACTGCCGTATGTGAAAGAGGAGGGACACTGATTCACTCACTAGTCCACAGACTTCTTCAATTACAAACTATTCCTACAACTTGCGTATTGATTGTCTGGGAGTAACAGGGGCAGAGACTCATTATAGTTCTTTATTTCCATATTTACACTTGCACTTTATTTCAAATGCCGTCTCAGGATCTCTGGTATAGAGGGAAAGAGACTTTTTCAGATAAAAGCATTAAAAAAAACCCCATCCACAATCAACACTGTATTGTCATTTTGTCACCATTTAATTGTGGAATCCTGTGTTTTGGAATAAATGTTAGGGAAATGGATGCGCTGTATGTACGGTTTGGTGAACTGGCCAGACTGCGCAGCTGAACAGGTGGGAACATTTGCTCACTGTTGCGTCCTGCATGCAAGCTAGCATCATTCTATCAGCCTCCTCCATTGTGTTTGGCGCTAATAAGCAAATATTGGTTTGTTGCATACAGGTGACGCCGAAATTGTGAATAAACACCATGTGCATTGAGCTAAATCTTAGTCCCTTTAGCTCAATGCACATGGTGCTCATTCACTATTTTGGCGTTGTGCATCTGGAAAGCTTGGAAACACTTTTGCGCAGCTCAGCTCGTGATTGTCTGAGAACGTTTCGGAAGGCAAGACAAGCTTTGCGAGATTGATTCGCAGTGAGCAATGAATTAACATAAACTGAGAACATTGAGGTGACCCTGCACAAACACTGCTTTAATTTGTTTTCCCTGCGCTAGCCCTCTCATCTTTATTCAACAGGAGGGAAGGAGGACACGCTGCACAACCTTTGCCAGTCGTACAGAGCGTGCAAACAATAACGGGAGCGCATCTATATTTATGAATTGATTGACTAGTTGGATCCGATCAATAAAGTGTATGCCATCAGCCAGAAATGACGTGCAGCTCAGATGTGGTGCTTAATGGCACAGACGCCATGGATCCATACAGACTCCACAGGTTGGACCACTTTGTTGATTAATAAAGATTTCAAGTAATTCTCAAAGCAGCAGGTGCAAAAATGAACTTTTGAGACATGACTTTAATCCAGTAAATGAACATTTTCCTTCTGACATTGTTCGGAAAATACAATCAATTGAATAAGATGGATCCATCAGCTGCTCCACGTCTGCCATTCCTGCCTCTTTTTTTTTTTTAAAACAAATCTAATTTGACATTTTATGCCTTCTTAACCCCTGCATGGTGTACACATTCACGTCAAAGTTTCAACTGTCACTGTCATGTCTGTTTTTAATCTTCTACCATCTGCTCGTTCCAGTATTATCTTATAAAAAGCATCTGAGTTTTATGCTTTCGTCTGCAGCGGCAAAAGCCATTTCCTGCTCACACGCTAGCAAGCCACAGAAAACGTGACGTGAACCATGTCAGAGACACAGCGCTCATATCAGTGCGGCGGAGGAACGAGGAGAACTGCTGGGTGGTCAGATTTTCTCCTGGCTCAGTCAGATTAGAGGAAAGCAGAGTGGTGGAATTTAAGGGGAAATCCACGGGCGCACGTCCAAACCCCATTGTTTATGGTCAGAACTCTGCGTGGGCAGTTTGACGCAGAGATGGGGTAACGTGTTTGTGCCTGTAACAGGATATTATCCAGAAACATGTAAGCGTGCACCGTAAAAGTGGCATTACGCTATTGACCAGCTCCATGGACATCCTTCAGGCAGCTTCCGTCTGTGCTGAGCCGCCGATACCTAATAGCATCAGAGCACATCTGACCTGGCACTCAAAGGCCCAGGCCACATTAACGGAGACTCCATAATACACTTTTCCAGCGATGATGGAGACTATCGCGCAGCATTGACTTGATTAGAGCGCTTTTAAGTTGATTTTGTGCATCTTTTTTTTTCACAATTTCTTTATTGATTTGAAGCACAGACAGATATGCAGTTCGACAGACTAAAGTACATATTTGAATACAATATAAAGAAGAAACAAACACTTGATGTCACCCTTCGATTTTGTGCATCTTAACTTTTTAATGAACGTTTGTGTTATTTGCCCATGTTAGTAGTTGTTAGTAGTTGTTTAGTTTTTTTGGTAAGATGCCTGAAGTAAGGTCTGAGGTTAACACGATTAAAGAGTTCTGCGGTCGTTTAAAAGCGGCTAAATGAGATGACAGAGGTTGTCGGGGACATTAAATGACGAGGGACACTGATTCACTCACTAGTCCACAGTCCGTCTCCTTCAGTTGCAAAGAGTAGCAGGGGCAGAGACTCATTATAGTTCTTTATTTCCATATTTACACTTACTTTATGCATATAAACACATTAAACTGCATGCACTTGCATCATTTCCAAGTGTAGGGCTTTAAAAACGTATTCAAACTACATATTACTGTATTTGAAATCTCATTGCTTACATGATGCATTAATCATCTGAAGGCTGGTGTGATAGTGGCTCAGGACAGAGGAGAAAAAAGAGAGAGGCTCACTTGCCTACACGACCACTCACTTGGCTGTTGTGGAATCTAGGGCGGGCATAGAAGTTCCTTTCTGCTCAAATGAGCTGTCAATCAAACGCCATCTCAGGATCTCTGGTATAGAAGGAACAAGACTTTTTTTCAGATAAAAGCATAGAAAAAAAACATGCGCAATCAACACTGTATTGCCACTTTGCCACCATTTAATTGTGGAATCCTGTGTTTTGGAATAAATGTTACGGAAATGGATGTACTATATGTACGGTTTGGCGAACTAGTCGGACAGCGCAGCTGAACAGGTGGGAACATCTGGTTACTGTTGTGTCCTGCATGCAAACTAGCGTCATTCCATCAGC
>CAEMYA010000162.1:1457953-1477145 GCA_903131615.1 Diplodus sargus
CCTTCTGGTTTTACTACATGTAAGCATTTCACGACGCACAATCCATTATACTCGGTTAAAATGTCATGTGATTTTTTTTTTTTTCTTGAGCCGAACCGTCCAACATGTTGAGCGAGTTCTGCTGTGGCAAAAGGCAAAAACATGTCATCCATGTCCGGAGCTGCTATTATGGGCTTTAATAGTGCAGAGGCTGCGAGCATGCCGGAGAGATGGAGAGTTTCTTAATCCCACTCAAGTTTTCAACATTCGCTCCTTTCTATGGGCAGGTTGCCTTCATGCCAGAAATAGAAATAGGAGACAGACTTGCCAAGTGAGGCATGTCTGCCCCCTGACTGCTCCGCTTCTCGCCTAGAATTTAAAAATAGGTGAGAAATGACTGAATGTCAAAACGCGTAAACACACCGAATGTGTCAGAAACGGCCTCTGAATTCTTGAGTTTTTCATTCAGAGTGAATTCGCTCCATCAAACAGTGTGCTAATGGCTAAGATGATGACAAGCCACATAGAATCATATGGGGCAGGGCAACTTTCATTTTGATTGGTGTCGTCAACTTCAGCTCGTCTTAAACAGATGTAGCCGGCCAGAGATATCATAAAAGTAACAATCAGCAGGTCGGTTGAGCTAATTCAGTATTTTAGCTAATCTCAACAATGACCACGCAGACATGATGTGAATTCGTCTGCTCCTGGGTAAAAAAGAAAACACGAGGAAGAGTTGACAGCCATGCTAACATGCGGACAAGGATGACGCTAACACCCTGATATGTAAGAGATAATGATTACTTTGTTAATTGTCTTATTTAGCACGTCAGCATCTGGTAATTCAAATCCATACAAATTGCTGTTGAGGATCATCGTGACGTCACTGACTGGTTTGTGGACTACCATTGAAAAAAGCCATGAGTTTTCCATTATGTTGGTCGCCATCTTGTTGTTGTTGTTGTTTATTTTTTTGAGGCCAGTAGTGACCATGTATGGAAAAAAATGGTGGATCTGACCGAGAACCCGAGGTTTAGCTGTGGGCGCGTCTCGTCAGTCACAAAGTAGCCCTACAGCCTTGCAGCCAGTGTTGTGCACATTCACACGTCACAAGAACTAATTAAAAGTTCAGTTCACACAGTCCCCAAAATAAGCTAGTTCATGTTCATAGGTCGTGTATGAATTTTTAACAAAGTTCACGGTTCTAAAAATGAACCAGCAAACTTTTTTACCTTATCAGTGAGATGCTACATGCTATTCTTTCTCTCTAGACCTCTCACCTATCCATTCTTAGTCCTCAGTATTGTTGGGGGTAGAGCGTTTTAACAGTAACGTAACGCTTTAACCTCACTTTTAGAGGTAAATAAAGTAATATTGACGCATTACAAAAAAGGATGTAGGTGAAATTACTACATTTACTATGTTAGGAAACACATTAGGACCTTGTTGTCAGTGATATATGACATACCAAACACCTCTGGAAATCTTTAGAGACTGAGAGGCAACAGTTTTTGCCGCTGTTAGCATGATTGTTAGCCACCTGCTGACAGTCCAATGATGGCTTCGGCTTCGTCTGTCAACCAAATTGGTTAGGCTTCTTGCCTGAGAGTCTTCATTAGGCCATACAAGTGTATCCCACCACTGGATTTGTCATGAAATAACGTAAACATATGTTATATACCTTAAGCATACCCTGCTTTATTGTCTGTTTTACTGTAAATGGGACAATAGTTGACACAATTCAGATCAATGCTTTGTTGAAGAAGACTTGAAACTAGCAACTGAGACCATAAACTAATCAGGAAACTGTTTACTGAGGTAATAAATCAAGTGGGAAGTGGAGTGATTTTCTCATAAACCTACATACAATCGGACTTCTTTTTGAAACCAGTGGTGTTGCCCCCTGCAGAGTTAAGGCACTTCTGCAGTAGCTTCACTATTCAGATATGAAAGCTCTGTCCACCATTGGTACAAATTATAAACCCTATTTATGACATGTAGTTTAGCTGAAGTCCTTCTTTTGCTAACATATCCAAAAAACGACTTAGTCAGCATGACACCACAACAACAGACCACACACACAAGCACACAGCCCTCATAATTAAATCTCCATCTTCCTTAATATGCTCCATCCTCTTTGCTATCTCTCCGCACCAGATCGTCAAATTAGGGCCTCGATCATAAATACAGCGCAGGTGAAGCTGAACGGTCCAGCTGGGAACAGCGGCCTGCGAGACAGCGGTGCAGCTTTTGCTGACACATCTTTAAAAATTCATGGCCCAGAAAAACAGGCCATGCAGACACGGCTGTGGCAAGCAGAGGGGTTTATCCGATGCCATTCCTCCCGGGAGCAGAACATTTTCATAACCACTAAACAAACTATATGGGCAGCAGAGATTCCTGTGTGCCCACACAAAAGGGGAAAACCACAGGAATGCTTTGAAAAGCCTGGAAAACAAGACAGGTCCAACATTTAAACAAGTTGTGCTTACATTCAGGAGAAAGTCAAACACTTTCGAGCACATGTGCGCTACATTTGCCTTGTCACCTAAAAATGAGTGAGTTAACGTTACAGAGCAACATCTGCCGCTCCATCACGTGGAAGAAAAACCACACAGCTGAGAGCGATATATCATTTTTTTTTTCTTTTATTGGACACCAGTGTTCGCCTTGTATATGGATATGGTTGTTTTCATTAATCTTTTTCTCATGTATCCTTCACATTTTAATCAAGGTGGCACATACAGTTGGTTTACTCCATTTTCAAACTGCACTTCTGATTTTTTTTTTTTTTAACATGCTCGAGCAGGGTTGTTCACATCAGACGACTCGAATGAGCAAGAGGAGGTGATGGTCGAGGTGGCGCAAAAAAGCAATGCCTCCGTGTTTTTTTTGTTTTTTTTTTACAAATTCAATCATTCAAGGCAAATAAAGCACATTTACATCTGGTATTTAAAATAACAAAGTTTGGCATAACATCAAATATTTAAATATGTAAGAAAGTTGAGCCCTCTGGACCGGTATGGATCAAAAGATGAGTCAAACAGTGTTTACAAATGGTCAGTTCTATTAGTTTTAGCCTACTTTACTGCATCACCACAACTGCAGAAACATGGTATAGTGTCATTTAAAATATATGTTTATATTTGATTACAATTTTGAAAGCTGTTGTGTTGAATTTAAAAATCACGACTCTGGCGCCCCCTGTGGTACGATAAAAAAAAGGTAGCACTGTACGTCGCTGTCTGCTCTACCAGTTTATCCCAAGGGGCTGACAGCAACGTATTTTCTTTACAGTGGCAAAAAGAATCATTTGAAAGATGGTATAATCGCATAAAAACACTGCATGCAGTGGCTTTGACTTGTTTTTTTCCTGCTCAATGTTCAACAGTCTGATCAGATTAAAGCGAACGCCAACATGTATTTGCTTCCACTGTTTGACCCACTTTACATTGAGTTTGTCATGTCACTCGTGATAAAAGCATATCTTCACGCTCTGTAGGTGAAGACACGTCAGAAAAACGTAGCTTCAAACAATAACATCTCTACATCTGAGACTTTCTGCTGTGTTAAACCTGATAAAGACATCGGCATCCACAACTTGGTGTTTTCACACTCACAGGACCAAAATCGTAGCAGATATTGTCATCATTGGGCGAAGGAACCGTAGTTTGACACAAACTCTGTGGATGGTATTTCAGTGTCTTGCTGAAAGACACCGCAGCCAATCAAACATGTGACCTTTTCCACGATCAGACGTTAACCAATTTGTCACCCTGCAGCCACGCATACTTGAGCTTTGATAAATGTGACCCGTTGGCCGGAAAAGAGGAAAGGAAATGGACAACAATGCTGCCACTGTGTACGTGCCATGGTCTTTTTTTTTTCCCGTTACCCTTTTTTCACAGGCCTAGTGTTAACACTGGCAGCTTCAATGAGATAGTTTGACATTTTGGGATGTAGGCTTGTTTGTTTCTGTCCGAGGTGTCGGACTCATATCTATACGCTCATTATAAAGCAGCAACCAAAACAAATTCCACCTGTCCTATAAAGTTTGAATCTTGCTTTTTAAGTTAACTCCTCAGTAAAGCTCACAGATTTAACACAAGAGATATGTTGGATGATTACCAAGCTGTGGAGGTGCTAATAGGCTAGCAGTTTTCAGTCAGCTAACCAGCTGTCAGCTGTAGCTCAAAATTTAACCGAAATACTTGAGAGTGGTACTAATCTTTTCATGCATTTCCCAAAATATGAAACTACAAAAATATTCATACACCTTTTTAATTTTTTTTAAAAAAAAAAGGGTAACTCCTTCATTTTCAAACCTGGCCTCCGAAAGAATGTAAATATAGGTTCAAGAGGTTCAGGTTAAAAAAATACCGGAATTATCCTTTAATAAAATGTTTTGTAAGTTTAACAGTTTGGGAGATGCAGTTATTTGATAAGCTAGATAAGAATATTGATATGGCCCTCATGTCAGTATGCTAATTATGAAGCAACACACACGGTCACGTACCTTAGCTTAGCTTAGCACATAGCTGCTACTTCCAGAAAGAGCTAGCTGTTTTCCTGTTTTGAAAATCTACATGTTTACATCTTGCTTTTAAATAATTTCCCCAGTAAAATGTCATGAATTTAACACAACAGATATACTGGATGGTTAGCAAGCTGTAGGTAGGCTAGCAGTCTTTCTGCTAAGCTATGCTAACCAGCTGTTAGCTGTAGCTTTAACATCAAAGGCAATGCATGTGATTGATATCAATCTTCTCATCTAGCTCTCAGGAAAATTTCCCCAAAAGATGAAACTTTTCATAGGCATTTTATTAAAGGGTAGTTACGTCATTTTTAAACCTGGGCTCCAAAACTAGGTAAAATAGGGCCCAAGTTCAAATCTACCTAAATTTGCGTTGAATATGTAATAAAACACGAGTTTGGCATGTTCAACCACATGATATGAAAACTGTTTGGCTGGAATGTAAAAAAATTATTGATAATATGCATTACATGTGCATGCCAGATCAATAACAGACTTTGTTGTTGTTTGCATTTTAAATGTTGCACAAGATATGTGAACGTAAGCAGTAGCAGGAAAAGCACAGTGCGAGAGATACAGATGTTTTCTGTTAGCAACATCTGCGGTTTGTTTAGACCTGTTCGGCTCAATGAAGTCCACATGTGGCTGTTTGAAAAAAGTATACTTATGAAGAAGGACCAGAGAACCAAAACTAACTGGTCATTCTGCTAACGGACCAATATTTACATGACAGATCCATCTCCCTTTCAATAAGAAATCTGGTTCTTCTATCGCTCGGACAGGATGGAATGAGGGCATGAATCCGAGCATAAAAGATACAAATCTGTGTACCAAAAAGCACATATACATTAAAAATCGTCATGCTTACTTAAAATACACAATATGTCACATCCCATTCATTCACAATACTGGGCGGGAGAGGAGAAAAAACAAAAAAAACAAAAAAGGTGCAAATCAGAAACATCACAGTACGTAAAACAAATTGGTCAAAGTGTTCGTCAAGTTCTGTCTCGAGGAGCCACGCGTGCGTCTGGACCGGAAATGATTTGAGTTCGTCTCGCCTCATTAACTTTGTCCGACCTGTAGCTCTCTCTTAAGTTAATGTTACATGACATCAAGGGTCACGATCACAAATCAAACACAGCGAAGAGCATGAACGGAGTCAGAAATATCCCTCGTTTGAATGATCTTTTTGCCTCGACACATCTCAAAGGCACTGGACCTCATTCAGTTTGACAGACAAGGAGGCGGATAAAAAGCACGAAGCACTAAAAACTATCGACATGTTCTGTACCTTGAGTCCCGAGGAGTGTTTTGATGCACTTTGCATGCAGAGTTTGCAGTGCTGACAATATGGCACGGTAACATTTATCACTCTGAAAAAACATCTCAAAAGAAACTTCAAATCAAGTACATTGTGTTTTTTCCTTCTGCAAGGCCTGCACGTACAAAATAAATCAAACTGACGTGTCCTTTCCTGTTGGCGAGTTAGTTTTCCCTTGCCCACGGAAAAAATCAAGGACACAATTATATTAAAAAAAAAGAGAGCACGGGGAAAGAGGCTTCGCTCCTCCTGTGCTCTGATGCAAAACAATACGTCACAAGTCAGCTTCTAAAGAAACAAAAGTCACCCATTCCTGTAAAATGCCACTTCTTCGTGGAGTCCTTAAGTCTTCCTCTGTCAGTACATCTCTTTATATCGGTGCCTCGTCATTTGAGAGCACAGAGACGCTGCGAGAGTATCAAAGAGACCACTGTTCCCCTCGGCATGGCACTTGGCAAGTATAGTACAGACACCAAGAATTGACTTAACTTCCACTCTAAAGAAGCAGCTTGAGGAGCCTGTTTGTGAGTGAAAACATACCAAACAGCCGGTCTGCGATGATGTCCGCGTCGAGGCGAGGTACCAATGTGTAAAGTTTGTTTTTTTTGCAACAAATGTTCATTTTCTGATTAAATACATCAATTACGCTTGCTCCCTTTTCTCCATGGCCACTGATGAACCTATAAAAAAAAAAGAATTCACATTAATCCCGAAAATCACATTTGGCAAACGGAAACAATACGCAGACACCGGGGGGGTGTAGTCGTTTTCCCTTTTTCGCTTAAAAGGGTTAAGATGCAACTCGGCTAAACATTCTGGGGTATGCAGTAGTTAAGACTCCATTTCTAATGGCTCCTGCTTTGAACTAAAGCTCCATTTGGCACCAGAGAATGCCAATCAAGCGCTCGGTTGAAGAAAAGCAGAGGAAAAAAAAGTCCTTTCAGACACACGCCAGCCAGCTTTCACTCCTCTCCCCCTCTGCCAGTCTCTTTTTTTTTCCTCCATTAAATTTCAGTCCTATTCAAGCTACGAGGTACCGCGACGCCATTATCTCTCCCTTGTTCCTCTCATTTCACCGGTCTTTCAGTGCGTTTTATTATTCCCCCCAGTCCTCCGCTCCTTCTGTCTCTGTTTAACAAAGACCCAGAGGGGGGTTTGGTCCAGCTGCCCCATATGTCACTCAGATACAGTAGCCACCATACAAGGAAGAAAAAAATAAAAAATAAAAACATCCTCCATCCATCCAGACTTCACCTTCATCAGTCCCAACACGCATCCGTGCACACACACACACACACATTTCAGAAACAAAAGGGAGGAGATGTGGCAAGTTCTTTGGGAATGTATGATTATTTTACGCGTGTGTGTTTGTGTGGCTGCGGTGTGTCGGTGTGTCTTCTGTCTCTGGTGCTGCTGGTCTGGTCTGGTCTGTGTGTGAGGACATTCTCATGATAATTAAGGATTAGCTGCAGGGGGGACAGCAGGAGTGTGTGTGTGGACACAGACGCAGTGCCGAGGCTCCTCAGAGGAAATACTCGCACCCAATTCTTCCTACCGAAAAAAAAAATGTCTTCGTCTGTTTCCTGCCTGCTGAACTTCGACTGACCACCGTCGCCGTCAGCTCTAGCTGCGTCCTTCCTGAGGCGGGCAGTGTCCCACTCTCATGCGCAGCGTGCCGCTTTTGTGCAGATGCCAAAGCTGGACGAACTCCTCGGGCATGGCGTGGAACCACTTGTATGGCAGGATGTTGTCGTAGTAGTGGTGGCTGACCGGCTGCTCGTCAAGGCCCACAGAGAACGGCCAGAAGCCGTAGGCTGTCACTTCCTCGCACAGCCCCAAGGCCAAGCTGACCAGGAAGAGCCCTGTGGAGAGGCGCTTGGCGTGCACGCTGCGGGCCTTCCAGAATTTTCCCACCGTGCGCAAGAATTCTGGGTTGGCGAAGAGCATGGTGAGGTTGGAGGAGGTGTCTGCCAGGGCGTAGTACGCCCGCAGCGACAGGTCGGTGCCAGGCTTCATGGAGAAGGCCGGCATGTAGATGTAGCTGGAGCCGTAGACCTTCATACTGTCCACGAAAGCTTTTCTCGACCATAGAAGGTTCTGAAATCTAAGGGTGGAAAGGAAGAAGAGTTATTCTCCCAGTTGTGGTGTGGCAACTAAGATTACGTGTTTCAAGCAACCATACACTCATGTGTGTGGTTGAGTCTGCAGAGCTGTCTGCTTCCTCTTCCTTTTTCAGAACTGAAACAAGTTTCAGTCTGACATATATAAGATAAAGTCGGCAGTTCGCAGCTCAGACTGAGCAGAGAGAGAGGGTTTTATTTCCCTTCTTTAAAATCTTATTGAGGAGAGTAATTTCATATTGCCTTGTGTTCCTTATATATTTAGGTTAAGGTTTTAATGTTATATTGATAACATTCTTCTGTGGACACGTCATTTTTTAAAAACCTACAGAGTTTGTAGAAAAGTGCAGAATAGAGGTACCTATACCTTAAAAATATCATTATGACTGAATTAATCGTTGGGTCCAAAATGACCGTTTTGTTTATCTCTGTATAAGAATTCTGACATAAAGGAGTCCATTCTCTCCTAAATGTATATTTCGAATTGATTTTCTGACAATTTCTTGATGTAACACAACTGAATGTACACAAAATGTTACAGTTTTTATTGTAATGATGATGTACTGGCGTTTGGACCACCGAAAGACTAGATGGAACACCAAGGGGCGTTCGGCTAATGGGGGATGCTTTTCGATAGATACATGAATAAATAAATATTCAAGCACTTTGAATCGTCTTATTTGCCGGAAAAGGTGCTACACACATGCTTCCCTCACCTAACGCACGTTTCAAACTACAGTCATGCCACCCTGAAAGGTTATATGTAAACGTTAGACAAAGATTTAATTCTTCTATAAAAAAATCAGTATCACATTTCAGCTCTGCATTACCTCACATCACCACAATGACTCCACAACATAACCCATCAGCTTCTTCCTCCTAACTCAAGCGGATTACCTCTTCTCGATGATGCTGGGGTTGGCTGTCACCAGATGTGTCCTGGTTCCAACATCCTCCACGTATTTCTTCGAAAGCGGAGGAAGGTTACACCTAAAAAAGAACGAAGCACACGTGACATACTTGACATTATTTCACATACTCTACATCGGCGCACGCCGCGTATACATGCCGCATAAACCACCACTGACGAGCCACAAAAGCTTTATCAAGATTTACAGTCATTGTGGCCGTTTACTTCCCGAATAAAGCTGAGGTGATTGTGGCGGTGGAAACAATGTGTCAAAGGTGCAGAGGCTGATGTAATTATTCTGAAATCTAATTTCACATTTGCAGGATAATGTGTTCAGTGGAGTAAAAAAATCACAATGAGTCATGTTGTTGTCGAACTACTTTCATGTAGTTGTGGAACTACTACCTCCATGTCACAGATTAGGAGAACCAGTCAAAAATGATGACCAGATGTTTTCTTATCTCTGACAGGCAAAACACGTGGTAACTGGCCGGTATCTTATTCAAACATCCCACTCCAGCCTCGTGACTCGTCGGATTTGTAGTAAATGGCTTTTATTGAGTCAAGTCCATCGATCCCTGCATCCGTTCGCCGGCTGCAGAATCTGGAGCTAGCAAGCACAGGGTGAGGTGAGAATTATACGTGTCCCCATCTGGATGATTTAGACTTTTCCTGTTAATTAAGTCTTTAGACTGGAGGAGGAACCCCGAAAACAGCTGAGAAACCCAAGGAGATCTTCGCATAATGTTATAATCCTCTTGATTCATTGGAAGGAGGTGAGGATTTCAAAAGGGCTCGTCTTAGCGTGGGCGGATGTCAGAACTTGAGACGAACGGGAGAGAAATGATAAGGCTCGCCTCTGTAGGTTTCACAGGTGATTGAATCAGGGCGACATGGGTGGCTGATTTAACGAGTCACAGGTGAGTTGATGAGACACGGGTGGTTAAATTGGCTGGAGGTGAAGTGGCGCGGTCCAGTTCCTGAACCTTAGTTATATATATATATAGGCGCTCCCTGCTGTACATCAAACATACAGACACACATTTTTCCTCATATCCAGAGTGCAATCTGTCCATCCAAGCCATTTTAAGGTGGCAAGTTTGTGACTGAAGTTAAAGAACTAACAAATAAACTAACCATCTAACATTGAAGTTCATTGGTGATTAATATGTGATTATTTTCTTGATTAATGGATTACTTGTTTTGTCCTTAAAATATCATAAAAATGGTTAAAAATGTCTTTCAGAGTGTCCAAAACCCCTAAATGACTTTTTCTTTCGGTAGTTAACTGTCCTAGAGGAGCAAAGAACCAGATATATTCACTTTTAATTCACTTTTTTTTGACCGATTTAGAGATGATCAAACTTGTTGGTGATTCATTTAATAGTCGGATACTCAGATGACAGCAAAAACAGGGGAGAGTTGGGAAGAATCTGTCAGTCGTTATCGGTGGGTCTGTTGAGGGTCTGGTAGCAATCAAGGTCTAATCACATCAGCTCCTCTCATCATCAGAGTGCCGCTCTCTCTCTCTGTACTGACAGCGTGGTGATGGTGCATCTGCAGGAACGGTTACATTCATTCATTTGAAGTTGCATTATCTCGGGTTTCCTGCAACGGTTCACCACGCGGAATGAAACGACGGCCTGTTTAAACCTTTATGTTACGGCATAAACCCACAATTAAAGGAAACGGGTGAGAAACAGCTTCCGAGTGACGCTCCTCATTGCACTCAATACATGCACAAACACAGGGAACCAAATGGCACGAAGAACACAGAGAAGGCTCGGATCAGCAGCAGTCTGGATTGCGTCACACTTCGAGCATCAAGAGTTTCATGTTTCGAAACTATAACCTTAACAGATCTCATTACGAAACTATGTATGATCTACATGCAGCCGACCGGCCTGGATGTAAAGGGTGAGATCATTTCCTCGTGCTCGAGATCTCATCTCAACTTTATCAACTGTAAATTTCAGCTCGTTCTGCTTCAACACTGGATGTAGGTGTCAGCCTCGTGAGGATTACAGCTTCCTTCCGAGATGGTTCCTTCCTTTGTCAAAACTGCAGATGCCTCCCTGATTACTTCTTTCAAACGGAAAAACACCGTTATCTCCTGTTCACAACACGTAAATGATTCCCCTTGTGTGAGGCCCCCGTCGCCTAACATTTCCTTATCTAGCAGCTACTGTAGTGTGCTTCAAACCAGATAGTTCTATTCTGCTTTCCTGCTCATGCTCCCTTCCTCCATCATCATTCCCAATTTTTGCTTTCTCATGCTTAACCTCTTTTCTCTCTCCTGCTCTCGCCGTGGCCCATTTTTCCTTTGTCTCTGTCTTTCTCTCCTGGCTACAGTCGACACCAGCTCTCATTAACACTGATGGCTGATGGTGTTTCGCTGCTCTCCCGGGCACAGCGGATTCACATTTAGAGAGAACAGCGGGGAAGTGATATACGTGCACGGACCTGCAACTCGCAGCCCCACGGGGTTCTGTTGTTTCTCACCTCATGATGAAGTCGGCCTGGTCGATGTCCCGTCCGCATTTGCTGTGGCGGAGAATGCCACCGTTGCCCACCACCGCACACTTCTTCAGGGGCAGCTGCAGAGGGTTTTCCTGGGCAGGAGAGAACACGCAGCTCTGTTTAGTGCGCACGCTGACACAACCACCTGGACGTAAACACACAGAGCCGCTCGCACACATGCACATAAACAAATATTAATTTTCTGTCAACTCAGATCCCAAAATTGAGGCTGGAGCACGAGCAGACCTGCTAATTTCCCTTCACAGCCTCGCGTGCTGACGGACACACGAGCTCGGATATATGCAGCGAGGAGGTCGACAAAAGGCAGTCGAGGTCACGCAGTTTGTGAATCAGATTACATTTCTGGCATATGCTCCCAGAACAAAGTCTTTATTATACACTGTGAGATTATTTAATCATAAATACCGAGCAGGCACAGACCAACAGAAAGGCAATAAAGGAGATACTGCCAAGCATGAAACAAACGTATAAATCTGAGTCAAATGTAATCACATTATCTCTGGCAGAAAACACATTTCAAAGATGGAAACGCACACTTTATACAGTTGTTATCTCTGCTCTTCCATAATCAAACCTGTGCTGTGCGCTCTGGTTAATGTCTGTTCTTCAGACTCTGCACAGTGTTTGTGTCTGGTCTCCACATAGTCCTGTCAAATGAACTCAAGTAGTCTTTCATACCTGCTCCACATGTGTTCCCCTTGTATACAGTTTAAACAGGATATAATATAACCAATTTCAGTATCTCGCTCTTTAAGCCTACTGTTAATCCAATATTTTCAGCTGCTGATCCATTACCTCTTAGCTAACTATTTCACCCATGTATCCCTTATTTTTTTCAGTCCACCAAATGTTTCTAAAGTCAAATAAATGATTGAAAAGACTATAATACTGTTATAAATCACTGTTTGTGCTTTTTTTTAAGTGTGGTAAAAATGCTCTTAAATATGTAGGAAGAGTCTGAAGGGAAATTTGGATCCTGGTATTATGCATTTTAAAAATGCAATACAATAGATGTTTCTCGTTGGCCCATGGCTGACATCTCTACATGCTTGCTAATTGGTTTTCACACACTTCACAAATCGCAACACAGGGGTTTAAATCAGAAGCATTAAATCCTTATTTGCAGTTATTGTCTTTATCAATTTATTTTAAAATTAATTGAGCTACTCTATAATCTTTCCAACTGCAAAAGTGGGCTCCCCCCTGGGGTACTAGTACCCATGCTTGGTAATCAGTACCCTATCATCATCTATATTAAAGCCTGGCTTAGGACAGTTTCAAAGCCGCCACTGAGAACACTGAAATACCATGCTTCAAGAGGCAAGGGCCAAAAATGTCCTTTCTCTTTGCCTTGGCTGCCTTTAAGTTGGAGGCATGGATTAAGCGTGATGGCGGAAACAATTGTGCTCATTATTCCCCTTGGAGTGCACACACTTGAGAATACACACACACACACACACACACACACACACACACACACACACACACACACACAACCACGCACTCCTCCTTGCCTCAGGGTCTCTTTTAGACCGTGACAGGGAGTTGAGTTAGAGGACAATACCCTGCTAACACCACATCAAGCTGGGGAGGGGAACCAGCTACCACCACTAAAAACTTGAGAGGGGGGCACTTATTACTGTAGCAGGTGGTCCAGCCATTTCAGGAAAATTAGAAATCCAATTATTTTACCAATATCTTTGGGAAATCGTTAATTCATTGTCACAATTATTGTTCTGTGTGGGACAACAGCTAAAAGATTTTAGCTAGTTTAAAATTTCTCTAAAGGTGTAATTGGAAGAATATGGCTAGAATTAAAAGGTAGCCCCAAAACAAAAATAAGGAGCGGCATATAACCAGAGTAATCAACTACTGCTGCACTTTGCTGGCTATCCTTGGCTGTAGCTAGCTTATGTTAGCTAATTAGCTCATGGTTCACTTAGCTGTGGAGTAACCATGGGCGACAGGACCCAGTTCATCTGGATTTGGCAGCCTTATGTGAGAATAAAAGAGGGTGAACACACACCCAAGCCCGACAGAGGTCAGTTTGAAGACAGGGGATACTGTATGGAGGCGATTTACAATAATTTCACATTTTACTTTGTGAATAGATTTATTTATTTAGATTAAAGCAGAGGTGATCATTGAAAGGCAAACCCTGACTGTGTTTTATTTTGATTATGTCCAGTTTTATTTACGTCTGAGATCAGTAAAAGAGTGTTTTTTCACACAACCTTTTCAACAGCAATTTCTGTTGCATGGGACAACAAAGAGCATGACTACATAAAGTGAACACCAGACAACAAGAGATCATAGGAATCTACTGTACAGTCCAGTGAACTGTGTGTATAGAAGCTCTGTTTGAGCCATTGAACTAACCAGCAATTAACCATCAAAGCCCTAATTGGCACATTCCCTGGCAGATGCTCAGATGCTACTGTAGCTGTTGCCAACTTGGTTGTCTGTGTTCAGACCTACAATCACAGCACTGGTAGTTGAGAAGGCAGAGAATAACGGTTTGTGTGTGAGCCTGCGCTTTGTCCATCCCACCTAACTACTAGTTACCTTCCTTCCGAGAAACACATATAACTGGCCTCAATATAGGCCTGTAGAGGAAATGCAACCACCCCACTAGAAATAGGCAGTGCAAGCGTTAGAGCGAGATACAAGTGAAAGTTCAAACTTATACAATGCAACAGAGTGTCAGGGGCAAAAAATAACCATCAGCCACATTTCAGTGACACAGAGACGTGACATACAATACAGTCACTTATGTAAGGAAATGCTGCATAAAATAGATACAAGACAGTTTTTTACGACTTGTTTTACAGGAATAGTTCAACCAAATCCCCCAAAAATGCCTCTTCATCCTCCTATTCTCCACTGGGATCCAGCCATTCAAATATTTTTGGATTCATTCACATAGATTTGGAGATATCAGCCACCAGAATAATGTAGATCAAGAAACCAGGACATTGCTTCTGGGAGGAAACATTGCTTATATTTACCTGATCCTAAATGGGGTGGTGGTGATTATCTGAGACGTGGACACAGTATCTTGAAACCACTTTAAATAGTACGATATGTTGAGTACACTTTCTTTTTTTCGCTTTATCGTACTTGTTCGTTTATTTTAGCCTTTGTTTTTGTTATCGTGAAAGACAAAAAATAGTCTTGTGTCACGATAACAGTATGATATCGATATATTGCCCAGCACTTTTACAATCATGTAAAACAAAATAAACCACCACATCTTTGAGACAGCTGCTTGGAAAAAATGACTCATTAATTATCTGCTAATGAATTACTACGCAATGATTAAACTCATTGTGCTCGCTCTAGTTTTGATGAACCACCGTGCTCATAGAGCATGGATACTCACTGGCTAAAACATTGTGTATATTCCACTTCACGCACACCACACTGTGCCTCAGCTTGGCAACAATTCATATTCAAATTTTTTTTAATCCACTTCCCCCATCGCTCATAAATGAACACGCACCCGTTCACGCTTGCAAATTAGGGTCAGATATTCATCGCATTTACCAAACCAGGATATTAAACTGCGGATCTGCTGCAGCGCTAATAGGGATCCAATCTTGATTATTAGTGAGATGCGCCGCCCCTGGTTACAAAAACCACAGCAACAGCGCTCAGACCAGAATTTCTCATTTCGTCCTGTTTCCAGGCACAAATACCCTCATCCACATGCACACACACACCGGCACACAGGCATAAATACCCAGTCCAGGTCCATTCTTGCCCTGCGCTATATTCTCTACATCAGAAAGGAAATGGGAAGTAGCTCAGGAGGAAGATGCACATCCTCCACCAGCTTTTACTCAAGCTTTAAACATCCCTTTCTTAGATTAGACACAAGAGGAAAAAAACAGCCCAGTCGCCAGGATAGAATATAAGCAGTCAATGTTTCTGCAAGCCCCAGATTAGTCCATGTTTGTACGTGGCGTAGGCTTACGTATATCTTATTGACATTTGAACAAAACGTGCCACATCACGTTCACATTTCATGTTTATTAACTGACTTTCACTTTGGGAGGTGGAGGGGATGGCAGAGTTACAAGCGATGAGGCTGATAAGGGTGTTTTCAAGGAAACCTCCAGACATTTCCAGACAAGTTTGTGGTGATCAAAACCAGAAATCTTTCGAGGGAAGTCCGGCCAATCTCAAGCTGTGAGTGTGGCTACAGAACCAGGTGTTTTTGAGGCGATCTCTGGACATTTCCAGCCGTGTTTGTGGAGACGAGATGTGGATATTTTTTGTTGGATGTCGGGCCATCTCTTGCCGTGTTTGTGGCGACAGAACTGGGTGTTTTTTAAGATAACCATGGGACATTTCCAGCCATGTTTGTGGTGAAAGAATACAAATATTTTTCACAGGCAGTCGGGCCAATCTCCAGCAGTGTGTGTGGTGACAGAACTGGCTGTTTTTTAAGGAGACTTTAGGACATTTCCAGCTGTGTTTGTGGTGACCAAACCTACTGGAAGTCTGGCCAATCTCCAGCTGTGCTTGTGGGGTCAGAACTGGCTACTCTTCAGGAGACCTCCGAACATTTCCAGCTGTTATTGTGATGCTCAAAACTGGATATTTTTCATGTGATGTCGAGTCATCTACAGCTGTGTTTGTGGTGACCACAATGTGCCAAAATCTAACCAGAGAACACAAGATAACATAAACACTTCAAATATATCCTCATCCAAACATCTCCAACTATATTCTGTTCGTATAAAAACTCAAATGTATTGGTCCTAAAGTGACGTAAATCTTAAAATGAAAGAGGACTGTGTCGTGTCTTTCATCCTGATGTTTGCAGCATCGCGTAAAAGGTGTCTTGTTGCTCTTATATCACATCTTAACACCGACTCCCCTCTCACTGCAGAACACTGCCTCCTACGCTGCCCACCTCCCCGTCTCCATCATGGATCAGCAAAGGATCCACGCTGAATCCCACAGAGTCGCCACAACAGTGTCGAATTGCGCTGAGTGGGACGAAAAAGCGCTTTCCGTCGTCTGGTCTGAGCAACTTCTCAAGAACACAGCGGCATTTCTCAAAGTCATGTGGTGAAAGAGACGTCTTGTGGCTCCCTGAGGGGAAAAAAACCTTCCACCACAGAGCAGAGGAATAACAGAGCCATGTAGATGCTGCTCTTTTGTGACACGTTACAATTACAGCTTTTTCTACGTACCTGCACAAAGAGCGAGTAGGTCTCGTTGTTGACGGTGTGCGAGTGGTAAAACTCGCCGTCGTACCACAGGACCTTGCCCATCGGCGAGTTCTCCTTGGTCACTGCAAACATCCTCCTGGGATCGCAGCACTCCGTCAGCAACTTCCTGTGCAGAGAGGACGTGGGATATAATGAGTCTGCTCTCAGGATGGCTTGACATGAACTGCATTAACAGGACATCTGGGAGTCTTGGCGAGAGATGTGCTGGAATATTGGCTTAATTATTGCATTGTTGTATTGATACATATCTCAGCCTCAGCCAGACCGAGATATGTATCAATACAACGGGACAGAGTTTGAATGTGTTTGTGACTGTAAGGACTCTCCTCAGCTTTTATCAGCTCTGTCTTAACAATTCATTGGACGAAAAACCTGACAAAACAAAGCGCTGTTTCAGTAAAATCACCGCTCTAAGTGAGCATCACATCCCACCCTGTCCACTGCTCTGCAGGTGTCACCTTCCCTCATGATCCTAATCGGCTTTGCCTCGGAGAGTCGTTTGCATTCTCAAGTGAATAGCATTGAGATAATACTCCATGGGACGACTCACATGGCCTGGTGATTTGGTTTGCGGGACTAAATAAGGAGAGCTTATGTAGCGTTTGTGTCCTCTGCGGTATTGCAGTAAAGTGTTGACACATGCAAACGTTTTAAGAATGTTTTGGAGGAATACGAGTTATGACTTCTGAGAGGCTTGAGGTTCTTAATTCAAGATGTATACAAATATGAACTATTTTCTTTTGGGCATTGACTACAATCTGACTAAAACGATTAGATCGGGTCTGTGCTTCAACGTTAGAACGTTTGAAACCACAACATAGGTTCTGACCAGTGACGGCGTTTCAACTTTTGTAAAGGTCACACCAGTGGACTTTTTAAATCTTTTTTTATAGGAAACCTCGGGAGAAACTCCAGCTATGTTTCTGGCGACAAAAGAATGCGTACGGAAAATCATCTCAGGACATTTCCAGCCGTGTTGGCGGTGACAAAAAAAGTGATATTTGCTTGTGGACACAATTTCGTATGTGATGTCAAAAAACGGTTACTTTTTACACGAAGTCGGACAAACTCCAGCCAAGAAATCAGTACATATCCAGCCCAGAACAAGACATTTTACTAATCCTAACCTAGCGAATTGGTCTCAACTCATCCCTACTGTTGACATGTTTGTTGCTATAGTCCAATATGACAAATTAAACATTAAATCATGATCTAATGGACATATCAGAGACCTACGGGAGCCCAGTTGAGGACAGGTGGGTGCACCGGGCCGCACCATTGGCAAACACATAAATCTGATCCCTGACACCAACCTGTACAGATCGATGCCCGTCTGGTTCTTCTGCCATGCCTCCCCCTGCCTCAGCACCTCCTCCACGATCTCTTTATCTTGGGGGAGCTTGTAGCCCGGGTAGATGTAAAACCATCCGAGCACCAGCACGCACAGAGCGGCCCACACCGACAGCTTGCCCCGGTAGCATCGCACCAACATCTTTCCCCCCCTCTTTCTCTCGTCTTGCTGCACAGCTCAAAACAAAATCCGGTGCGCGCACCTGGACCCGGTCAAACGCAGGCTCGGTTCAAAGCTGGTGTCTGCGTCCGCTGCAAATCCCCGTCTCATCCCGCGGCGGGGCGGAGTATGAATGGAGCTCGCAAGGTAAGTCCGTTACCCGGTTGTTCGGCTCGAGCATCCGTCTGGAAATCCAGTTTCGGGCTCTGATGGAGGTCGGCAGGAGCCCCTGCAGCGGCTCTCGCTCGGTTGCGGGGTCGTGGTGCAGTGTGTCGGGCTCCGCAGGAATCTGTGCTCTCGGTGCATCACCACCATCATCACAGCCAGCGGATAGCGAGGAATCATGCGGGGCCCCCTCCCCGCCCGGTGTCCCGCTCTATCCCAGTCTGAAAGGGGTCTCCGTGTGTCCCCCCTCCCCTGTCCGCTCCACCTCGAGCCTGTGTCCCCCGCCTCTCCTCGGGGCCTCCGCTGTCCGCGTCCTGCTGCAGGGTCTGCGCTGCGAGTGTGAGACCGGGCCAGTCCAATTGAGACTCCCTCCTCCTCCCCCCTTCTCTCCCCTGGCTGAGACAAAGTGCTGCCTGTGCTGTCAGAGGAGCGACAAGATGGCGTCAAGCAGCGAGGACCGGGGCGGAAGTCGTGCTTCAAAATAAAAGCACGAGGACAGAATATTCAAGTCTTCCCCTTGTTTGGCAAATAAAATATATAAATGTCTCTATTATTTATCCATTCATTTATTTATTCATGTATGTATGTATGTATGTATTATCATTTTTTATAGGTAACTTGATGCAGCTTAAAAATGTCCACCTTTTACTGTTGCTAAAATCAGATTTATCATTAAAAAACAGTAGATTTTGAGATGTAGATCTTCAATTTCACCCAACAATGAAAACTCATTATCTTCTGACCGCATGGAATAAAGTTTTCTAGTCCTCAAAGCAGTTTTGGGCTAGATTGTTACCTAAAATAAGTACAAACGTAATATATACATTTCACTTTTATGATTCCTGCCACTGCAGTTTTTTATTTTT
>CAEMYA010000162.1:1477750-1526089 GCA_903131615.1 Diplodus sargus
TTGTATGTATGTATGTATGTATGTATGTATTATCATTTTTTATAGGTAACTTGATGCAGCTTAAAAATGTCCACCTTTTACTGTTGCTAAAATCAGATTTATCATAAAAAAACGATTTTGAGATGTAGATCTTCAATTTCACCCAACAATGAAAACTCAGTCATTATCTTCTAACCGCATGGAATAAAGTTTTCTAGTCCTCAAAGCAGTTTTGGGCTAGATTGTTACCTAAAATAAGTACAAACGTAATATATACATTTCACTTTTATGATTCCTGCCACTGCAGTTTTTTATTTTTGGGGTTTTAATGAAGCCACTAAAAGACCCATGAAGACTGGTTGAAAATACAGCATCTTGCGCTGTTCACTTGTTTAACAATAAGCGATTTAAATTGCTTTATATAAGTAGAATAAACACCAGTGCACACACTTGCATATGCATCTTGTCTTTTTTATTTTTATTTTTTTAAAGAGGAATGGATAGATCAACAAATTAGTCTACACCATGTGGAGGAGTCCAATACTTCTGGAGATACATCGCTTTACAATCCAATTTAAATTTGCTGCAAATAAACTATAACCCTGTGCATTGTTTTGACATCCCCTGTTCCTGTCGCTGCTGCTGCTGACTTGACTCTGGCTGCTGCAGAATGAAAGACGTCTGGTCTCGGCTCCCCGCTGAGATGTGTGGTGTGAGCAGCTGCCGCCTCCTGCTGGACAGAGTCTGCACTGCAGGAGAAGAACTACCAGAGGATGATTGATGGAGACGCTGCTGCTGTCAGACACAGGACCACACCCTAACGCCACACTGGTCGCATTAAAATCTGATTGTATAGTTTTATACTTCAATTTTTGGATCATTTTGACTGCATTAATGCAGACTGCAGACAGTTAGGCTAAGATGCTATCTATTTATCTAATTTTAAATTACGCCTGAGCTCGTATAACATGTCTATAATACATTGTGTATATTACAGACAGACAGCTTAAACTTTTATCATAGTCCTACATTCTTTATTCTATATTTCATGTACATTTTATTTACATTTAGCTGCTGTGCACACCATTCTCATCCTTATGCTACAATTCTAAATAAATAAAAACCTTTTACATGTAATATATCATTTCCATCATTATTTATATTGCTTGGTCTATCTTTAATTATTTTATCTTTTGTTATTTAACTATTTTTCACTAGATAACAGACTTTTTCGTGTATTTGGCCCATGAATCAAATACAGCTATTTCCCTTGTGTCCTATAGGCGGCTTTGCTTCATAATAAAACTTGATCCTCATGCAACTGTTAAAGGACCACATTCAGTACAAATGTTAACACTAATACATAAATTAAATACTAGGCATATATGAAAAATAACACATTTTTTGGTTATTTCATTTAAAAAACAGTGGCATCATGTAAACAAATTGGCATTTAAATGGTTAAAATCCTGTAAATGAATGAATATTTGGTCTGTAACCCAGTGATGGTTGAAAATAATATAAATATATACACTCTCATCCTGCCTCACCATATTAAATTGTTTTCTGCACACTGGCAGCTGCGGTGCTGCCTAATTATAACCCTCTGCTGACCTCGTGTGGACACAATAGGACTGCTTTGTCGCCCTGCCAGGTGTGAGTGGAGGCAGATGCAGACACATTTTTAGTAACTTATTCTCGGTGGGGAGAACTTGGTGCCTACAGGGCGGTTTTCATCAGGGCCAAATGTCACAAAGAGTTCATTGTGTGTAGGAGCCACAGGTTACATAAAAAAAAAATAAAAAAAAATCTAACCCCTAACTTCTTTCAATGATTTATTGCTGGACACACATTTACAGTAAATGAGCTTTCAAGGTGCTGGGAGGCAGTGGTTCTTTTGTTTTCAGTCTGATTAGAAATAAGCTTCAGGTGAGTTCATTCACTGGTCAGTCTACATCACAGGGACAGGTGGAGTCCTCTGGCTTTTCCTCTGGCGCCACCATGAGGCCACTGTTTGTGGCTTTCAGCGGAATATCAGCACCTACTGGGTGACTGCTGAGAAACTTGGTTCTGTTTGCTTCTAACAGCGTTCTGTGGACCTTATTTCCTCTGAGTAGGACTTTTTATTCAGTTATTCAACACTGTTTGTATTACTACCTCATTAATATTGTAAATACTGAAAATCTGCATTTGAATTTCTTCTCCAAAACTTCATAGCGCCACTCAGAAGAGTGTCACTCCAGAGGGCCGAACAGTTCCCTTTTGTACTCGATCAAAGTGAGGGTTCTGGGATCCGTCCCTTTTTTCGGATCCCCGCCGAAAGTTAACGGGGTCTGTTCTGGGCTGGGAGCCATCCCCCATCCAACTTTCATGGAAATGTGTTCACCAGTTCTTGTGTAATCATGCTGACAAACCAACAAACAAACAGACGTGAGAAAAACATAATCGCCTTGGCAGAGGTGAAGAACGGCTTGGAAGGCTCATACTACAGTAGTTACAACTACAAAAAAAGGCATGTGACAATAGACTCGTCTCCAAAATTCCTCACTGCCCTTCCCTCATTCACTGAAATGCCACCACAGTTTCACACACAATCACAAGAAACCACCTCACAGGGATCTCACAGTCCCCCCCACTAACCTTTTCTCTGGATTAATAGGGTCGACAGCAGTGCGGGCGGCTGAGAAATGTTGGCCCGCTCAGATCACCCGGTGCCGCAGAGTCAAGGTTACAGCAGCGGGCAGAGGGATGCCATGGCAGGCCACTTGGCTGCGGTCCTGCGTCAGCTGCTCCCTGCGCCCGGAGTCCAAACAAAGCTGCCCCCAGGGAAGTCTGTACGAGATCCAGGAAGTGCAAGGAGTCAGGCAGATGGTCAGGAAGATGGAGGACGAGACTTGAGAATGATTCTACAGTGTTGTGATTGAACAAAAGATTGTTCTTAAAAAAAGGGAAGAGTAATTAAGTATTCAGATCCTTTCCTTAAAGAAGAGATAGTGATGTATAGTTATTATGAACAGAATGTGCTTGACAAATGATGATGTAGTGAAGAAAATGGATATCAAGTACATACAGCTGTCTGTAATCTTCTCAATTACACAAAGAACTTATTTGTTGAGCTGTCTGTGCACTGTTTCCACTGTATGTAACTGAGTACATTCACTTAAGTATAAGTGAAGTGGTTCTGGTTTAATCTGCTTCCGCCTCATACTTCCCCTCCACTAAGTGCCTTTCATATCAGACACTTTAAGACTTTTACTCATATCTATATGGGTGACTAAGAAATATTTCAACACATTACCTTTGGTATGATTTTGAGTGCTTTTTTTTTTTTACAAACACTGTATGTACAATCCTGAATGCTTTCAACTGAAAACACGCATCTAGTGGCTGAGCTGGCTGGGTCGTGACGATGGGTTTAGATGGATTATGCAGCCGGCAACTGACAACACAAATGACACCTCACAGAGCAGGTGAGGACGGACGGCAATCCTCGTCAGCCCGAGTTAAAGAGAATGATGTCGTCCTTTTTTACTTTCTCCAAATCCAAAAGGTTCAGAGTTGAACTCAGTTGTTCAGATTTACGACCGCATACGGAGAACTACGAGGCGACACATTGAGCTGTCACCCACCTATTTATTAGAGCAACGACAGTAGAAAGTGCATTACAAGCACTTCCCTGATACCAAGGCCTCCCTATCTTTTTCTCTTTGTGTGGTGTGTGTGTGTGTGTGGAGACAGGAGGGAGTTGGGTTGCATCAGAAATAGCTCCTCCACCTGCTGAGGATCACTGAAAAAAAAAAATAGATGATGACAGAACATTTGTTGTCCCCCCCCACCCCCCCCGCGTCTTCCTCCTCTTATTGCCTCTCAGTGCTCGCTGAGGTATTGTCTCTTTAGCTCCTGTGTTGTCATGGCCCGGTGTTGGACACTGCAGCGCTAATACAACAGGATATTTCACAGCATATGTCAAAAAGAAATGATATACCGTGTTTTTAAGAGGCGGGTAGTGTAGACAAAGAAAGAAAAAGACACCAAGGAATCACTTGTTCCTGTGTGTGCACATGTATCGCCCTCATTAATGTAGTCAGGAATATGTTTTAGCTTATCTGTGTGTATTTTGATATTCACATACAGTTCTTCAGGAATTAGTGTGAAGCAGTATAGCTAACGTTATGTGTTACAAAGACACAAAACAAGTCAGATAGAAAAAAAAAGGCAGCCAGACGCCGTTAACCCAGTCGGTTGGTGTCTAGTTTGTCCACAGACGGACGAAAACACTCATGAATATTGCACAAAATATACCAACCGTTCAAATCAACTACTCTACGAGCTAACCAGTCGACTGCACAAGCAGTGACCCGGAACAAGATCCCACCCAGACCACAATGTCTAAATCTACCGGTCTGAAAAGTAATGATGGTTTCAGAGACGTGGGGCTGGATTTGCTAACTCTTAGAGATGCTCCTTTTATTCTGTGGGGTTCACCAAGGATCAGTTTTGGGTCCCTTCTCATTTACATGCTACCCCTGGGGAAAACGTTGCGTAGACATACCACTGGTTTTAATTGCTTTGGAATTATAATTGCTCTTCATGGCCTTCACACTGGCAACATTAATAACCTCTCCACTAGTCTGGGTGACTTATCTAATAATGTTGGTCAAGAGGCCCACAAACCTTGGGCTCATCTTTGACTTTTGATACTAGTCCTGCTGACCAAGATCAGCTTATTCCTTTATTTTGCAGACGTGGAAAAGTTGATCCACATTTTCATCTCTACTATTGCATTGCACTTCTGAAATTAGCAGGCGTAATATTCATAAACTGTTGCTGACCAAGAGCGCTGCCACCAGCTCCTACCTACAGTACATCTGTGAGTTGCTAACTCCCTGTGCGCCTGATCAGTGTTTGAGATCTTCTTGGCAGGGGTGAAATTCCAAGATCAATCAGCTATGCAGAGAATCAGACTCGAGAACTTTCAACATACTTGCAGGTGAATGATCTCTTTTATTTTCACTCTGGCATGCCACTCTTCCGAAACGATGTCCCTGTTGCTAATGCTTGGCTGACCAAAAACACCTTAGCACTTGCATCAGCCTTATTCCAGTGTAAGCCAGTGGAAAGAAGAGAAACTTGATGCTCTGGGGTTAAATGATCGGCAGTAAGTGTCAGGGCTCAGGCTGAGATTAGCATGCATGCTTTGAACTCTTGATGAAGTCAGGTCAAGCGATTGTTGACAGCAGATGTAAATAGGAAAACAAACATGTCCAAACGGAACAAAGATGAAGTACGGAGGTCATAATGCTAATATTCAGCAAGCATGATGACTACCATGTTCACAGTAAAACGTGTTAGCATGTTAATATTTGCAAACCAGCACTATACACGAATCAGAGCTGAGGCTGAGAACGTCTTCAGTTATATAGTGTAGTGTTTTAAATCTTCTTACTGACACTGTTGAGACAATATGTGACTGTAGCAGCTATTTAAACCTGCTGCTCCACCTCCTCCTTCTGACAAACTGCGGCAAAACTGGAACCACATCTTGTTATTTTGAGTTTGCGGTATAATCCCGCCAACCAGTATTTTTATCATAATAACTGTGATCAGAATAGATCAAATGTCACAGGAGCTGATGCCCGTTATTTAACCTTCATAATGTCACTCCGCGCTCGCCCAGCAGATAAATCAGGCTGGTAATGACAGGGGCTAACAGTCACTGCGCGCCTGCATGTGGTTAACCTTTGTACTTGATGACATGTTGGACTAAATACGCAAAAAAGGTGAAAAAAATGACAAAAATGGTGTGAGCTTCCTTGAATCTGATCGTGTGTGTGGATAGTGTCACTGAATCCATGTTACCACGGTTACAAGATGATGGGAGAAGGGGTCTGACCTATTCTTAGATTATGACTGTGTGCTTTTTTGTATGCCTGAAGGCTTTGGGTGTGTATTGTACTCATCAATGCATTAATACTTAGCTATTTCAACTCCTGGCCCTGCTGTGGTTTATTATTATTCTTACATTAACTCATTCATGTAATTACAAGCATGAATTACACCCTGAGGTTTACTTTTACACCCACAGTAAGATGAGAAATACCACTATCGCACTATGGTGTTTGTACTACAAATATTTAGCTTTATTGAGCAGGTAGCTGAGGGAAAATCAAACTTTAAAACAAAACTGTTTGTCTGTTATTCACATATCTTGAGAACCCTTTACCCGGTCTACTTCACACTTGGCAGGTTTGTTGCTGAGGACCCGAGGAAGTGCGGTGTCAAATTTGGTGAAATTAGGTCAAGACTGACAGGGAAAACAACTCCATGAAGCAGAGGGGCGTGGCATCAGTGCTCCGCCTATAAAGAGAGCCAAAGTCACACTTACAGTGGACCTTGTGGGAACTTATTTCGGAAAAACTTTGTATAGCCCTGAATGAAGAAAGACAAATAATTTTTTTTATCCAGCTTGAATTGTGCAATGAACAATATATACGTTTGTGAATTAAAACGATAATTTTTGGGAAGTAGATATAAACTTAATGGAGATTAGCATGGTGAAACTTCTTTCTGTAGTAACGCAAGAAAACAAACAACTGTTTGCCCTTGCTTCCAGTCTTTATGCTAAGTTAGACTAACCACCTGCTGGCTCCAGCTGCATATAAACCAACTCTTGGCAATAAAGGAAATAAGCATATTTTCCCCACCATTTTTTACTTCTCGTTGAAGTTATACTTCTAAATGTGAAAATGCTGTCAATATTTATGAGTATTATATACTTGATGTGTATTATTATTATTTTTTTTTTACTGTTCCAAGTTACAATAAGATTATTTCACAGGACAATACGATGAAGGTGAGGCTCATGATGTATTATTACACTCTCCTGGTGTTGTGGCAGTGTCGGGGGAGGTGATATTTAATGCCTGGTCCCATGCCAGCACATTCTTGGGACCAGACGTTATATCTGCTGTCCACGCGCCACACCACTCACATAAAAAGCTGCCCATTGTCTTCGGCAGCCGCTGTTTCGACTCTGCAGACACCACATCTCAGGTAAAACCACCACTGGGTCTGTGTGTTTTAGGTATTTAAGACACTCATTCAAGTTAGCACATTTTATTTGGCTTTTTTTAATAGTGTTTTGGAAAATTGCTTGTATTTTGTTTACTCTGATTTACTGTGAAAATGTGGAAAGAAAAACGGAGAGGAAAAGTTTACAGATCTATTTAACTATGTTCTCTTAGAGTCTTACTTTAAGTTGTCAGAACAATAAACTAACACTGTTATTATTGACAATTCTCAACTGTATTCACCTGTAATTAAATGTTATATCAGTTATCACATCTTTGAAAAATACATTAGTCTAATCTGAAAGTTTGATTTGTTAAATTAGATTTCCATCTTTTTTGTCCTTTGTGGTGTTATAAAAAAAACTTGATGATGCTGAATATGGTGGAGGAGATTGTTCTCTTCTTGTCCTCCATTTAATCCTCTTGTCAAACCATGCAGAGGACTGTTAGCTATGTGGTTCCTTTTATAGGTCAGATTGCATCGTGGTTCACTGAGGTGATTCATTACCCCTAAACTGTACTAATGCACACCTCTGATTCTCTCTCACTGTATGTGTTTGTTCTTGTGATTACAGTTGCAGCGAGGTAAGAAAATTCATGTTAATCCTCTGTTCCCTGACTGCTACTGGTTCATATTTGTGTTATGTAGAAGCTGGTATTCACTTTCTTTAAATAGCTAATGCAGCATTTCTTGTTAATACTCTTACATAAACGTGATTACGATTGCTTAAAGCATCATCACCCTCATTTGTCCCTATTTGGGGGTTTCAGGAGTCCGACAGACCAGGAGCCATGAATCTCAAAGATAAGGTGAGCCTGCTTTGTACAGTGTTAATCCTCTGTGCACGACGAGGGGGGCACATTGTCCTCTTGCACATGGCGGAGAGCTGGCAGTGGTTATCTGTCAGAGTTGTTATCAGCATCACTGAGAGCTTTCCCCTTGACTTCATCCTAATAATAAAGCATTATCTTTTTACAAGCAGCTAGAGTATGCTAAGTGTTGGCCATATTTGACACTCACAAGTCTTTCCATACGACTTGAGCCACAAGGGAGTTCATCATGTTCGAGTTGAGTTGAAACATGACGAGTGAATTCAATTTTCTCAAGTTTATGATGATATATTGCAAAGTGCATTTGCGATTTTATCCAATCATCTGTATGTGTGGCCTTTTACAATCCAGGATTGTTCTCTTGATTAATGATTATTGAATTATTAAAGTCTATTGTGTTGTGAATTAATATTGACAAATGTTGTTCTCCACAGCCGAAGTCGAAGATTTCGGCTTCGCGCAAGCTCTCCCTCAAGGTGAGTGGCCTCGCTACTTATTACGTAGGCCTTTAGCTCTGTCAAAGGAAGTCCAGCAGGCTACCTAAAGGCATCACCATCCGACATTTTCTAAATTTGTTCTTTGGATGAATTTGAAACTTGAGTCAAACTGTCAAGGCCATTTTTAATACTACAGCGTGAAGTGAAAGAAAACTGGATACACCATGTATCCATTAGCCTAGCTAACTTTGCCAACCATTTATCTGTTACTATAAGCTAACTATGAACTGCTCCAGCTACTTAGCTTATTACTTTTAACTAACAATTCAAACCATTTATTCATGACTTTTCTACTTTTCTACTATGTAAACTATTTAATTTATACTTTTAGCTTATTTTTCCATTATTTAATTTTTTTGCCTATCTTTAGCTTAGCTACCAGGCCAATATCAACCATTTATCAACTACTTTTTAATTATTTGAGCTATCTGTTACTGTGGCTAACTATTTGGGCTATTACCTGTTGCTACAAACCAACTATTCAACAAAAATGTATCCATTTAGCTAACTATTTGAGCTATTTAGGCTGTCTGATACTTTAGCTAACTAATTGAATTATTTGGGCAATCTCATACTTTAGCTAACTTTTTTTTTTACTATTTAGGCTCTCTGATCATTCAGCTAAATATCTGAGCTATTTAAGCTACTTTAGTTAACTATTTTAGCTACTTATCTGTTGTTACTCACTATACTATTTCAACCATTAATACATTACTTTTAGCTAACCATTTAGCCTTTTGCTCGCTTGCTGACTAGTTCACTCACCGTCAACTGAGACCAAGTTATCTGAAGTCATGTGGATATTGTTTTCTTATGAAAATTTAAGTTCTACTTTATCCAAATTGGTTGACCTACTCTCTATACATCAGCCATACAGTATATTGTGATTCTTTGTACAGTATATAGAACCAAGACACTTTTTTTTTGCTATGTGATGATGTAAATTCACTATATAGCACCTTTAATCAAAATATTGATTGTTATCTGTTTTGTCCAATCAGATGCTCCTCCTCCAAAGAGCATGTGACGATTTGGAGAAGGAGACGCAGGACAGGGAGGAGGAGAAGGTGCGCTATCTAGGAGAGAAGCTGCCCCCTTTGCAACTGTCTGGATTATCAATGGAGGAGCTACAAGTAAGGTTCATAAACCCCAGGAGAAGAGCTTCGTCTACTGCAGAAAATGTACTAAAAATGTCATATTAAAACCGTCTACCCTCCCCCTCCTCAGAATCTTTGCAAACAGCTTCACTCTAAGATTGACGTTACAGATGAGGAAAGATATGACTGTGAATCCAAAGTGGGCAAACACAACAAAGATGTAAGTAGCCTCCAGCACCCGGCACAGATTCTTCTCATCATCGTGCACAGCTCAGTCAATATTTTAAAATGAAAAAAAGAAATGAAAAAAGTTGTATTCTCTTGCTTGCAGCCAGAGGTTATTGAGAAAGAAAGAAAGAAAGAAAGAAAGAAAGAAAGAAAGAAAGAAAGAAGTCTTTTATTGACTAGTGGAAAGTTTGCATGACTGTATGTCCACAATCAAGCAAAAATCATCTTGAAATTATTTAATGTTTTAGTTTTAGCATATATATTGGCTCGGTCAGTGAAAGTCAGAACTTCGTGTTTATTTTATGTATCTACTTTTGCATGTCTTAGATCCATGAGCTGAAGCTGAAGGTCCAGGACCTCGGAGGCAAGTTCAAGAAGCCCGCCCTGAGGAAGGTGAGGGTGTCGGCAGACGAGATGATGAGAGCCCTGCTGGGCTCCAAACACAAGGGCTCCATGGACCTCAGAGCCAACCTCAAGTCTGTGAAGAAGGAGGACGTCAAACAGGACAAGGTATCAAAACTCCCGAACATTGAGTCGGTCAGCCTGGTAGTTTCAGAACATCCCTGAGGTTCATCCAGGATGCAGATGGAGATAAAACACTCTCAGGAAGGTGATGTGCTTTAATATTCATGACTTTCTCCTCAACCCCAGGTGCTCACTTCGGAAGTGGGTGACTGGCGTAAGAATGTGGAGGCCATGTCGGGCATGGAGGGCCGCAAGAAGATGTTCGACACAGGCGGCGGAGCGCAGTGAGGAGTCCCGCAGATGACGAGGCCGGTCGACGAGGAGCGAGGGAAGAGGAAGTTGCGCAGACAGAAAATATGGAACCTGAAGGGCTAAACGACTTGAAAGCTGCAGGAATTTAGCATTATAGATCACAAAAGCATGTTTGACCCCCCCCCAAGTCTGTCAGCTGCTTGATTTGTTTGACGGCCATTTTTCTGTGCGATGACTCGAAGCACTTAAAGAAAAAGTGTAGGATGAGTAGAGACCCATTGTTTCTTTTTTTTTTTTTATTACCAAAGATGTTTTGTTATGACATATTCAGACAATTAAAAGTGGCTACGAATAAACAGCTTCAGCCTTTCATGTTCCATGTCTGTACTTGACTTTATCGCGTTTCATTTTACTGGCAGCCGTTCTGGTTTATGCGCGGCATGGAGGAGGATGGAAAGCAGCCTGACTCACGGTGGATTAAAAAGGAAGATGGGGGGGCACAACAGGTGGTGACTACTTAAACTTAGCCTCACGATGTTTAAATAGATCTCTCAGATGCATCCATGAATACAGACGAAGAAGACGATTAGTGCCACAGTAAAGAAAACAAAAACAAAACTGAGTTAGACTTTATCCCCCACAGTTCTGACTTTGTTGAGAAAAAATGGCTGAATTTTGAGATAAATTACGCTTAAAATTCTAAAAATTCTGACTTTAACCTCTGAATTGTGACAGTAATCATAGGATCCCTGGCTTTTTTCTCAGAATTGTACATTTGTTTTTTCAGAATCTTTACTTTAAACTCAGAATTCTGAGAGAAAAGTCAGAAAAAAAAGAGATTAAAGTCAGAATTGTGTGGATCTTTTACCAGATTGTTGAAATTTTTGCACAATTGAGATCCAACTGCAGACATTTTGAACAGACAAGCTTTCAGCTAAGTACAAAAGAAAATAGGACTGCAATCTGAAAATAACTGCAGAGACAGTGTTTTCAATCAGCAGAACAATGTTTTTTCTCAGTTTTCAGACTTTGATCTTTCACATCTACTGTAGAACTACGTCTTGATGTCCAGAGCAGCAGATGGCGAAAGACTCCGCAACACCTGGGCCGAGTATTTTTAGCCCCGGTGATTGTCCTCCATATAACTCCCCTGTCTTTGAAAGCAAAACTTGAGCCCGATGGCAAAACCCAGCGGCATTGTGGTCCCGCGCATTGCCAACATGCATGTGCTCCCCTCTGTGTGTGTCAGTGGGAAGACTGGCTGCTGTCGCCACGCCATTGTTATTCCAAGTATGACAGTAACACCAACAATAGCTCCAACATCCCAGAAAGCGCACATCAGATGGTGTATCGCATGCTGTTTATGGGCCGGTGATGGAGGGGTGTGTTTAAACAGCTGATGCTCACACACGTCGAGTAACTTTCTGATGATTGAGTGGAATATAGATGGTGAAGAGTCACTTCTCCCTCCTATGTGTGTGTGTGTGTGTGTGGTATGTGTTCGGCCTCTTGTCCGCCTGTCCACTTAGGCTGAAAAGCAACCCAGGTCTGGATACACACTCTGTGACTATAAATAGATGCCGATGAGAGCGACCTTCGCAGAGAACAAATGCTCCAGATGTGCTTTACAGAGTTCGTTCATGTCAGCACCACAGAGTTACTGTTAACCGCAAAGGTCGCGATGCTGGAATCTCGTTGAGATGACAAACACATTCAAGTGTGGATCAAGTTTGATCACAGCCACTATTTCTCATGCTGTGTAACACGCTGTGCTTCGACGTTGGAGCCACTTGGTGGCAGTCAACAAACATCTACTGATATAAACATTACCAAGGCGATTGAAAAGTGGGTGTATTGGGTAAAATCCAAGATGAACGTCTAAAGATTTGAGTTCAGCAGTGTTGCAGAAAGTACCCAGAAGTCATGCTTGAGTAAAAGTAAATGTACAATGTTAAAATACAACTTTGGAAAAGCGAAAGTCACCCCTATGAATAATACTTGAAGTATCTGGTATTAATTGTAATTAAGTGTCAAAAGTACAATTAAAGTAAATTATATTTATATTTACATATATGCAGTAATGCAGTGTAACTAAGTACGCTGAATATCAGATACTTTTACTCAAGTACTTTCCTGTTCACTTTTACTCACTTTTAAGTAATGTTTTAACATGATACCTACACTTTTGGGTACTTTTTACAACACTTCATGTTTATACTGTACACAGTGGGTCGACTGATTATCAACCCGGCTGATTATCAGATGCGATATTCAGCATTTTTCAGAGTCTAGGAGTCTCTTTGACAGCCATTAGATTCTAGAAATGCACTACTTTGGCTCTGATGCAGCATCCAATCTGGTGACTTAAGGTGTTTACCAAATGGAGTGGAGTAAAAAGTGCTAAATATAGTGGAAGAGCGGAAGTTTAAAATAACAGATAATGGGAGTACAAGAGCCTCAAAATGGTACTTAATAGAGTACTTAGTTACATTCCATCGTCAATCTTAAGGTTTTAAAATTCTCGTGTTAATTCTCTGGGAAAAGTTGAGGAGCTGTTGTCACACACCAGTGGAAAACACATGATTTCGTCAATGGGAAATATTTGCAGGGAGAACGTTGGGTCAGTTTCTGCCCATTAAAAAGCAAATCGTAATAACTTTGTGTGCCGTACTCGCTTTACAGCGTTAGAGAGGAGGTCCTTCCTGTTTTCTGTGGCACTTGGAAGATGTGTGAAGTGTCCTCGGATCCATGATTTGTGATTCTGACCTCTCAAAGTAAACCTGACTTGACTCAACATTAAAGAAGCCACCTGCCTGTATTCCTTCATGTTAAAAAAAACAACAAACTCTTCTGTCTTGGAGGAGAACAGACACCATATTTTCCACGAGTTGTGAGATGGAAGAAGCCGAGCCTGACAATAAATAATTACTGCTGCGGCTCCGAACAGTGCCGGTTCATTTCACTCATGGAGTAACCCAAAGAGGAAGAAAAATGAGCGCTAGTCTGCAAAGAAAAACAACCGGAGCAGATTACAGTGTTGGCGCCGTGTATGTGTGTGGCCTGATGAGGACGCGTGATTGATGCCATTAATCTTCCACGTGCGGCACGAGCGAGAGTATTTATTGCTGCAGGGACTCTGGGGGGGGGTTTTGGTATTGGAATATATCTGACAGCGACTAAAGGCCGTCCCGGTGATTAGACAGGATGCCCCGCATCTGCGAGCTCCGGCCTCGGCTCTCGTGTGGCGTCGTGTGTCTTGTCAAAATGTCCTTGAGTGAGATGCGAGTACACTGGAGCAGTTCAAACCATCAGGTAACAGGCAGACACGCTATGAGAGGCTGGCTGCATACTCTGGAAACAGAAAATGAGAAAGCAGCTGGCGGTAAAAGGCGACACATCGGCTAACAAAGAACCCAGGAACAGGTGCGCAGTAAAAACTGGAAAGAGGGCTGATTCACTATAGCATTTTCTACAAGTTCACCTTCAACTTAGCTCACAGTTGCGGCCTCTTTATGAGGCAGAATGAATATGACTCACTGTTAGAAGATTATAAGCAGTTTGGAAAAGGAGCTCTGGCAGATGATACAGAAGTGCATTACAGTGACATTTATCCTGTGGAGCAGCAGCGTTCGTCAATCCCGGTCCTCGGGGGCCCACCTAGGTCTCAGATGTCCCCCCTTCCCCCCCCCCCGACACACCTGACTCGAGTGATCAGCTCGTCATCAAGCCCTGCTGAAGCCTGATAACGACGCAGTCATTTGAATCAGGAGCGAAGAACGCTGCCACAGGGATGAGTCCCACGGCACGGAAAGGGGCTAGCATTTTCACTTTTCAGGTCCCCTTGTCTCAAGTCGATGGGTTTTCTGGCTGGAGGACACAAGCCAAAGAGATTTTTATCAGCAGCCATCCCACGTGTGCATCTTTTGGCTTTATGTGTCATAAAAGAAAGGCAGATGCTCGCATGTGGCTGAATTGAGTCAAAGAGGTTACTGAACTTGTCGCTGTGATGCAGTTTGTTCAGCCTTACGTTAGATTTTTACATCCCGTGATCAGATTTACAATTTGGAAATCACAAAAGCGATCTTTCACAGAACATGTAAGTACCCTAAATGTCCGTGTGCCACAGCTTTTTTTCTCCATGATCCAAAATCCAGTGGCAAAATCCCAGTCCCTTTTTTGTCGATGGAACCAGGGCGATGCTAACTTTCGCGAGGGCCCGCAAAAACACCTAATCCCTACTGCACTCTTGAACCTTTTAAACCAGTTTTCTAATTTTCATAATTGAGCTTGTGAGTGAGAACCAAATAAAAACGCTCTTTCAAATGTTTGCAGTTTGAGGAGAAGAGGTGCTCTCTCTTCTGCTAAAAATAGTTTATCTAAGAAGGCAAGGAAAAATGTATTCATTTACACCTCGACTGTCACGTCCCCCTGTTGGTTCTGGCCGGCCAACTATCCACCTTCCTGCGACGACCTCTTTCCTGTGACCTGTGCCGCAGTAACTACCGCGCTGTATATGTTTACAGCTTTTCTGTTGCGAGGTGTCAAATAAGCAGCTTGAGGTAAATCCTGTTCCCCCTCTAAATATTCATCTATATTTGGAGGTAATGACACGGAAAAGGAGCTTTAAAAAGGCATTAGACTGGTGGATTCAAGGGTTTTAAACAGAAAGGAAAACACACATGCACGCACGCACGCCCACGCACAACGGGCAGCAGTGCTCGTCTCTCTCAGTCAAAATGTGTTAATTGGATTTCTGAGAGAGAGGCGAATCTCTTTTTCAGCCCCGATGGAACATTTAAGAGCAGCGGATCGAAAACGACTGGAAAACAAAGTGATGAAGACTCTCATCTGTTATTCGTCGCCGATTCATGTTGACCCGCCTCAAAGTTCGAGGGGGTTAACTTTGCCTCACTCGAGCTGAAACTACAAGTCGCCTAATGAGCCGGACTCATTTTAATCGTTTGTACGATAACTGAGCTTTCCCAATCAATTAATCCATATCAGGCAACGATGTGCGAACACCTCTGGTATTTAAATAGCCATATTATCATGCTTCTCAAGTTATGTAGCAAAGATGCATTGAGAGAGAGACAGGAAACAGAAAATAAATCAATCTAAGTCCCACCCAATTTCACGCTGTTGTCCAATACCAGTGGACCAGGCCTGGCACCCTGATGAACTCACCTATTTTCTGTTGATTGTCCATGTAGTATGAGCTGAATTCATCTGTATTGAAAAGAGAAAACACATTAACAAGATGGTTTAAAGGTGTTGCCTATTTTTCAAATTTTGTTGGATGTAAAAAGTGGATTAGGCTGTGTTACTGAATATTTCATAGCAGCATCTGAGTTTACCAAATGTTAGCAAAAATTCCAGCTAACTGGCTAGCTAACACATAACAGTCAGCACCATGGACTGTAGTCAGGAACAGATACAGAGAGTACATTGACATATTTTGCTCGGTTTTTGGTCTCCACCAGCTAAATGCTCCACTATGCTCAGAAGCTTGCTGCTAACTATCTTTTTGCTGTAGGGTGAAGGGGAGATATCGTTCATAAGACATAAAGCAACATTAGCATTTATTTGGAGTTGTCTTTCTGGTCACCTGGTGAATATAAATAAAATATTCACTCCAATTTTTGCTCAACTTTTGGTCTCCACCAACTCCTGCAGGACATGTCCGGCTCGTTAGCCGCTAAATGCTTCACTATTTACCAGCTAATTGCTCACTGTGACTCTCTTATCAGCGCTGTTATTCCTAAAAACAGCAGGTAGAGAGCTGTGAGAATGAACCAAAACACTAAAGTGGGTGTAAAACCCAAACAAACTGCTTAAAGATGCTAAAACACTTAATAGCTGAGGGTAAACGTTTAATTTCTTGATAAATCCCTGTGAGTCGACTTCGTTCACATAAATCAACCCCCCAGTTTTCTGAGGTCAAACACTTTGTGAGTTATACGAGGTGACACATTAGAGAGTGAGAGGCTCTTTCCACATTTGGGTATTTTTCTGTGTTTGTGTGGTTCTCACGCATCAAAAAGCTGTTTCACGGCTGTTTCATCAGCTTCACCGGAGAAACACAGCAGGTCGGGGCTTCTTCCCGCCCACCTGTGAAGGGGCTTTGGTCTGCCTTTGTTCCTCTGATACAGTACATTCACCTCGCAGAACAATGCCAGGGGAAATGTGCGAAGATGAACGAGAGAAGACAGTCGATCTACATGAACAGCACTGCACCATCCATACTTTTACACCCAACATCTTGGATGGCTAAAGGAAATATACAATATTATTGATCCCCCGCGAGCCAATAGAGAGGAAGAGGGCTGATTGGTATTGGATTTGGATTCCAATGCCAGTCAGGGGTCAACAAGATGCAGCCTTTAAATATCCCCCCTTGCCTTAATCAGGTGGAAGTTTTCAAAAGGGCGACAAACATACAGCAGATATATGATCTTAAATTCAGCTTTATTTAAGTTTTAATTTAATTGCATTTCGCTATTTTCGTAATTGAATCAAAACCCTCGACGTGACTCAAAGTGAGAATCTGGCTCAGCTGATCCTCTCTCGCCTCAGGTCTCCCCGGAGCGACCGTGTGAACAGCCTGTCTCTGTAAATGATTAATTAGTGATGTTGGAATTTGCCACCGCGGAAGATGTTGGGGAAAGTAAGTACAGGTTTGCACAAACAGCGCCGTACATAATGTAAGCTATTGTTTTTTTTTCCGAATCTTCGGAATCTTCTGTTGGCTGTTGAGTCACATCTGTGGTTGCAGCCGCTTTTTCCATAATTCACATCTCACTTGCACCAAAGCCTTAACACTCCTTCTGCTACCTGTCGGCTTCTCTTTTATCACCATCTCCTCCTCGGCGTAGAGATACTCGGGAAAATCAATGAAGAATAATGACTTTTACCTGGACTCAACTCGGCAGGGTGCTTTGTGAAAAGCGTCTGCAGTATTTTCTACAGTCAGCGGCTGCCTCTCTGTCTCATACTGGATTAAATGTCTACATTGAAATGAGAGGTTTTGAGTTTTTAGGGTACTTTAGCAGCATGGCTCATGAGATGTCGATCACTTTGGTCCAGACTGAAATATCTTGAAAGGGATTTTGGTTGTTAGTCAAATGTCCCGACAACCACAGGATGGATTACCATGGAGGTTCGCACAGATATTCATGTTCTGTGTATTAATTAAATGCCACCAGCAGGCAGAGGGTGTTACTCACCCAATGGAATACCTCCACATCCTCTTGAAGGACTGGCATTGAATTTGGTGCAGATGTTCATGTTACCTAAACAATGTATGAATCTTTGACTGGGACTTTGCTGATCAGGATTTGCATCTAGAACCATTAAAACCTCTTTATCTTTGTTTCAGAGTGAAATCTCTCAACAATTGTCTGAGAGATTGCCATGAAATTTAGTAATAAGAGTGGTGCCCATCTGACCATGCATGTAATTCAGTCAGTGAGTCAAAGTTTTCAATCTACCTCAACAACTTCTCGATGGATTGGCACAAATGTTGGTACAGACATTCATAGTCTCCAGAGGATTGCTCTTAATGACTGATGATCCCAATTTTTCATCCAAAACAAGCATCAGATTGAGAGTTTTGATTGCGACTAAAATGTTTCGACAACTACTGAATGGATTGCCATCAACACTAATGTCTCCCTCAGGTTGAAATATAATAACTGTGGTGTTCCTCTGACTTTTCCATCATTAAATTTGACCAATAATTTTGTTTCTAATCAATATCTGAAAAGCTAAAGACAATCTCGTTCTTCTCAGCAGTTCTTTCAACCCAATCGGCATCTCTTTATGTTGCAATTTTAGGTTCAGTTTTGTCATTTATGTTTAAATTGTCCTGAGGTTTTGAAGGAAATATCCAGTAGTTTCTCACTCCCGAATGTTGAGACGCAGTCTTGAACAGTGGTCACTGGCTCGGCAGCATTTCTCACCTGTGACTCCACCACCATCCCCTCCACCTCCAGACATGAAATGCTAACTGCCTACAATTTACGGCAGGGCTGGTACTTTATGTTAAGTGCTAATTAACAAATGTTGTTGTGCTAACAAACTCAACTAAGATGGTGAACATTTTATCTGCATGTTAGCTTTAACATTAGCATAACAGCATGCTGACATTCAGCACTGAGCTCTGCACCGCACTCTTACTCTTATGTTAAAAGATGACCATTAGAAACCCAAAGATTTCCCGTAATGACATTCATGATGGAGTTAAAACCCATTCAAATGTTATATTAGGACAGCTGCAGGCTGTGTAAACACCAAACAATCCTTGTTGCTACTTGGTTGAATCATTTAAAGTCCTGTTCTCGCCAGATGCTCGCGGTGTCAATGACTCCTCGTCTCGACGGGCACCGCTGCAGTGTCGCTAATGAAGTGTAGCGTCGCGAGTGATTCATCTCTACCTGACGTTAATTGCTTTATCGTGTCGTCTGCTCTTATCGCATCTCTTAATGTCATTAATGCTCCAAAGTCCTTGGGAAAAAAAAAATGTTGAATTCATTTCTCCATTAGATCAGGTTTTTAACTTTCCCCTCTCCGATGAACCCGCTCGACTTCTTTGGCATCGCTCATGAGCAGAAGACGGCAATGACGGCTCCGTTTTTTTTTTAGAAATCTTCCATTTCTCATTGTGCTTTATGTCTTAAACTTTTTCGTGCCAGCGGGATAGTGAAGACGCATAAAACATCAATTACCAACGAGTCATTTCCAGGGCCTAAAATCTCTCATATCGTAAGTCAAGTCTGGTGCAAGCAACAAGCCATTCATCAGTTTTAATAAGAAGAGCTGCCCCCCAGAAGACCTTAAGAACAGAGCGCTTTGCTTTCGCTGCTCAGTGTGAACGTGAGAAATCTCTCTCAATGATGATGAATGTGAGCTATCCCTTCATTTCACATATAGGTGCCGAGTGCCGTGGCGATTTTTTAAACAAAAGGCACGATTGTTTCCGCTCGCAAAATTTGTGTTTTCTCTCAATTGCCGCATTGGGTTCACCACACCGCCGTCAGCCTCAGTGTGTTACTGTCGGCATCAAACGCAGCCGCATAATGAGAGAGAGGAATCCAGCTGGTCTACTTTCAACTTAGCAACAAACCCCGAGATACATTACTCTGGGGAGTGAGCCTATATTGATATAACACAGTTTCGGAGGAGGACGCGAAGACGGGGCAAAACTTCAACGCTGCCAGACAACTTTCAAAACTTCTCTCTTTCAGGAGTGTGGAAATTTGAAATATGAATTTGAATATCAACGATCTCTTGAGGGTTGTGTAACCCTGAGCCAGTGATGTCTCGCTGCGATGACCGTACTGTGACCAAGACTGCAAGTTTAAGACCTTTTCAGACTTGGAATCTCCGTCCACTATCGATACTGTGTTACAGCCTCATGTCGACTCTTCGTGAAGGGCACTCAAAGTTTCCTGCAGACGCACGGTACTGAGGTTAAAAAACGTGATTATTTTATCACACTTCGTGCCCCATCCTTGTCGTTTCTCATCAAGGCTGCGTGACCCTCCGAGGCCTCGGACTCCTCTGCGAGGTAATTGGTGTTAAAGGTTGGTTTCGCCACAACCAGCAGCGGGTCCGTAATAAGCGCGCCTGGACTCTGCAGATGCCACCCCGGCGCCAAAGTCACCGCTGGCACCCTTTTTCTTTTTTTTTCCTGCAAAAACTAATTTTTGTGAGTCATTTTTCACTTCGCGCAGCTTGTGAAGCAGCCATATGGAAGGACGGACCTGGCTGCACCCACACCGGCTCGCTCCTGTGGTACCAATACTTCATCGTCTCAAGGTCACGCGATATTTCTGTTTCCTCTGAAAGTTGCATGAAACTTTGTACAGATCCATTTCTCTTTTCTCTTCTCTGTCCTCACCACCACAACAACAACAACCGAAAACCAGCTTTAATCACAGCCTATCATTAAAGCCACTCCTGCTCTGGATTGATCTGGCAGACTGTCGTTTGCTTCATTACACTTCGACGCTAATTAACAGTGATTTACTCGCGCTGAATGAGGATTTCACCAAGACCGGTCTTGAATAAACAATAAGGATTTTTCTTTTTTTAAAGGACGCCAAATCAATTTGCCTTCGAGATTGTCTTGTCAGCGTAAAGCGTTCCGTCCGACACAAAAAACACAAAGGCCCGTTTGACGGAAGAACTATTCATTAACCAAATAAACTAATGAGAAGTAAACTGGATGAAAGCGCGAATCTTAAGAGGCATTGCAGCACAGCGGGCAGAAACAGCCGAGCGCTCTCTCTCTCTCAGTGAGATATCACCCAGGTCGGTATCAGGAGGGATCATCTCTGCAAACCTAGAACCCATTTCCTCTCCGTGCTCTGCCTGCATGCTATCTGTCGAGTTGACTTGCTTTTTATTTCCCTTTTGGTAAAGTCAGAGACACCGAAGCAACGGGCCGAGGTGCGGCCTCCTTCGCTTGATCCAATTTGCTAAAAAAAAAAAGAAGAAAAATCCCTATCACTATCTCACCAAAAGTGGAGTTTTCTTTCCCACCAAACTTTTCATTTGTCTGAATGTCAACGTGGAGACCCGACATCTATTCTGTTAAAAAAAGATAAAAAGCAAAAATCCACGTTTCATCGAATCATCTTCATGCTGTGCTGCTAAGTGAGCGAGTTCCCGTCCTACACACAAAGACTTCTGTGGCCCCCCACCACAAAAAAAGAAGAGCACCACAAGCAATTTTAATCACACCACAGAGCTTCAATCCACGCATCTAGAACGCCGAGAGCAAATTTCACCATTTTGGGAAAACACCGTATCTGATGAGTCCATGTCCCCCGCTGTGATGAAACGTTGCTGAGAGATGGAGAGATAGTCGACGGAAATGTCAGCTGTTCTGTCGCCGCGGTCGGGCCCTGAACTGACCCAGCTGCAATGAGAAAAATGTGTCATTTTCCGCTTCTGCAAAGCAATGGATGCTTTCATTTCGGGAGGTGGAGGACTGAGGCCGCTGTCTGACGACGCAAGCGTGAAACCGCTGTATGTTTCGAATTGAGAAGTCGGGACGTTTTCCAGCCATGACGGTGGCAACAGATCAGATATTTGGGACATGTTGTAGCAGAACACCGGCTCTTTTTTGGGAAGATGGTGGAACAAAGTGTATGTGGCGACAGAAGCAGTCAGTATGAATCCACAGAGTGGGTTTGGACTGATCTCTTTGTGCCTAACCAAACTAAATTACAGTCTGGCTCTTTCACTTTGTCTGTATGTGGCGGACCCTGCCACCCTTCTAGCTTCAAACAGTGTTCTGTGGACCTTGTTTTCCTCTGATAACAGCTTGTTTATGCAGTTATGGAGAAGCTAAATATTTCTGAGTTTGTATCGTAAGATCATTATTTTACCTCACAGCGACGAGGTCCTGGGTCCGAGACCCGGCTTCCTGTGAGGAGCCTCCTGCTGCAATCCAAAGACATGCACGAGAGGTTGTTAATCGGAGCAGATGTGAGCGCGAATGGTTGTTTTGACCCCCGCTGCTCTCCTGATGCCAGGATGGAAAATTCTGAATTTGACTTCATAGTTTAAATAAAAAAACAAAAAAAAACAAGTAAACACAAAGGGAACAAACAAGATACAAGATACAAAAGTCAAATGTTTGACAATTCACAGCTATTTTAGGATCATTTAAGGTTCTCCACCTCTTGCGAAAGACAGTTCTGTGACCTGAACTCGCGGTTTTGGCTCATCTGTGTCGAGCGAGGACACATTCAGAGGCGAGTCAGACGAGGTGAGAAGCTCCTGGGCCGGAACACTTTGTTCTGTGAGATGCACAAACTGTGGATTAAACGTGTACCAACGTGCGCACACCAGCCTCACTCTTTCCCCCTGCGTGTTGACATCACTGGTCCACTACAGCTCCGCCTCCGCACACTGATGCTGATCACCCCCCCCCCAACCCCACCGCCTGCATCAGCACCATTTCTGAGAGAGAGAGAGAGAGAGAGAGAGAGAGAGAGACTACCCAGCCCCAGCAGAGCGTACAGGCGTCAGACGGCCGCCAGATCATCCCGGTTACGCACCGTGTTCAGAGGCCTCGTCGACGGCTTTTGCAGCGCCAGAAAACCCAGCTGAAGGAGAAGTCACCCCCGCCGGGCACCACGGCCACAGCCACCGTCAGTGATGGAGAGCCTGCTGGATAATCCAATGAAAGCCGTTCTTTACCTGAAGGAGCTCACCACCATCGTCCAGAACCAGCAGAGCCTGATCCAGACGCAGCGCCAGCGCATCGACGAGCTCGAGCGAAAGGTGGAGGACCTGATCGGGGAGAACCGACAGCTGCGGGACCCCCACCAGTACGTCCAGCAGCCCGCTCCGCCGCCGCCGCACACCCACCACCACCACCCTCACCACCACCACCACCCGACTCACCGCAGCGCCAGTCCCCAGGCGCCGGCCCACCTCCATCAGCACCCGGGGAGCAACAAAGCCGCGGCTCACCTCGGCCAGCAGGCGCAGCAGCAGCAGCAGCAGCATCAGCATCAGGCGCAGCAGCCTCCTCCTCCACCTCAGCAGCAGCAGCAGCATCAGCATCAACAGCAGCAGCAGCAGCAGATCCCCGGTCTATCGGCCCAGCCTCAGCAGCAGCAGCACCACCACCAGACCCCTCCTGCTCCGTCCTCCCACCACCCGCAGCAGCTGCAGCTCGTCCCCACCTCGCCGCAGTCGCCCAAAGCGAGCCAGGCGAGCCCGGACTCCGCCGAGGAGGACAAGAGGAGCCCCTGCTGCAAGTCCCTGGTCCCGCAGACTCCCACCGCGCTGTGCCGCTCGGTGGGGTTGGCCAGGAAAGCGGAGTAAGTAGCTCCAAAAACAACCTCCACCTTAACAGGAAAACCATGAATCAGAAAGAAAAACAGTCGTTCCTCCAGCGCGCCTTTTCTTGATAAAAACGCTGGAGAAAAAAAAAAAAGTGCTCAGTTTGTTTTCTCCCCTCACCTGCCACCGGCTCCATCTTCCACAGAGTTGCGTTCACTGACCCTAATAAGATGCATATTTTCGCTGTGTACTTTTTTTTTTCTTTCTTCAGTCTAAATATAGCAAATGTGTTTGGAGAGAAAACAATGTGACACCCTCAGGGGGGGAGGGGGGAGGGGGAGGGGGGGGCTGTCAGATGTGATGCCATAACCTGCTGCCACCCGAGCTGAAACATCATGTCTTTAATTATAAAAACACCACAATCCAGTTTTTAAAAAAAAGGGATGGTGTAAACGGTATGAACCACGATTCGCCTTTGATTAACTCCACATCCTCCTGACAAGCCGGGGCTTAATTTTCTGACAGGTAATTCAAGCTCCTCCTGTATTTTCACATCATTCGCTGGGTTGTTGCCCGGTTAAATCAATGACACGCTTAATGGATATTGATTTCCGGGCAGGGTGGTGCTGGTAGGGGTTTGGTAATTCTGCACCAAGGTAGACCGCCTAAACACTGGGGATGTGTGAGGTGTGTTTGTGGGAACAGAGGCCCCAGTTGAACGATGCACTCGATGAAAGAGTTGTCTTTTATTTAAAGGCTCGGCTGAGGGAGCGTTTTCACAGGTGGCAGGAGAGCGTGGCGACATTTTTAGACACGCTTTTTTCCCCAGAACTAAGCAAAACACCCAACTCCTGAAGGCGCATCACTGACTTGTCAGCAGTTTTGTATGAAAATAAACACCTGTGACCGAAAGGGTTCGAGTGCAGGGAACTGTAACAGCTTGTTCCTCATTAAGGCACAAGCTGAAAGACGTTCCGCCGAGAGGAATGTATCAGGGGGGGAATTAAAGGACAGACAGAGAGGTATTATGGGTATAAACACACTCGTAAAGCCTTTGACAGAGTCACTAATGAGCCCTGATAAGTTTGAGTCGACTTTTTGGGGAGATGTGTTGTGAGTCGGTGGTGTTGAACAGAGTGAGGACCGTCGAAATTCTGTTTAGTTTTTTTACGCAAAAGGAAATGTAGCGCTGAGATGATCAATTGGAAACTATTTTCTTAAAAGAGCCAATTGTTGAGCAAAAACATCAGACACACTCAAGTTCTAGTTTCTCAATTTTGCTTATTTTCCTCATATTGTGTGACGCTGACAAACATTTTTGGGGTTCAGGGCTGTTGGACGGACACAACAAGCTAATTGAAGACAGGAACTTGGTTTATAACAGCATTTTTTGGGCCAAATGAATTATTCATTGCTTGAGAAAGTAATCGATACTGTCAGCAGTATAGAGTATATACGGGTAGATAGAAGAACCATTCCTCGAACATCAGAGTTTCACTTAAGAGTAGATATGATGGCTTTTTTTGTTTGTTCTTTTTTACACCGATTGAAAGAAAAAGATGCTTAAACGTCAAAGCGAAATCATCTCAACATTGATCTGAATAAACAAATTTGAAGTCCAACATCATATTCATGATTGGATCGAGGTCATCGAGATTGCTGTTCTCTGACTCTCTGACTTTGGCTGGAAAAAACTAAACTCTTCCAGGGAGTTGCGGCGTCCTTGCAGACTGCATCAGGTTGTTCTCCACGATTGAATTCTGCTGCATTCATTTACACACAAAGAACCTGCCGCACACGAGCATCCACGGCATCAGTTTCAAAAGCCTTGCGCTACATCCGCTCTGATTCGACGCCGCAGAACGACGTGTAAACAAGAAATCTACTTCTTGTCTGCGCCGTCCTGAGCGCTGACTCCTCTTTGCCTCGCCAGGACCGTATCAAGGTCACATGAATTTGCCTTAGCCGGAGCTGCACACATGCAAACGGTGACACACACGCACACACGACGCAGCGCACTGAGCCCCATCTGTTCCACTCGGCTGCATCTGCATTGTGTTTGTTAATCCAGATTGATTTATGGTGCCATTAAGACATAATTCCTAAAGAGCACAGGCAGGAAATCGTATAGGTGGAAGCTAACTGTTTGGACGGAGATCCATCCGGACGGGCAATCACACGCAATACCCAGAAGGATACGAGTTGTTGAGGGTGGATTCGATACGTGGGCTCATTCGTGATTTACCAACCGTGCAACGCTGACAGTTCTGCAAAGTGATGAGAGGAGGACAACTGGAGGGAGAGCACACACTGTACACCATGTTATCCTTAATGTAAAAGCAGTGGTACATGAAAGGCTGGAGACGTGAAGACGCGTTGTAATTTCCACTCGTAGCATTGATCGTGGTCGGACAAGGTGGAGTAGCGCCGCGCTGTCAGAGAAGCGATGCGTTTTCATTAGCGGGTGGATGACAGGGGAAGTGTCCGAAACGTACTAATGAGGGTTGTGTGCTCATGTGTCTGCATATTTATCCACTGTACTTCAAGCCAGTCGCGATAGCTTTAGTGAATTCAGGTGCACGTTACCGAAACAGTCTTCAAGAGTTAGCGCCCACGTGCTACAGCTACTATGCTAATAATTGATGCAGGATCACAGTCTGTCACCATTGAAGGAATGTTTGACATTTTGGAAAAAAGCTAACTTTTTTTTTTACTAGCTCCACACTTAAATGAGAAGATCAGTGCCACTCTAATGTCTGTGTTACAGTAAACAGGAAGCTACACCTAGCAGCCGGCTAACTTTGCTAAATCCAGATAGAAACCAAGAAAGAAGTTTCATACAAAGAAAATGTGTTTGTACAGTTACGTTCTAATGGGTTGATTAGTGAACTTTAAAGGCTTTGATAGCTAGATTTTGTTTCCCCGTTTCCAGCTAAGCTAACCTGGCTGCTAGCGCTAGGCCTTCTTTCATATTTAGCTCACATGAAAGCGGTATTGATCTCCTCATTCAACTCTCAGCAACAAAGCAATATTTCTCAAATAGTTTCTTCAAAATGAGATGATGTGATCATACCTCTGCCCTCTACTACGGAGGAATCGGACAACCTGTAGAAATGGCCTCAATTAGTCGAAACAAACTATGTTAGCTTAGCGTTAGCTGAGTGATGCAGCACTTAGACCTCTACTTTGATATAGACAAATATCTGCTCCCTGTTCTTGTGATAAAATGTGCCTGACTTGAGTTCTATGGAAGCAACGATAAGCTTCAGTCCTTTTCAGATTGGTCAGCCTTTCCCTCCCAGTACAACAGAATTAGCCTAACGTGCTACTGCCCGTTATCCGAGGCCACCTCTTCAGGTCGTCCTTCCATCATTTGATAGTGACGGGCAGAGGTATAATCCTGTCTGTTATCCTGTGTTCCCACATCAGTTATTTCCCCTAAAATCTCTTTAAGAAAAGGGATGACAGGCCTGTAGCACGCTGCTAGCTCTCGCAAGAAAATGTCACGTCCATAATCCGCGCAAGATCAGAGGGCTGGGAATATTAACACGGATAGGCTCTTGTGTTTTATTGGTGAAGTGAGCAAAACAAGGAAGCAAGTAAACAATTAATCTCCTTAATACTGGGATGTACTGGATTTCCAACATAACCATCATTCCCCCGGCTCATCTGTGTATTTACATGATTGAAAGGAGGCAGAGAATCCATTTGCAGAGCTTTTAAATGAAAAATTAAATGCTCGCTCGCTCGCTCACATCACGCATTCCTCGTCTCTTCCAGTGGCGTAATTTGAAGAATGCAAATCGAGGCAGCCTTCAGCGTTTTCCAAACAGTAAATTGTGGTTTAAAAAAAAGTTGCTTCTCTGGTACACGAGCTCAAACTTCTCAGACGAGAGTGAGCGTTGCAGTTGTGTTGCTCAGTCTGAGGAGGATTCTTCGGGGGGGGGCCTCGTGTGATGAGAGGGAAGCCTTCAGCGATCCCGTCTACTCGTCTTTTCTTCCTCCGCTCTCTGTCAACTGCGCCTCCCACTCTCGGCATCCATTGTTCGGATTGTCATTTTCTCCCGATCGTTGCCGCTAAATGATACCTTTGTACTCCCCCCCCCACCTCATTATTGCCTCTCTCTCCTTGACTTACCTTGTCTCTTCTCTCCTTCATCTAAACGCATTTCTTCTTCCTCTTCCTCTTCTTCTCCGCCGCCATCCCCTCCCCACTTCTGTACTCTCCTTCCCCCATAATCAGCAGCCGACCGCAGTCTCCATCGGTACTCAGTCCCATTCTTTTCCCCCGTCAGGCTCTCCCACCACTTAACCCGCCTCCAACGTCCACCCCATCCTTTGGTTCTCTTGGCTACAAAGTGGTGTGTTAAAACAAGGAGGTGTTCAGGCGGGAGTCGAGCGGAGTGACAACAGCACTGGGCGAGGTGGTGGTGGTGAGCACGGAGGGCTTGTGCATGTCAATCCTATTGCCCGAGGTGGAACTCCCAGGGTTCTCATATAGCTCCAGGTGGTTCTCTGCTGCCTCCCACACACTCCCACCGCAGATATATTAAGCTCTCGCTCTTACACACAAGCCTCCCAACATGCCACATGCCACCTGGCAGCGTGTTGTTTCCGCATTTGGCCGTGACTCTCCCCTGCGCCCGCCATGCCCTGGTTTTCATCCCGTTGGCCTCGCGTGTGCCATCTCATATGCCACCTCCCCCGTCTCTTTCAGGGACAAACTGGGATGTACGGATAGTGCTTAGAGAAGGGGAGTTCAGCACACACAGGGGCTCTCACACATACATATATTACGGAGTGACCCTGCTGAGCGCCTGCTGGATGCTGCTGTCTCTCCTTATTCTTATGCTCTTAGATCAAGGAAGCCACGAGCGTTCGCCCGCACAGGCTCAACCAGCTAAGCTAAACCCCTCGGTGCCACTCAAGCATTATTCTCCAGGTGATACATCCTCATCTTGAAGTCAAACTATCTTTTATCTCAGTATAAATCTTGGGGCATTTACAAAACACAGTTGAACCTTTAACCCTAATGTTAGCTAACACACGACAGCAAGCTGTGTCTATTGTGTGCGAAAAGAAAAGTTAGCATTTACCACCTATGATCCCTTGTAATGGTGTCTGGCTTTGACAAAGAGACACACAGTTTGTGTCTTATCTCTTATGAGGAGTCAATTTTGGTTTGTTTAAGCATGACAGCCACCGTTACTAACCTTACCCCATTAGTAATTTTAACAAATTAAATAATGTTTCTCTATCCTAACCAATAGGTAGGTCAACTTAACCAGGTATTAAAACCAAAACTAGCACATTTTGTTGTTGGACATCCTGACAAGTTATATTTACAGTTAGTTGACTGTACACAAAGCTATTGACTTTAATTCTTGCTAGCATAATGTTAGCTATAAGGCTATTGGCTGAGCCAAATGGCTCAGTGAGCTAATGGACTAGTTTATCACTAGCTGGAAAGTCATGTCTGTGGTTACTTTTATTTACTGGAGCAATGAACATGACACAAGAGCCTTACGGGATTGTAATGATTGTTCCAGGTATTAGTCAAACCCTCAGGTGTTGACAAGAGAGTTATTGCTTGTGAAAACATTTATATTTTGATATCCATTCATCAGTAGCTTCTCGCTGCAATCTGTCTGTTAATGGAACTTATGCTAATGAGAGTCACAAGAGTGAAAAGGCTGTCACGAAAAATTGAGGGCCAGAAAACCAAAACAATGAGCTGAAAGATGCTAAACACGCAAAAAAATGCAGAATCCTTTGGCTATACATACGTTTCACATAGTGATTTGATCCAATGTCTGTATATAAAGATATTGGTTTGCACAGCTCTGACTATAGTTTCAAGGCCACTGATATCTTACATGTCGACAACGCTTTACATGTGGTGGAACATGTTTCAGAGGCAGGTAACTTAAAAACAGTGGCATGAAAACAGAAACAATCAGTGTAGCTCAGTACCACTAATGGTTTCCTGTCTCTGCAGCCTGAAAGAAAAGTGTCACCACTGCTTCTCTGCATATTTGTCTCTCAAAACAGTCGGGTGGATTAAGAGAGGAGAATGAGAACGGGTGGATGATGATTGCAAGGAGTTAAAATGGACATATCAGTTCCCACTATATTCTCTTGCTCTCTCTCTGACCTCCTTTCATTCCCTTGCTGCCACCATTACTGGAGAGTTGGAACCTCCTCCCCGCTCTTCACTTCGCTTCCCCTCCCCTCCGTCTGAATGGGAGTCACGTCTGCTCAGTTATGACAGGGTGGCTCGGCTCGGCTGCTGCTGGAATCCAAATCATGAATATCACATTTGGTGCGTAGTGCTTTTAAATTGCTTCATTTCTCGGCGGACGTAGCTGCCGGGTGATTCCTGACTCCCTCGTAGAATATTAGCTGTTTTCATGCACAAGTTGAGCAAAGACAGTCCCAGTTGTTGGTTATCCAGCTGTGTGTGTGTTCATGTGTGTGTGCATGTGTGTGTGTGTGTGTTCAGGATTGTGTTTGGTCTTAAAAGGACAAGAGGGGCACTGTTGTAGGGGGATATATGGGATCGTTTTCTGTCTTTTTTCATTTATGTGGTGGGTTTATGGTAATCAAGGACGTAACTTGCTCAGCTCTGGGTTTCTGTGCACCTCTAAGGCGTTGGTGTGATCCAATTTGGTCACCGTGCAACCATTGCTGGGAACTCAGTATAAATAAATGAGTTTGAACGGCACAGTTTGTTTGCAAATGGTTTAAACTTCCAGTAACCTGAGTGTGTATTTTGAAGGACTTTGGCCAGAAGAACAGAAAGACAATTTAGGATTATGCCCACAGAACTGATTAAATATGCAATATGTAAGAATTGAGCAGCGGATGTCATACTCAAAACAAGTAGGGCTCATCGGAGTAACAGCCATGTGCTGCTAGCTGTGGCTGCTGTTAGCTAGCTAGCTTGGTTAGCCGTGCATCTAGTGGTCCCTTCCCCGTCTCTCTCGGTTGCCTGTGCAATCCTGTAGTTGATTTGTTTAAGTTGTTTAATGCTGCTGGAATGTCTTTGAGAATGACTAAGGTCAAATTTACAGCGACAGTCCAAAGGATGTGACTCGTCTCAGGGACTCCACTCTGCTAACAGATAGCAACAGTAGCTAACTTTAGAAGTCTTACATAAACAAACGACTGGCCTCTGGAACAACGCAGAACAGAGTCTTACTCAAGACTATCTCTAAATCGAAAGTCACAAATGGTGTCTTGGCATTATATTCTGAGCAGATCCTTGACCTACATCCTTATGAATCCCTTGCAAACACTCTCTTTTACAGTCTTCACGCATAAATAGAAAGACAATAACAAAATCGTCTTTCCGTGGAACGTCACTTCCAGCCAGCAGCTCATGATTGATGGTATCTTTTGGCTGCCTTGCTCAAAACCAGACGGGAAGATTATGGAGAACGTGGCGAAAAGGTAAATACTGTCGTGACAAACAAAGAATGACGGACAGGCTAAATAATTAGACAGATTAAAGAATAGGACAGGGACAGAATAATTTAATACTGATTAACCCCACAGCGCCGAAGAGTCCAAATGTTGCCCCACTTTCCTCATAACTTTGCTAAAATGCAAAGCAGTTTCTTTTCCGTGTCCTCTGCCTCTTTGATGCCCGCTCAATCAAAGTGACGAAGTTTGGCCCGACCGTGATTTCTTTCCTTTCAAACACGGCTCCCGACTGGCAGTCCTCCGTCACTTAGGCAGCGTGCCCGTCGCGCTGAGAGACAGACGAGTCATCCTCGCCCTTGACACTTCCAGATGCCTTCGGATGACATCATCTTTTATATGTAAATACCGCGCTCCCACATTACGGCTGTGCGCTCAATCTGAATATGTTTTTTTTCTGTTTTTTTGTTTGTTGCTGTTAGTCATTTCACGCTATCTGCCTGGTGAGTCGCCTCCTTCATGGTTGGAGGTAAATTATTCACACATCGGATTGATGCATTTCGATTCTTCCTCATGCAAATGAACAGTACGCCTAATGAGCAATCAAGAGTGAGTGTGTGTGTGTGACATTAGTATGCAGTGGCCATATTTCAGAGTTGGGGCTGCAAATGGGAGAGACATCAGCGTTGTCATCTGGCATCACTCAATCTGACGGCGCAATATAAGCAGACAATTTGATTCGAACTTATCAAAACTCTCTGCAGATCATAGTTTCATCATTATTATCAAGAAGCCGGCCACTTTGTCGGCTGCTCACCAGCAATGCAGTTTAATAACGTCCTGGCTCTTCATTGTGGAACGAAGAAAACGGTGGTAGCATGTGGAGGTGATAAGCGTAGCACTTGATAATACACCCTCATATCACACTCTCCTCGTTGATCTGTAATGTATCGCAGCCAGTTTAATATTTCAACACATAATGTGCTATTAGCTGGCAGTTAGTGGGTGCTAACGTATGTTGTGTTGCAATAAAAGAAACGTGTTGACCATAGACGAACGCCAACAGATGTCTTGAAACAAGGCACTATTTAAATGTGTGTTGCTCCAGTGTTTGTCCTTATAGGATGGGGGAGGATGTCTCAAGGGCAGATGATGTGGTGGCGCGGCTCTCAATGGTCTGTATAAGCTAATGACCTCTGTAGCTGAGGGAAAAGGGATCTTTGAGAGAAGGAGCCATGTGCAGCTGTGGAAAAAAAAATGTCCACCCATCTGTCGCAGAGATTTCACCTCCTGAGAGCTTATCCCTGAAAATCCCTCACCAGACAATCCTAATTGTTTTGGACAATGCGTACCAGTGTGCATCTGTGTGTGAGGGTGCGGTGTGTGTGTGCGTTCGTGTCCGACAATGGTTAAATTTTGGCTTTGTGTTAGTGGCTGCAACATTTTGAGAAAGCATTTTTGTCTGTAGTTTTTCGATCACTGCTGGTAAGACCGATTTGACAATGTTTTGAAATAAGCCCTTGATATCAGAAAACTTCACTTTATAGCTGCTTGAACTAACAATGATATCGTGACTTCAGAGATTCATAGGACTGCAGCTTAGTTTCTTGAGCTAATTTGACATTAGCTTCATGGACTAAAGGGACGGCCCGCATTACAGCACTTTAGTAGTTTGTGCTAACTTAAATGCTTGTGACCTAGATTGAAGGAGCATTGATTCACTTACAGTCCCAAATCTGCATTTTAAGCAGCTTGAGCTAATTTTAATGTTAGCTTCACAGAGTGACATCACACTTTGACGGACAGGACACAATTTAGTTGCTTGAACTAGTGTGATGAAACGTTAGCTTCAAAGACCGAAAGAACAAACTGCTTCACAGCCTCAAATCTGCAATTAGGCATCTTGAGCTAATTTAAATGTTAGCTTTACACACTGACTTTAGCAGCTGTTTGAGCTAACGTTAACTTTAGCTTTTCACAGATAGGACAAACTACTTTGCAGCCCTGAATCTGCACTTTAGAAACTTGAGCTAACTTAAATGTTAGTTTTACAGACAGGACTACAATTTAGCGGTTTGAAATAATATTAATGTTAGCTTCACAGACTGACAGAACAAACTGTATGAGCTAACTTCAGTGTTAGCTCCACAGACTGACAGGAAAAGACTCCTTCACAGCACCAAATCCTGGAGGTCTAAATTCAAAATGACGACATGAAATTCTTGAACGTTTAGCTTGGAAACAGACATATCTGTCCATCAGCTGTCCATCATTTTCATCAAACAGCAGCCAGGCTACCTGCTTTTTTATGTAAGCTATAAAGAGACAACGCTATTGGGCTTTTATGAGCAGTGCTCTATTTCCATTTTGATATAAAAATATATAGTTGTTCATCCCTAACTCGTGTAACAACAACAAGGTTTATGTCTTATTTACAGTTTAAGGTTAACATACTGCTTTTCATCGGCAATATTGGTTTGTATTGCTTTACCTGAGTACTGGGGTTCAGTTGTTGGCCGTTGCTCTCTATCCAACCTAATCTCCATGTCCGCTGTTGCACCGTACACTCCAACAAACACACCCATGCACAGGCACACTCTTGCCCTTGGGAAATGTCAAGTATGATTAACTTTACGACCCAGAGTAATGTTCAAAGCCATCCACCTCAGGCCGCGAGGCATCGGAGAGTTGATCGGAACAGGCACGGCATGTCCAATCGACTTTCCTGGTCTTTTCAGCACATCATACAAAAGCCTCAACCGAGGATCAACTGTGATTTTATTGTAGTAACAGAGGATACATCCGCTCATTTACACCCACAGCTGATCATTTATTTTCCATTCTTCCCACCTGTGGACACACCAGCCCAATTACTTGTCCTTCCTTTCATACGCATATGTCGCTAAAAATACTTACTCATGCGCGCTCTCCTGTCGTTACACCATAGAGGAGGCTTTGTTACCTTGCATTAAATGCCTGTTTGAGAGCAGAATCTGCTAAATGCATTTGGGTTTTCCACATAGTAGATTGTCCCTTACATTCAGACAACCATAAAAAGCGTCTTGGCCTTCCCCTGCGCTGTGGTTACATCATCAACGCCCCGTCTGTCAACCCCTACCAGGATTACATCATCAGGTACGCAGTGCCAGGGGTAGGAGCTAATGACTCTGGCAGTGATGTCATCAGAGATTTCAACCTGGAAAGAGGCAACATGGACAAGACATGAACGCTGAATGAGTCATATGTGTGGGAAGTGAAGTAAAGAAGTTACTGTATGTGGATGATGTGGTGAAAATAAGCCCTCTTTCGCTTCCTGTCATGACGGATCCCCCGTCGTCCGCCCACATGTCTTCCTTGTTCTTTTACTTGTCACGCACAATTTTTCCAGAACCCATCACAGGGGCTCAGGTTCCGTCTCCTTTAAACGGGCAAATGAAAAATAGTGTAACTCGGAATGTAAAGCCGCTGTCGCTGATCTGGTTGATGGGATTTCTCCTCATCAGTCCGAGCCCCGGCTGATGTATGACAACCCTGTCAGTTTGATAGCTGTCAAGCGTCAGCGTGAAGCGTGGAAAATATCTGTAAAAACTTGACCCACTGCCGAGTCTTCGGCAGATTGGCCCGCGGCAGCACAGCGTAGCGTGATGCTCGATACGAGCTGATAAAACCGCTCAATAGTGGAGGCACCAGCTGGAAATCAGATGAAAACAGTAGGAAAAACTTCTGCTTTCATGGGAAAATGCACGACTAGATTTTTTTTCTGAAATTCATCCACTTCTGTCGTTTCTCTTCAAGATGATGGCAACACATTTCTATCCCGTAAAAATGTCTGTAAGACTAACGCACAAGAGCTTAACAGATATATATTTTCTAACCCGGCATCCTCGTCTTGTCTGATAAATTCTGCCACCAAGTCCCGGTGGGCTCGAGAGTGTCGAGTTAAAGACCTCCAGCCATTCAGAGATTCACAAACTTAACTTTTGCACCATTCCTCTCCATAGTAAAATTTCCGTGGCTTTAAATTTCACCTCCAGTCAAAGGCAGAATCATAATCAGCACACATTGTGGAAGTTGGCATCAGCATTTCCACCAATTCAGAGACAGAAATAGTCTCTGCACGGCATTCGTTCAGCTCGACACTGCGTTCATGCTAACCTCTTTTTTGTTGCGGCGTATCCGTCCCCGCTCATGTTGCATTTTTTATGTTTAACTCTTCGGTTCTATTTTTTGGGGGACGAAAGACCATCACCACGGTCATAATCCTTCAATCATTTGCTTAAATAACAACATATTCACACAAGTAGAGATGAATCAGGCTCAGTGTCAGTCTTGGACTCCTTCAGCTGACGTAGATCTCTCCGTCCTGTTCCCCCCTCGGTCTTCTCTGCTTGTTTTCCTCCTTCGTCAAAGAAATTCTCTTTTAAGTTGGATTGACGGAGAGATCAACGGCTGGGACTTGACTCGAAGAAGAGCGTAAAAACGTTGCGCCTAGAAAGAACTTCCTTTGATTTCCAGGAGATGATGATCAGAACTTGACATTTACGTTTGATATTTGAGATATTTTAGTGTCTCCACAGAACTCGCATCACTGCGGAGAATATCAAAAAAATCAACGACACGCTGTTGATAGTTCAGTTGCCACCGGCTTAAATGTGATAGCCTTAAATGTGATGCCCAAAAGGTGTTCAGACAGACGTGACGCAGCAGTCAAACGGTTTCATACGTGCCGTCGGGCGCCGCGGGGGAATCAACTAGGCCACCGAGAGACGAGGAAAGTGTAAATACAGCTCGAATGTTGCAGCTTTCCTGGCACTGTCACCGTCAGGAGTTTTAAAAAAAAAATGTATTTAAAGGATTGAATACAAGGACAAAATGTTTTTCCTTCCTCCATTGTTTGCATCCCTCTTGGGGAAAAAGTGGTCTTTGCTCTCTCTCGTCCGTCTCCAGCTCTCTCGGTTTCGCTTGCAGAAGGCGAGCTAAGCCGCTTGGGATGGCCCGTGCTGACGTAGACCTTTCAAGGAAGCTTTTTTTAATTCACTGTGTGTGTGTGTGTGTGTGTGTGTGTGTGTAAAGGAACTGATACAGGCTTTCAGGACCGAATTCTGAGGTGTGTGTGGCTGCAATGCTCATATACACAGTCACGTTCGATGCGTCATTTTTAACCTCATGTAGACAGGGCACGCGGCGCCGTGAAGCTCTGGGTGTGCATTTAAATTTGATTCCTCCCAGGAAGCTTAACACACTTTCAGCCTGTAAAACACAGTGATAAACCAGCACTTACAGCGACAGCCAATTTGCCAAATGGAAGTGAAGTATTACAAAAACACTGGAGTGTCTTTTTTAAAATGTAACATTATCAGTGTGCTTGTAGTAATATCGCCATGAGAGGAGCCGGCTTGTAGAATGCGTGCAGTACACGAGCAGTCCTAAGGATTGTGATGGTGTCTTTGCTGACGTGGCTCGCCTTGTTCTCTGTTTTTCAGTCTTGCATGTGTAGGGCTCTGCAGCACGTTCCGAAAATGAGTAACATGCAATGTCTGGTTAGAGTATGAATGTATAACTTGAGGACAAAAATGACATATTGTGACTTTTGTACTGTTGTCACGCTGTGACGTGGTTGTGGTTGGTTAGATTTAGGCCCCAGAGGTACATGGCCTAATCTCCTGAACTCCACAGTTAGGGTTTAGGCACAAAAACTACTTGGTTAGGTTTAGGCAAAAATACTTCTTGGTTAAGTTGAGGCACCAAAACTACTTTGCTATGTTTAAGCCCCAGAGGTAGTTGGACAGGTTTAATCTCCTAAACTCATCAGTGAGGTTTAGCAAAGAAAAATACTCGGCAAGGCTAAAACAAGGAAATGTTTGGTTATATTTAGCCCGAAAAATTACTTAGATTCAGAAAGCGATCAAACTTTGGGCTTAAATGGGTACATTCAGTCCCGTAACGCATGCGTTTTTCAGGTGACTCACCTCACGTAATGTAAGTGCTTTAATTGTGTCATTTATGGAATGTCACTCGCGGAGCTTAAGTTTTGTACGTACGTTAACTTATTCATGTGACATAACTTTAGACATTTAGGCCACCGGCAGGTTTTGAGGGGGAAAGTCCCTCCAAACCACCCCTTCTGCACTAGATGGGCACCTCCAGACGTGGTTACCAACAGTGTTAAACATGATAGCATAAGCCAAATGCTTCATTTGACGTGTCTGAAGTGAGAGCCGGCTGTTTATACATACGTTTTTCTCTTACTTTGACTTTGACCTTGACTCTGAAACTCGTTCATTCGAAACAGCTGCATCAAAACAAATATGGAAATGAAATAATGGCAGCAAGCACACAAAAAAACAACCTTTTTCTGCAAGCTAGCAGCGATGCCTCAGCCGCACCGCTGTTGTTAATATGTTTGCTTCCTCCAAGGTCGACTGTGTTTGTATTTACCAGGTTTGGCCTACAGTGGCAGCATCTAATACTAAGTATGATTTTATTTCAATGAGCGAACATGTTCCCTGCCATTTTTTCTCCCCCCGACCGCCGAGGAAATGGTCTGTGAAAACTAATCCATCAATTACTGCGAGCTTTGATCCCCTCCCCCCTCTTCCTCTCTCTCTCTCTCTCTGTCCCATGCTTGAAATTGTATCACTCCGCTGTGCACAGGATCTTTTTTTTCCCGCCTTGAGCTGAGTTGAATCAGCCGGAGAGATATTGACACAGTACAGCTGAATTCGACGGACAGGGAGGGGATCGACAAACACATTAGACGCGAGAAGTTAAAACAAAATACAATGAAACCCATGGCGTGAAGATTACACTCCTCCTCAAACAGACCCAGTGTGTGGAAGAGCTTATAAAAGCTTATAGATTTTTTTCCTTTTTTTATAGGTGGCATTAGGGGAGTTTAGACCGTGAGGAGAGCTGAGTCAGTGGTGTGGAAGATCAGAAAGCAGGTCGACTGAGTTCAGTTTAATCTTCAGCACCCACGTCGATCGCAAAAGGGGGAGGTGCGCGTTCTTTTAAATCAGATGTGAAGAATTCACGTTGATGTAGAAGAAATGTGAGAAATGTCTTTGAACACGGGCAAAAGGCGAGATTGTCGTGCAGAGATTAATTAGGTGATCGCAGCTCCGGGTCGTGTTACCGGCGCGAACAGATGCACGAGAGGTGACTTTTGTGCGGTCGCAGTCGGGGTATGTTGCTATCTCCGCAGCACAGCGGTTGCATTTTTAAAAAGGCGCCCTCGTAAACCAAAAATTGTTCTAAAATGCTTGCAAGCTGTTTTCCGGAGCGGCGGCGATGGAGGTGATAGTAAAAATGAGCAGACTGATGGCAAAAATAATGGAGTGAGAGAAAAAAAAAAAGTGAGACGCCAGAGATCAAAGCGGGAAAAAAAGGACAGATGGTGAAGATGAATCTAAAGGAAGGTGCTTTAAAAGATAAAAGGAGTTCATTCTCCACAATAGAGCTACTTTGCTGCGAGGGGATTTTTCTCAAAGGCGGTGAAACCAATCAAATGTAACCACGCTATTTTATTTATGACCCCGTTTTGGAGACGTTTCAGTTGCGGATGCGTCTGCGCATTGTCTGAAAGTGTCTCATCATCAGATGCAACTAACCCCCCCCCATGCCACGCTTTACCCCCCTCGCCAATAACGGCCATTGATTGAATTCAAATGAGCCCTCGCATTTTCTCCATCACGCAAAAGGACGACTCAGCAGGTTTGGAAGTGCCTGACATAATGGCGTCTTTATTCATACATGCTGCCTGCAGTGAAAAGCACAGGCCGCGTCCAAGTAAAATGCGAGGCAAACTATGAATGCGTAGAATAAGTACTGACCCTTCTTGGAAAGACTTCCCGAAACATCAGACGATAGGTCTGAGAGTGAGTTGAATACAATTTTATAACATTACCTCATCCGTGAACATTTCTGCTACGATCATGGAGAAATAGATTTTCTTTTGCAACGGTGCTTATTAACAGGAATCACAGCCACTCCCGTGATACCGTGCAACTTGTGTGTTTTGTTTTCTTTTGATTGAGAGACTTGTAGCAGCAGAAATGATTTCCTGTGCGTCTAAAGAAATATTTGTACATTTTGGGGCAAAATCAATGGTACGAAAACTATATCACCATAAAGCTGCAGCTACCACTCTCATAGCTGTGTGCTAAATATGGTGTTAGCCTGTTAGCTTAGCATAAACACTGGATAACTCGAGACACCATCACCATGGGGACGGCAACTGGCTTGTTAAATTAGCGACTTTTAGAGGTGACGGGTTGGTTGATCATGTTACTTCTACGGTAGCTGTTTTCTCCTGTTTCCAGACTTTATGCTAAGCTAATCTGAGGTGATTCATGAAGCTATAGCCCCATATTTAGTGTACGGCCATTAAAATGGCATCGATCCTCTCATCCCAACTCTTGCCAATGTTACTATTCGAAGAAACTGGTTGTGTGGCTGTATAAAAATCCATTACAGCCGAAAGGCCATCAATATAGTCCATCACCACGTTTATATTTATGTCATGTCCTGGTAATTCCCTGCTTTCACTTGTGGCACGGTGCTGATTTACATCCTTTCATATGATTTGCTCGCTGTGTGCTTGCCGTAAATCTTTCGCCAAACGAGAATCACAGCGGTTCCGATGCGACGCGGCCGATTCTCCCCTATTGCCTTCGATGTTTTTTGGGTTTTTTTTACACCTTGTCCTGCAGAGCACACGCCCGTTATCTGTGCGAACAAGTGGCTCTACAGCCTCCGACGCTCACGCTAATCTGCGTCCTCCTCAGAGACCGCCTGTGTTCGCGGCCTATTAGAAAAAACGGCCGCAGCGGAGTCACGGTCGTTAAGGCGATCACAATTAGGAGGAGGCATTAACAATGGGAATTAATTAGCTGTCATGCCCTCCCTGTGCTGTCTACTATTGTCGCCGTCAAATACCCCCCAACCTCCCTTTTAAGGTCTTTCTCTCTGTTTTCTGACAAGGCTTAAAAAAACACTCTGGCTTCAGAAGGGACCCTGCGCGTCGTGCGATAAACTATCGCGTTTCACGGCGCAGAGAGAGGAATGAGCAGATTGAAGTGCTGCTGAGGTGAACCGGCAGTCACGCTTGTAAAGGAGGGATATAAGAAGACATACGGGTCTCCTTGTTTTCTCTGCCCTCTCCCAGGGGGGATAGGGGAAAGAGACGAGGGCTACGGGGCACAAGATAAAGAGGCAACGGAGGGGTGGTGAAGGATGGAGGGGGGTGGCTGCTGCTGCTGCTGCTGGGAGCATCAGCCTCGCTTTCTCATCATTTTTACGTCTCACCTCTCGGCTCTCTGTCCTTCTCCCGTGTCCCGTGTCCAGGGAGAGGACGTGTGGGGGAAGCGGCTGCTCGTTTTTACCGGCCACGTCCTCTGACAGCAAGAGTAATTGAGCGAATTCCTCTCCTTGCATAACACGCCGTGCCCGTAGGACCCCGGAATAGGGGGATGGGGAGTCGTAAAGAGTGATGGAAAATCGGTGTAAAAGGGACAGAGGGAGAGGAGAAGAGTGGGGGGGAAGGGAGGATAGTGAGGAATGAGATGGATGAAGCCTCCGAGTCAAGAGTGTGAGGAACGTGAGCGGCCAGGTTGAAGGAGAGGACGTGCTGATGGAGGGGAGGGAAGCGAAGGCACTCACGGCGCTCTCACATGCGCATTAAAGTTTGATATCCTTGCTCTCTCCTTGCTATATTTCACCATCAGCCTTCACCTGTGACTGTTTATCCACAGTGAAAGATAGACTGCATCGTCCTTTTTTTTAAACTGTTTTGAAACGTCGCCTTTAGTTTTGGAGTCCCGCTTCACAGTCAGTTACCGGAGGTAGAAATCTGGAAACACGTCATACTTCATTAAACACGGCCTCAGCATTGTTCTTAATTGTGGAATGAAACTTTGCTTTGGCAGCGTTTCATACCTTTGCTTGAAGGGAGGAAACAAATAAGAGAACAGGGGAAGATATCTGAAGCTCACGGATTGATTTGATTTTCAGTTACAACCATTTTTCAGCGCTGACGGCTTTACTATCATTAGACTCGCATCTGGATTTGACAATTGGATTGGACAAGATCAACAGATCATCGTGTTTAAGCCTCGGCTTGCCTCGGAGTTAGGCATGTTCAAATAAGATTCTAGCGTTCATAAGCAAAGACTGCCCTTCAGTGATTCAACAGTGACAGCAGTCGACTGAAATTCAAGTTTGGTTTCTGAATCCTGTCCCGAGTGAAACATCTTCCCAGGCAAATCAATAAAGGATCTCTGGTGATAATGATCAGTTCAGTTCAGTTCTTCCCCCACGAGTAAACCCTCTTCTCAAAACAATCAATAAAGGATCTTTGAAACACCTTCAAGGTCTAGTAACTTTTGAGTCAGTTGTTTGTCAGAGGATACTTTGTGTGGACACGTGCCACATGTGCGCCGGATGTTTTGTGCAGGGGAGGCATTTTTCTCTATTGTGTTAACATTCCATCGACAAAACAATGAATCAATAAAACAATAAGCCGAGGTTAGTCATTAATCGATAATGAAGATGATCATTAGTCGCAGAAGTTCTTCTAAACTTTCAACGATCGCAGGCTGCATTCCAAATCGCATACTTTCTTGTTTTCTTTTGCGTATACAGCTTTGGTAGCTTGGAGCCCAAAAATTTGAAGCAAGAAAGAAAAAGTCTGCAATTTGGAGGCGAGCCGATGAGCCGTCCTCCGTCTGTGCTGTCTCGGCGGCACAGTCTATACGACGCATCTCCCGGCACTCAAAGGATTTGCAGGCTGCAAAATGTAAACCACATGCAATTGGACATCCCGCGACACACAAACTCTCTTTCTGGCATGCTTAACAAGATAGTAGTGTGGTAACAGGGGTGAAGCAGAACATTATTTAATTGGGAACCTCAACCTCCCTCTTCCTCTTCCTCTGTCTCTGGCCACGGTGCCGACACATCCGCTGTGCGAGTCTCTCTCCGTGGTGCTGAAGCACTCAGAACGAGAGTCTCTCTCTGTCTATCTCCTTGGTGATCAAACACTCGAAACCCTCACATCCTCCGTCTAGTTTCTCTCTATATATCATTTTTCAGATCAACTGAACACAGACAAAAAAAACATACGTCAAAAACAAAGCGTGTTAAATGTGGCCTTTTCACTTCGTCTGCAGCTTTTGTTCATTTTCTTTTTCCAAAATTCACGACTACGAGACCTCTCTGCTTTTAGGACTACAGACACATGGCACTTCACACTGATATCATCTAGTTAATGGTGACCTTTAGTGTGTTGGCTCCCATGTGAGAGGCTTATTGTACTCACATGCTAGAACTCCTGAGGGTTTGTGTTCCGAGTCAGATCCGTCCAAAACTCAGACGGCTCGAACTCAGCCCGAGGAGTGCCACCTGTTCACGAGGAGGTCCGTGCCTCGTAAGATTCGATCATTAGCATAATCGACACCCATAAAAATTTCCATATAATGTTCCCCGTTCCTGTTCCACACCATTTGTCGGCAGTATTCATTTAGGAAACGTTACCAAACGGTAAAAGAAGATGATGACTTTCACACTGCGGAACTTTTATACCTGCTTTTGGAAATGAGCAGAGAACAAAGACAAGTGAGCAGAGTCCGTGGTGATGTGCGACATTAATGTCGGTGTTTCTATCCAAATGTATAGCCCATCTTTACTGAATTCTGATAGAAACGGCAAAAGACAATGCAAAAGAATGCTCCTTTCCGTCCACCACCGCTGTGCGATTATTAGGAACTGGTGTTGCCAATTCTTGAGTCGGAAATCCGTCGTAGCACTGCAGAAGAAGAGAGTGAAACAGGATTATGTGATTAAAAGAGCGCCTGTCAAACCCGAGACGATGAACAGCGACGTGGAAAACACAATGGAAATATGACATTTCAGATTGTGTCATATTATTGATGTGAGGAAGGCTACATCAGATCTGTGGCGGGCGATTAGGGGACTATTAATCATCGGAATCGTTGGAACAACGGGTGTCTGAAAAATGTGAAGCCATCAACCGAGCATAAAAATGTTGCTCTTTCCTTCAACATCCTCTACTGCAGTACTTCAAATGGCAAAATATAGAAAAACGCGGTCGATGGAAACATCTTAAAGGTCATTAAATGTTCCTTGCTCGGGTGGAGTAACATCATACAGATGTTTAAAACCTCTCACCGACTCCCTTCACCTCTCCTCAAAGTCATTTTTTTAAACTTTGAGCATAAACGGGCCTTCGCTGACTTGTTTTCTGACGTGAAGCGCTGTTACGTAATGCCTTGAGGTGTTGTTACTGACAATCTGGCAACCATCAGTGGCAGCTGTGACTGTTTGAGAATGTGAAAGACATCTGGCCCCAGTGTAAGTGGGACTGTTGTGAACCGGGCAACAAAGCTGTCAAGGGCTCAAAGCGAGGCAGCCGCTCTCAACTCAACCGACACCGGGCCAGCGTTTTCACGCAAAGGGTAATCCATCTATAAATGAACTCTATAGCAACATCGTGTCTGGGTCGAGTGAAGCGGTGTGAGAGAGAACCGCTCTGAAAACACGGACTCTCTGCGGCCGCGGTTGGGTAAGACAGTCTTCCCTTGATCGATAATCAGAAAAGAAAGTTGTGTCGGGGAGATCACAGAAGAAGGCTGACGAAAAAACCAGAAGGCCCGAGGCGAAAGAGAGTCAAAAAAACACAGACGAGGGGTCAAATAGAGAGGGAGGCGAAACAGAGGTTGTTGAGACGGAGGATAAAATATGGGTGCGGTTACGATACAAAATCAAGATTGAGGTATGGAAAGATCGGTTAAGGCCAAGCAAAAGGAAAAGTTAATTGCAATTCACGAGCAGAGGGAAATGCTTCCGCTAGGCTGGCGTTAGCTAGCAAATGCACACCACAGTTGTTGTTTTTGTGTGTTTTTGAGGGGGTAGGAGCACAAGAAAAAGAGCCGTACTGAATCTTTGTAGTGTCTCGCTTCAGCTCCATGCACAAACGTGGAGACATCCAGAGCTCGACAGCTGCTGTGTGCAGCCTCTGAACTGCTATCAGCCGTTTGGGGCGGGCGCGGGTTCAGCGAACGGTCAACTTGGAAGACTAAGAAAAAAAACAACAGAAGATACAACCTGACTTTTACCTTTAAGTGCATAATAAAACTGTTTTTTTATATTTACCCTGTTATTCTGTGCCTGCTCTTCTTCACACAGCAACCAGACGGTGCTCCACCAGTTCTGCTGCCCGGCCCCAGAGGCCCCCGAGGGGGAGACCTCCACCGCCTGTGTCCCCAGGTAAGACCAATGCATCCTTGTAACATCTGCACAAATATTTCTTTTTCTTTTTTCTTTTTTTTACTTATTTATTTACTTTGAACAATTTTATTTTTATTTTCTGTAAATTTTGATTGCAGCCACGTGCCATGCATCCTGTTTAGCCGTAGCGGTGCTGCAGTAGCTACTTTAGGCAACACAACTACCCCAGCAGTGTTATCTGTGACGTGGTTGTAAATGCTTCGGTTCGATTTGAATTTCCTTCCGCCTCCGTGATGTCAGTGAGCCCCACGAGAGGACTTCTGTGACATCGGCTTGGGTTTTGGGTCTCGTCAAGGCTGCGAGATGGAGATTTTCAGCGTTTGTCAGCGCAGGCGTGTTATCCAAATCAATCATATCAAGATCCCGTGTCCTGGACAGTGGTCAAGTCCTTGGTGGAGCTTTGAATAATTGGAAAAAAACATTACACTGAGTTTAGCGAGTAAAGCGGGATGACAGCGCTGTTATCTTTTAATGTCAGATTGGCACGTTGCGGCGGTCGAGCTGATGCTGCCAAATCCAGCTGTGCGCGCAACGCTCGTGTGCAACTCTCATAAAAGTTTTTCAAGTCAGCTAATTTAAAAAAGCCCTAATGTTAGTTTGATGTGGTAATTTTGCACCCACTGTCCTGGGGAATATGAAAACTAAAGCAGCTGATAATTAGGGGCTGTAATAACTGTACCTTTTGCATGACAGCTCTGAGGGAGTTTAATAATTGATATTTAGCGTTGAATAGGCAGTCTGCAAAACATAGAATTAGACACGCCTTTGAGCAGAAATGACAGCACATAAATGTTGTGTTGGCCTCTCGCTTTTATTTACCCAAAGTGCACTCCAGCGCCGGAGTGTCACTGTAATTACGGCATTCATCTGGCCGAGGCGCATCAGTAGCAATTAAGCCATCGCGCCCCCCCCCCCGAAAAATGGTTTGTTTGGCGTGTCGCTGCGCGTTTCTGCAGGATTGTTTTGCCGCATTGTCTGAGCTTGGCAGAAAAACAGGAGATAAGCAAAGCGAGTTTGCTGATGGCAAATCATAACCCCGGACGTGCGGGACATAATGAGCGTAGGCTGATAAAATCAAACTTTAAATGCCTCTTGTGGATTCGATCAGCCACATGGACAGACTGAAGGATGGAGGACTAAGTGAGGGGGGGGAGTGGGATTGGATTTGGTTGTTACTTTAAAGGTCCAACTTGGATGAATTGGCCACCTGTCAACTACTTTAGCTGCCGTTAGCTGTGAGCTCAGTTAGCCGTGCAGCTAGCGGTCGTATTAGCTGGACTAGGAGCTCGGGAGCAGGTCGGCTTTAGACATAGACGCCTCTGACATAACATCAACACTGTTATTTACTCACATGTTGATGATTTTAGTTTGTTTCAGAAAGAATTAAAGCAACGTTCTCACATGCTGCACCTTTTAAAGGACAGCAAAAATAAAGCACATCGTCAGACTGACTCAAAACCCAAGTCTCTAACAGTATCCATCGATTAAATACATGTGGCGACTCCAGAGGCGGTGTGGTGAAAAAATTGGGAGTGACTTTCATAAAAAAAAATATCAAAGCTGGAGGGGAAATTGGAAAAGGTAGACAAAAAAAACCCAACAACAACCGGAATCGATCGGAGTTCAGCAGCTTGAACTTTGCTTGATAGAAGCCGTTAGGTGCCGTTGTGTTGTGTGATTGCTTTGTGCTTAGGGACCATTAGCAAAAGGCACAAAACAAAGTGCGCAACGGAAAGGTCCTCGCTAACTCGTCAACCCCCCTCCCGACACACCCTCCGCTCCCCCGCCCCCCCAATCTCCGAAGCGAAACCACTTCAAAGGACGACTCTCTGGGGCCGAGACAGAAAGCAGCTTGTGGTTTTGTCTTTTTACTTTCCGTTTTCTTGTTGCGTCTTTTTCCGAGAGCTGTTATTATGTTGTTGTTGATTTTCTGTACTTCCGCATTGTTGTCAGTGATTCGTTGGTCATTTTTACTCACGTTGGCATCACCGCATCACATCACGGCGAAAAAAACATAACTCCACATAGCACCCCGTCCCCCCAAAACTCCCACGTCCCCCATCGCATCCATCATCCACCCATGTCCACTTCATTCGGGCTTGTCTCTCCACTGTGGTCACGTTAAGTTTGAAAGAATCATGTATGAATATTACCATGTAAACAAACAAAAAAAGTGTAATTAATTTATGCAATGTAAAAAAAAAGAAGAAGAAAAAAAAAACTACCATAATGCATTGATGTGTGTACTCTAGGGTCTTTTTTTCCTCATGCTGGTAACTGGTGAGCCTTCCTTGTTGACACATGTAATGCATCTGTGTTCATGTGAAAAAAAAAAAAAAAAAAAGTTCTTATCATGTTGCATGCTTTGGCTTGGCAGTGATCAGAACATAGCTCGCTGTCTGTGCGTGCGTGTGTGTGTTAATGTACGTGTGTGTGTGTGTGCGCCAGTGTGTCACGGTGGAACACGCGGCATATGTTAGGTAATTTACACTCCCAAAGCCCTGCGCACACACACCAGCAGATCAGCGGGGGAATCCATAATGATAGGTCAGCCAAGAGAGACGGGTGAGTCACATCACCTTATTGAACCCTGTAGGCTGTTTTTTTCTCTCTCTCTCTCTCTCTCCCTCTCTCTTGTTATTTACAGGCTTTTAGCAGAGTCACCACATTTCTCAGCCAGCGATGCCACATATCGTTATTTGAAGGAGCAAATATGTGCAGAAAAGAGTGCGTCGGTGTCCCGAAAATATTATTAGTATATATAGTAAAAAATATGTAAGGGATAATGCCCAACGTGCACGTCGGACGGTTGCCTCCGCAAAGTCCACTAACTCCTGTTTATGGACACCTCGAAGGGCATTATCCCACTTATACCATGGTCTCTTGCCAAAGAAAATAAATTAAGACCATTAATTTATATTTTCATGCGTTTTACAATCAAAATATAAAGTTTTTCAAAAGCCATAACTAAGTTTCCCTGGTAACGCCTGAGGGTTTGACTAATACCTCGAACAATCATTACTCTCCCGTAAGGTTCTTATGTAACGGAAACGTTGTTCACTCCTCCAGTAAATAGGACGGACCATAGATACGACTTGGCAACGGGAGATATTCTAGTCCGCTCGGGGATGAGCCAGAAAGCTAACGCTATGCTAGCAAAATTCAAAGTCAATAACATCGTGTACGGTTGACAAACAGTAAATATAATTTGACAGTAATTCTAGCTAATAAGACCAGCAGGCTAACCAGTCATGTCATTGTCCCCAAATAAATAGCAAGATTTTCACGAAACAAATGACCGGCCGTGTGTAAGGTCACTGTGGCTGCAGCCTGAAGTAGAGAGCTATACATCGAATGGGATTTGAGATTATTCGCACATCAGTAAGTTTAGAGGGGAGGTGTACTTTCTGCAGCTTGTGTGTTCAGAGGATAAGATACTGAAGGACTGACAGACTGCACTCAGTGCTGGAAATGAAATATTTAGATTTGATATGCCAGCTAGCGCATTGATTTAGAGCGGTAAACAGACAATTTGACTGGAACTACTTAGTAGGTGTCCGTATATCAGGGGTTAATGGACACCCTCCAGCTATTCTATTCAGCTTTTCTATTCCTCCTTTCATTTATCCTTCTTCCTCGCTTGCACAATGTAGTGTGTTACAGACTGTGTTCTGTTTACTTCCTGTCAGCGTAATGTTATGCCTCAAACCTTATGATAACCTTTAAGTTGCTTTTTACCACTAAGCTAGTGACTTCACTTTGATTATTAGCATTTGCTTTTTGTTTTTGTATAAAGGGATTCTGAAATCATTTTGACGAACACCTCGTTGTCTTAGAAGAAGCGTTAGCAACGTTAGCTACTCACTCAGTGTAGTGCCAACGTCAGAGCTTAGCTAACGTTAGCTCGCTGTGGCTCTTTTTTACTGTTCACTTCCTGTCAACTCTACAGTCCTACACAACATCACACCTCCAACCTTGTGATCACCCATGGACGCTTCACTTTTAATTAATAGTAGACGTTAGCGAGAGTCTAGTAGCATAAACATTAGCCCGATTAGACTCAATGCTAGCAAGAGCTGAATGACTGTTCACTTATTAGTTTGTTGTGTTTTTAAAAATTCTGACAATCACTCAGTGTCCTACATAAACATTAGCGATGTTAGCTAGTCACTCAGTGTAGCACCGATGTTAGCTTGAATTTTAAAAGCTAAACGACGTATTTTAATTTTTTTTCCTAATGATCACGTTACAGTGCTGTTTTATCTGTTTTCACTCATAGTATGTACCATTTATTTGCATACAGTGTGTCTGATAATTTTGTTAATCACTTCAGTGTCCTAGATAACCATTAGCGACGTAGCTAGTCACTCAGTGTAGCACCGATTTGAGGTC
>CAEMYA010000162.1:1536512-1580467 GCA_903131615.1 Diplodus sargus
GACGAATTGTTTCCTCCTGATTCGAGTCTTTGTGTAAAGCTAAGCTAGTGTCTTTGTGTAAAGCTAAGCTAGCCGGGTGTGTTTGGTAGTCCCGCAAAACCAACAGAGTGATCGATCTTCTCTGTAGATCAGTGTCTCTGAAACTTTACACGCCGTGTACTACCTCATAAATTTTTTAACCGATGTAAAAACAGAGTAGCGTTGGCTCACTTTATTCAGCAAACTGTTTAGCGCCATTTTCTGCTAATGTTAGCAGATGCTGTTAAGCCAAAGTAGCCACTAGCTATCGTGCTTGATTCAATTTCAATTTCATCAGCACTGTTTGAGAATAGGGGCCCTCGTGTTGCGTTAATTTGTATTATTTGAATAATTTAGCGGTGCAACGTACAAACGTACAATGTAAGAATTAGCCACCTGTCAAAGTCATACTCAAACAGGGGGTAAGCACATCTCCAGAGTAGCCGCTAACTGCAGCTATAGTTTGCTAGGTCGATCTGTTAGCCGCGCATCCAGCCGTGTTTTTACACCACCAGCACCGGAATGTAGGACCACGATGGGCTGGGGCTAGCTGGTTATCATGCTAACACCATATTGCACTTTAAAGCTGATCAACTTTATAGTCATATGTTCAGCATCCCCTCCATGTTAAGCAAAATGTAATGAGCTTCATCGGCTAAAATACACAGTGACGGATTTTCCAGCTTGCGCGTCACATTTTTTGACGGCTAAATCTCACACCGGCCCCCGACCGACGTGATTGTTTATTGCCTGTGCGCAGCTGGGTGCCGTATTGAACATGCGGGGTTTGCAGTTGGTGCCAGATCATCCCTGTGTGTTTATCTTAATCCTCACCACAAGCAAGAACTTCATATAAATAAATAACTGCGGGAGCGCGAGAGAGTGAGAGATTCAGCGGTTTCGAGAAAAATGGGAAAACGTGTTGCCTTTATCTCACACACCTGCCGTCACACACACACGCACACACACACACACACACACACGAGATCTCAAGGGTACAGGTTGTTCCCTTCTGCTCCCTGTGATGGGACATTAGGTGTCTCGGGCGTGGGGTGACACTGTCAGGTTCAGCGTTCATCACCGGGTAGAGTCCTTGTCCTGACAGCTCGCCGACAGCCTCGCGACGGTAGATCAACAAGGAAATGAGCGAAGAGGAGGAGGTGGAGGAGGAGGACGGGGAAAAAAAAAAAAAAATGCTGACAGGGCGACCTTCCTCCACCGTCGCCCTGCTGACTGTAATGAGAGACAGCGACGATGAGGAGGAAGAAGAAGCATGGTAGAGGTTTAGATTAGAGGATGGAGAAAGACGGCGAGATTTAATGATGTCGCTATTTGTGTCCTGCTCAGTACTCAGAGTGTATTTAGGATAAGAAAGATAAATCTGCTAAAAAGAACTGCTGTTTTGTGCGCCTTCATTGCACTCGAATGACGGGCTGAATGCTGATGAAAGTAAAAATGTTTCATCCCTATTTTTTTTTTTCTTTACTCAGTCATGCTTTTGTGCAAACTGTGCAGCTGTTACCATGACTTCAACCGTGTTTCTTTTTTTATTTATTTTAGATTTTGTGGTGAGTCATCTTTGCAGTGTGCATGTCAGGCTGTGTCATCCCCCCCCTTGTCAGTTCAAGCCTTCTGTTTGACGAGGTGACGGGTGGTCAAAATAAGTTACTTGTTAAAAAAGGACCGGTGGTGCCAGATCACACACACACACACACACACACACACACAAACTATCCTTTTATGTGGAACAGAAGAAACCTGAAGAGATCCTGGACATAAAGAGAGAGGAAGACGATGGCGTCGGTGACTCATGATCATTCAAAGTTAATGTGGCTTCTCTCCGCGGGACTTAGTTTTGACCTTTTTAATGTTAGAAGACGTCGTTGGTGAAGTCAGACTTGTTATTGCACACCGGTTCCGCCTGACTCCACTCTTTCACCCCATTTGGTAACCATAAAACGCACCATTAGTCTGCTTCTACAGTAGCCCCTGCTAAGCCCATTTTTTTTTCCCCAGATAGACCCTTTTGCTTTGACATTGAACGCCAGTCTGGTGGCTCCGTAACGGCCCGCGTCACGTCCAATGAGGACCGATGTCGGAGAGAAGATTAAACGTGAGGGGTCCACGCAGCCATGGACGGGACTCTCACTCTGGAAGAGAAACCTTTCACATTTCAGTGAGATGTAATTGAATTTTCCTCTCGCTCTTATCTGCCCCGTGATGGGATCACAGCTAACCACTTTTCTAGTGGAGGGTCGATGGAAGCACCTCCCGCCTTAACTTTATTTTCTGCCATAGAATAAACAGAGTGAAACATTTATTTATTTTTTACTCTCCCTTTGAAAGCAATTTCACCGATGAGGGGAGACTGATTCGGATTATATGGGTGTGTACGAGTGTGTGTGTGTGTGTGTGTGAACATTGACAGATAATGGAGAACGTGCCAGAGAGTGAATAGTGCCGCCCGATGCCAGGCCGTGCCTCTCCTGCCTCGGCTCCGGCGTTTACGATAAACAACCTCCCCTCTCGATTTGTTCTCTTTGTGGCGCCGAACGCTGGTGACAAATAAAGCCCGTAGGAGGGAGAATAAATAACTGCTCACTGTAAGTCTGTGCACATAATTCGGAGACTGTCGTCCCAAGAAGAATCGACGGCATTGGTTGTTTCATCAAACTGTCCCAAAAGCAGGAAGCAAACATATTGTTGTTAAAAGTTAATAGTTGGTTACAAGATAGAAAGTCCAACATTTAACATGTTTTACCTAAAGCTGCTGCAATCGTTATTTTTTTCGAACAGCGTTTTGTCAGTAACCCCGGTCTCTCCTCCTAGAAATGAGAAAATAATTGAATTTGAAGTTCCCTTTAATCTTAATCTATAATATTGCATCATAATTTGTTTATTATTGGCTTTTGTGTTGAACTAAATATGCAAATCACTAGCAACTAAAGTGGTCAACATTTGCTGAAGTAGTAACATGAAATCCTCATGTAAAGACACAGACGAACATCCCACATACGTACGCCCTCGTGTCCGTAACGTAGCTGTGTTCGGCCTCTGAAGCTTGAAACAAAGTGCTGTGGTAGCGAGTATCAGAGTGTCTATGATTTGCATAACTATGCAGGTTTAATGAGAAAAATGATAAGCTAATGATATTTTCATTTTCGCCAGTAGAGACTGGGGTTTTTGCATCCTTTCTGTTATCAGTATATAAAACAATATGTAGCAAAATAACTGACAAGCCCCCTTGAATTAAAGCTTTATTAGTCAAAATGTCTAAATGCTGACCTTTCCTCTCTATTGTGTGTGAAGATGATGTATCGTGTTATGTTCCAGGCTGCTGCTGCTTCGACATCTTGTGCTGTATCCATCAGATAGGCGCGCACGTTTGTCTCACAGTCTCTCTTGCGTTAGCGTTTGACAAGCCCTCAGCCCTCCACTGCTTCTAGATGCGTTACAGTCTCCCGGTCTGTGCGCGAGTGCGTGTGCTTGTGTTTACAAGCGTTGTGGCCCACTCTGGTGTAAAACACTGAAGAGAGTACGCCGTGTTTCATCAGACGCCAAATGTGCTGTCGTGTCCTCTTATCTTTCCATCAAACGTGGATCAAACAGATCACTCTGCATGTACGGGACAGCTTTCACCCCTGACGGTCTATGTATGCTTTCTTTACTGACGGAGGTGTGTGTGTGTGCGTGTGAGAGTGATCCTGAGCAGGTTTTCAAAGCTGCTGAAGGTGAACTGTAGCGTGAGGAAGAGGACTGATGTCTCCCATTTCTGTTATATTGGCACTTTTTTGAAAATCGCATCACAAATACTGCGGCGTACAAGCCGTTACGTTCAGCGGATTGGTGATTACCATTTGTCTCGTGAAGGATTGTCATTCAGCTTGAATGACAAAATTCAGAACTTCACATTCAGCCTTTTTCCAATATCCATATATTTCAAGCCATCGTCAGCAGCCGCTGCCAATAAATCACCCGTAGCGCTAAGAACTGTCATCAGACTCTGCGGTTGTCGTCGGCTATGAAGCGTTTCAAAGCAAGGTTTTAGATTTACAGCCCAAATCTTCCCCTCGTCAACTTCTTTTTCAACTCATATGAACCCACTATACTTTATTAAAAGTCTTTTTATTAAGAAAAGTACACTTTTGAGTCTCATTCCCGACTCGTCGAATACTGGTGCTTTGGGAACTGAAATCCCAAATCCTCAGTACTTGACGGGTTGGGAGTGAGACTCATAAATCAACTTTAGTACAAATTGAGTTGGGTTAGCGATTAGCTGCTTAACATCATAGCGCATTCGAAAGCTAAATAGGAAGATGTCTCCCTCAGATGTTGCTAACCCAAACTGGAGCTACAAAGGACGGTAAATGTTGCACTCGCACTCACAAGATGGCCAGAAACTCGACTCTAGAGGATGTAGCTGTGTCGCTTGCCATATTGAGTTCAAATGTTGATTTGCTGATGATGTGGCGACAGCGTGTTGAACGTCTCCGAGTAGTCAAAAATAGATTCGATGCAGTTTTTACCACATCTCACATCGTTTATTTTCTTTTCTCTCGCAGCTGTTCAAGCTGACAATTATATCGCCCAGGGAGTATTTCAGATAAAGTCACTGAATTTCATCACAGGCTCAATCCCTTTTTCCAATCTTTACCCGTATACATCACTTTCAGGTGGCTCAGAACAGAGTTACGTTGGGTAGTGGTTAAAATCTCCCCCCATGAAAATGGAACAACCCTTCAGATTTCCAGTACACCCTGAGCTGTGGTGATTTCTCTTAAGTAACTGTGGCATTTATCTGATGGGATGGTTCAACTTAATGGTATCAAACAAGCCCTGAAATAAAAAAATAACACTAGTTTATCACCTGGCTTTATATGCTAACATTAGCAACACGTGGTCTTAACCCTGCCAGTCTGCACTGATATTTTAGAAGCAGTACCAAGTGAAGCAACTTTGCTGCCGGACTTAAGTCAAAATGCGGGCACCACTTTAGATGTCACGCATCAAAACGGCACAAAAATACAGAAACAGAAATATCATACACAAACCAGCAATAACAATGGAACATTAGCATGCTAGCTAGACTTCATATCTTGCCAAACAGCACCACTTCATCTTCCATTCTATTGTCTCGGCCTGCACTTCTCAACTTCCATCAATTCCTGCCAGAACCATTCTGGAAACGGGTCCCACTCCACCACTTGTCTGTCCTCTGTGGGTTTTAGCTGTAATCTCTGAGACGATCAGTTTCAGTACCTTATTGATAATCCTCTCAGAACTCTTTATCCTCCGCGCAGCAAAGTCATTCCTCGACACAAGTGAAGATTCGTCACTCACGGCATCTCTCTCAACGTTAATATGTCGTCCCGCCGTCACCACCGCACTAAGCAGCCATTTCATTTTCATTTTTCACGACATGTCAGCGAGCCTTTTCTGTTCCTGTCGTGAATCTGTCTTTTCTGCTCCTGAGCAGTCTTCATCCTCTCACTGCCCCCATTCTGGAATATCACAGTGACTTCTTGGATATTCTTAAGCAACTCCAAACATAAATTAGACTGCTTGTTCGCTCTCTCTCCTCCTGGCTGTAATGAAAGTCTGGATTTATTTCCATGCAGCTGCCTTTGATTTCCCTGGATGGTCTGACAACTCCCTCAGCCATTTGTAGAATCACTTGATGGGTATTTCTTCCATGTAACATACACAACTCATCTTCTTGTCCACCTGTCTTCCCATCTTTCCTTCCATCTTTTCCAGCTCGTGATGGGCAGCTTTACTTCTCTCACTCTTTGTTCGGTGTTTGCCTGTTTACAGTAGAGTTGCCAGGCTTGTTTTCTTCTTCATTTGAATTTAATAAACTGAACTGAACATTAGCTGAGCCCAATTCTTGTTAGCTTTGTCTGTCTAGCTTTTTTGGATGTCGTGTAGAGTGATACGTCGTAGCTCAACTACTGTAAGCTAATGCTAACGTTACAACTCTTTGGTTGTAACGCTGTTTCAAACTAAAATTTTTAGCATTTTTAGCTTATTTGTTTTAGAATGAGAACCGTGTTAAAGGCTCTTAAATATCAACATTTATGGCTACTTATATGCTAGCATGCTTGACTCAGGCTTAAGCTAATTCTGCTAGGGAAAAAGATGCAGCTGTGTCACCAACTGTAGCTCAAGTAGTGTAAGCTAATGCCAACGTTAAAACTCCCTGGTTGTTTGTCTCAAGCCAACGTTTCCAGCTTAATTGTTTTTGAATGAGAACAATGTAAAAGCTTCTTTAATATCCACACAATGGCTACTAGTTGTTAGCATTCTTGACTCAGGCTAAAGCTAAGCTGCTGGGCAAAAATTATGGAAAAGGTTACTTCAACATTGTGGTAAAATTGCCTGATTTAATGTTTCCCGGTGTTATAACGTGACCTGTAACCAACTAGCTAAGTGTTAAAATTAGCTTCAAAATAATGCAGAGTTGCTAGTGTTGCTACTATGCTAGTTGGCTGGGTCACCATGCTAACTTTTTGATTTTGGCAGGCTAAAAACAAAATGGGGTAGTAAACAAAAGTATTCTCCCCATTACTAGCCAAACCGTGGATATTATCAGCCGTAGCTTAGCTAGTGTAAGCTAATACTACCATAAACCTCCTTGGTTGTCTGTTTTAAGATGATTTTTTAATTCATTTGCTTATTTGTTTTAGGATGAGAACCATGTAAAGGTTTCTTAAATATCCACATGATGGCTACATACATGATGGTGTGATTGATTCAGGTCAAAGCTAACCTATCCAGCTATAGGCTTGTAGGCTAGCTAAGCTTTGAATGCATTGACAATAACTGGTTGGTAAGAAATTATGAAACAACTAGATCTAAAGCCAGCTCTAAATGTAAGGTTTGAAGTGGAGCCTTTAATTTAATCAGAAAAAATGGCTGACATATGCACCTTAACCAGTATAAACTTGCTAATTCCAAGAGAGATTTCATTTTATGTGAAAGTGTTATATATCTGCATGGTCGCCCACATGACATGAGGCCGCTCCCGGCAGATTGGAGACCGTGGTGGGCGGCTTGTCTTCTCCCATTTAATAAGCCCATGAGTAATAAAGGAGTCACTTCAGTAGAAGGCACTGAAGTGAACTCATGATAGTTCAGAGTTCAGCCTTTTGTCAAAAGTTTAATCTGTGCCTTTTTGCAGGAGGGAATTTGGACTTGAATGTGACAGATGTCGTGACTGTGGGAGATGTGAACAGGGCACCCTTTGGTGATTTATGTAATTTATTTTACTTCACTCAGTGTTTGCGTGGGGAATTTTAACTCTGTCCCATGTAACCAACCAACAGCCACCTCCAATACTGTCCCGGCTTGCCATCCTGACTATGTCTCAATCTCTTCGGCCAAATTTTCCAAAAGTTTCAGATAGTTCCTCCTCCTCCGTTAGCTGTCTGGTATCTGTTATCTGTGCGGTTTTAAATGTGTATATCAGTGGAAAATACAGCATATCATCGCTAAATATACTTTCTTTAAAAGCTCGCGAAAACTTGATTTGAGCATGTATGACATAAAAACACCCATAGAATAGTAGATTTGCTGTATGTATAAGAGTCCTTAAGATTTGTCAAAGATATTAATTATAGTAAATTGGGATTTGCTTGAAGATATATTCCTCAGTTTAGCTTTAATTTCAGTTTAGTTTCTCCGTCTTTGAGCCAACAACTTGAAAACGTCTTAAAAAGTTATTGTTGAGCAGTGGAATCGATACGCCGATAATCTGTGTGTGCAGTAGTTTAGTTTCATATCTTTTTGTTTGCCTCAAAATGTCAGACTTTCTCTTAGATATTTCTTCACTGTCCCAAGTATTTCGCAAGCTCCTGTGATGTGATTCTTTAGGTACAGAACTATGTTGCCTAAAAGAGTAAGCGACATAAACAAAGAGTCACATTCAAACAAGAGACTTGTGCGTTGGGAAGCTTCCTGGGGGGTATTTTCAAGTATGTGAGAAAGGAAGCGATCTAAATAAGGAAGAAACACAGTTACTTCCCCCTGATGGGACACATAATAGGCAATTAGCTTGTGAAATCATCTGTGTTTGGGGGGGGGCCTCGATTGTTTGTTCCACTCACAGCGAGGAGAAGCAGCAGCCGGATCCTTTCTTCGGGCATTGTTGATCTTGAACGCGCCCTTTTCTTTCTGCCTCACTGTTAGGCACCCATAAAAAAAGCTGCCTTTTGCCAAGAGGTATAAAAATAGCATTGTGGTTCTTATGTGTAACAAGATGTGAGTAAGAAGCAGAAAGACGAGCATGAGAAGAGACGATAACAATCGAAAGCAGGCTTTAACCTGCCTACTGTAACACAATGTACATGGTATTGTAAGGTTTGCCGAAGCAGGAAGTCCACTAATGCATGTGTTTTCCAAATTTTGAAATGAGGAGCTGTCATAATTTCCACCACTATGTCTCGAAAATGGTACAGTGTCCATACTGGACATCATGCAAACTGTTAAGTGGTCACATGTAAGCGGCTTCAGACACTTGGATAAGGTTTGTGTCTTCAGAGCCAAAACCCAACAACATCTGTGATGCAGGACACAAAGTCTCCAGCGTCACATGACCTCGACTCGAGTCAGCGTCTACTCATCAATCTGATGACTTGTGCTTCACTAAACAACATCAAAAAGGACTTTGACAGCAGTGAGTCGTGACTTCACTTGGACTCCAGCCTTTGGACATGACGACGAGTGTGGAGTCCAACAAACAACAAACGGAGGCATGCTGGCTGGGAGTGTGTGTCAGACTGAAAATGTCTCGACGGGTTTTGGATGGATTGAGATCCAGTTTCATCCTCGTGATTTTGGTCTTCCCCTGATTTTTCCTGTGGTGCCAACATGAGGTTGATGTTTGTGGTTATGAGTGAAATGTCTCAGCAACTCCTGGGAATATTGCCATGAAAAATATTGTCTGCTTAAGATGACTCATAATACTTTGTGAGCCCCTGATTTTTTAGTTCTTGTCCTGTTGTTATTTGGTTGATGACCTAATTCCTACAAGGTTACTCCCACTCCCACCATCCTCAGTCGTAGTTAGTTTTCAATGATAATTAGCAAATATTGGCATGCTTACATGCAAAAAAGGGAATGTTAGAATGAAGCTTATACCGCGTTCCTTCATCTTTACAGGTCAAAAAGGTACATTTTCTGTAGGTATTAAATATGCAGATGGTGTATTTAAGGTTGACTGTAAAACTGTCATGCACACTAGCCTACTGTAAAAAAATCAAATAGGGTGTATTTGTTTCATTAATGTAGTTATCGACAATGAGTGACTGTCATTATTAGAGACTTCACGTTACGTCATGTTTCTGTTACATGTGTTACGTAACTGTGTTACTTTGTGCTACGTTGCTTTGTGCTGTGTTACGTCACTTTACCACACGTTAATGTCACGCAACTTTACGTTACATTGCATTATGTTGATGTTCAGTTCCGTTATGTAGATAGCGCTTCGTTACACGTCACATTACGTTACGCTGTTTCCATTACATTTATGTTACACAACGTTGCATTGTGTTGCGTCACGTTAGCCAGTTAAGTTGTTAATTCAGTAATGAGTTCTGGTCAAAAAGGTTGATTTTTTTGTTAGGGTCAACAATCCATGTTGTAATCCATGGTGGATCATCTTTTTAATAGTTTAAATATTGAAAAGTTGTCACTATATTCTGGTTAAATTTGAGATATTAGTGTATTTATTGATGTCTCACAATTATAAGAACCATGTTAAAACCCCACTTTGTATCTGTTTAGGTGTTATATATGACCCTTAATTCGGTGTAAAAGGACATGGACTTGACCTTGGACTTACTGTTACTTGTCCTGGTTACACCCCGCCTTTCTGAAACCCTGCTGTTCCGAACATAGACTTCAATTCATCGTAATGGCGGGGTTTCCCCTTTTTTCAAAGACCCTGCTATTTCGAAAAGGCTATTGGGGAAACCCCTCCATTCCGAAACCCCCCCCACTCCGAACTAACACTAACCTTAACCCACTTCAGAACTGTGCGAGCGGGCTGGAAGTGGACATCAGCACCACGGATAGCGGTATTTAATTTCAGAACAGCGGTGTTTTGGGGGGAGCGGCGGAACAGCGGTGTTTCGGAGTGGGGGTGTTTCGGAATGGCGGGGTTTCGCAATGGAGGGTTGTCGGAACGGAAGGCTGTCCCCACTTGTCCTACTACAAAGAATACCTCCTCAATTTGAAAGAAAACATTGTATGGTATAGTATTGTCATATAGAAACATATTTATTTACACAAGCAGATACACAGCCAGGTTTTTAAATAACATTCTGTGACATTGACTATCCGTCAGTTCCCATCCTGGCAGTCCTGCCTGTGAGTACTTCGCTCTGTACATTTCTGTGTATTTGCAGTATGTCAACCATAAATCTACAATGCAATTTCCACTGCCGCTCACTGCCTCTCCTTCTCTTTATATCTCTCCTTCCATTTTATCCACATCCCCGGGCATCGGCTTTTGAAGAGATTCAATTTGAAATCCTGTCTTGCATATTTCACGAGCCCAACCTGTTTTTTTTATATACCCTGTAACTCTGTTGTTGCTGGAAAAGATGTTTCATCGACATTGCACGGGAACGCCTGTGGTGGTACTGGTCTGTGTCTACAGACTTGCGTGCTTCTACGTGCAAGCAGTTAGCTCCTTAATCCTCGAGGGTGACTATTCTCGCTCGCTCTTAAAATTCAACACGATAAATAAAAAGCCTACTCTTTCGCGGCGGGAGGCAAGAGTCTCGAGTTTGCCGCTTCTTGTTTTGCATCCTCGCTCTCTACCTGCTCAGCCTGTGATCTCGATATCTGACCCTCCATAAAGAGAACTGAATTCCTGCATGGGATTTAAGAAGAGCCGAGGGCTGACTCTCTGCTTTTTCAGAGACATAAACTCGTCGACATTGATCTCAGTCGGCTCCCCCCCTCCCCGTGCTCAGAATGAATCTATGGATTACATATAAAAATACAGAATTTACAAACTGCCTCGCTTTTACACCAGGTTTCCTTCTCTACTCTGTGCCTACTTCTTGCTAAATAGCGGTGCCGTTTCTGAGCGCAGTATTGATTGGCATCTCCATAACCAATCCATCACTCCAGGATTGATCACATGGGGTGAGCAGAAAGCAGAGAGAGGGCGCCACGTCCCATGCATCACTGCATGTCCACTCAAGGTTACATTCTCCGAGCAGAGGAAGCCATAGTTTGCTATTGTAACAGACTCCCTCCAGGCCTTTTTTTAATGCTTTTTTAACAATTTCAAAAATCCAGATTTTGTGCTATATTTTAGACCATTTTCCCTATCAATACTCAAAATGACCTTCCCCTGAATACTCTAAGTCATTCACAAGTGCACCGGCCTCGACTCCATCTTTGGGGGAAGGAAAAAAAGCAAAAATGCTGTTGGCCATGTGATTCATCCACATGATTTAAACATGTCATGGCTATATTTGTTCACCATTCCACACAAAAGCTGCGGTAAACGTGGCCAAGAATGTGCTGCAAGCCCTCAGGAGATTACACAATATGAAGAAAGCATACGTGAAATGGTTTTCTCAGTCCTCTCCGGGACTTCATTGTCTGCTTGGAAACAAGAGGGTGATGGTGGCTCTTATGGGAGCGACGGTGCTGCAGATGTATGTGGGTAGCTGCTGTATGTTTGACCTTGATCACGGCAAACAGTCGACACTGGAAGACATGATATATGGCTTTTCATCTGGTGATGAAAGGAGGCCCAGAAGGATGTGCTGGATTTCAGAGAGATATTGTACTATTTAATTTAGATGGTAGGCTTTTATTCTCCGTAAAGTTTGGGTCCTCTAGTAGCGTACTGTGGGCTCACTGAACAGCTCTGGGATGACGCATTCACGCCCCTCTCAGGATTAATTGCAACAATGTTTGATTCCTTTTCTTTTCGTTTTTCATCAGACCAAATTGTCAAATACAATTGTTCTGGGGAAAGTCAGTTGATGGTTGAGTTTCATTCCCAGATTGATAAATAACAAAGCTTTATGGTCAATGGTTCGGGTCCAAAGACCCCATTTGGTATTTGATTTTGGTGGTATTGGATGATTTAGGCACGAAGCCGGCGTACCACGCCACTTGTTAGATTGGACTGACTCCAGCGCCCCGCAACCCAACAAATGATAAGTGGTTACAGTAATGAATAGATGGACGGATGGAAAGATAGTCAACAATCAACTTTATTTCACCAGAAAGTTACATGATGTTGCTTCTGAAGGTATTTGGTGGATTACATCTACATGGTAAACGTGACATCTGTAAAACATCAGCTCAGCACAATTAGCATGTTAGCAAGTTGACGCTAGCAAGCTCAAATTCAAAGGACAGTCACACAGAGACACTCGCAAGGCCATTATTCCCAAGAAGTGTTTTAAAATGTTTAATTCCAAACCATTTAAAGATTAAAAAATAGCAATCTCACTTCCAGTGTTGCACTCAGAAATGATGGGGTGGCACCGTATCACACAAAATGCCAATTTCTACATGATGTTGCCTTAATAATACTCACTCCTATTCATCAGAAATGTTTTCTGCAGACGTGCTGAGAGTATTTTTTTGAGATAAGTTGTCGAAATCGTTGCAGCAATCTAAAATAACCTGACTCTTACATTTCCCACAATGCAGCTGTCTTTCTCTAGACCTTCCCAACGTCTCAAGTCTTTAACTTCATGGATTTTTTTGCACATTTATATTATTTGGTGTGATCAGACTGTCACTCATGCTGTCACACTCTGCCTCATCTCCTCATTCCCAATGCAGCCCTCCGTCACACCGCATCTCTTAGTCGACCCCCCCCCACACACACACACACACACACATACACTCCACCCACTGTAGCCCTGACCACTCACACCAGCTTATGATATTATATGACGCAAAATACGTGAAAGTCAATGGAGTGTCGCATCCTTAACTGCCGCAAATACATATTCACAGGGAGGTTAACAAGAGCCGGGTCAGAGATTAATGAAGAGAGGGATGAAGAAGAAATGGGAAGAAAATGACTGGACTCGACCCCGTGATTAGCGAGAGCAGTGGTTTCCCTAATGCTAATTTGAAGCTACATTGTGCATTTCTTTATCATGGTGAGAGCTTCTTAAATGAACTGGAATGAAGACAATTTCCAGTCTGGAGAGAAATGTTGCAGAGCTGAACGTGTGACAGTGTCAGGGCAGCCGGTGTTCGCTGTGTCTCTATATTTCTTGTAGCTTGAATGTGAGATTGGAGCGAATTTGCAGAAATACAGTGATTTTTTTTTCAATCTCTTTAGCATTTTTCCTCCAAGTTAACAATACAGCATTATAACATGTTGACAGTCTGAATGCTCTTCATTCCACGTGGCACTCGGTCATGTTTTTCCCCCTTGCAGAGACTGTGATGAATTTCAAATACACCCGAGTGATGTATTCAGCAAATCTACCCCCATACATTACCCTCCGCATGCATCGGAAGAAAGAAATACGCTTATTTATGCAGGAGCTTCTGCTCTCCAGTCTGCCCTTGTGTTCTGCCTGATGAACTGATTAATTCTCTATGAGCAGTACGAGACACAGATATAGGGGAAGCGGGAGAGGAAGAGAAATTCCGAATAAGTGACAAGGAGACGGATTCCTGCCTGGTTTTCGGGAGAAAAAGAATTCGAGAGGCAGGAAATAAGACAGAGAGTGAAAGAAGTTGTTGCTGCTGCAAATATTTCTTTATAGAATCCACGTCGAAGATTGAAAGAAGACTGCTTTCTCGAGCGAGCAAGAAGCTTCTTCCGGGATCTCATTTGACTTCTGCTGATGCTGTCTTCCTCCCATAATGCCCTCTTCAGCAACTCTCTGGCTGCAGTCCACCAGAGGACAGACCCTTTGAACCCCCCTCTGGTCGCACAGGCCGATATCTCATCACTGCTGCTGCCGCTGCACACCTCTACAATGTTGATGATGCAGCAAAAGCGCTGCGATCAAGGTTAATGAAAGTCGAAGCATCCCACAGCGACAAGGTTCACGCTGAAGACATAATCAGTGGAACCTCCTGCATAACCGCGGTGGTCTTCCTGTCGGATGTCATCACCTTTACAGATGGTGCAACAGATGCTCGGTGGCTGTAGTCAGCACTGGGACTCGGGTTTATCATAATTTTACTCCCCCCCCAGTGGAACCACTCGCCCTGGTTGTTGAATACATTTTCATATACAAGGCAAAATAATCGAAGCACAGCCATCTGCCCATTTAGCCCTTGGACAAATTATTTATTATATTATTATTATATATAAAGGTTAATTGCAATATTTTAAACCTAGACCCTATAGCTACATATTTTGGGGTCCAAATGACAAACACACACAAGTAGTGTTGATTGATTGAGGCAGCGATAGTCTGCGAGGTAAAATTACTGTTTTTGTCAATGGAGTCTGGTGGCTTTGAACTGAGCAAAAAAACAGCTATTACTTTTTAAACACAAAAAAGTTTACTCTCTTACAGTAAAGTCTATCACTAAAGGGTGGATTTCCAAAGTGTTGTCTTACAGTTTCAATAACAATCGGAGACTGTCAGAGACAAAAAACAGGCATATTAAGTGGACATATTTTGAAGGGCGCAGTTGTCCTGATGGATTATGTTGAAGCCGTTGCAGCTTGTTCCAGAACCTTTTTGTAGATCTTAGCCCTTTAGGCCATAAAATGTATATAAAAAACACAGAATGAAAAAGATAGTACCCAAGGGTAAAAATAGTGTAATTAGCATTACACCGTTGGACTCACAAGGGTCAAGTCAAAACATTTACCAACAATGCAACTGGAACATTGACAGTCCGGTCAGAGATTTGTGTGTTTTATACTACTGTAGTAGCAGCTAATGTAGCTTTAATCTGTATCAGGGTAACATGAATGTTGCATAACGTTGCTTTAAAATGCTATATATCTTGCTGATTTTGTGTACTTACACCATCTCCTATATTTCCAACAAAGTTCAAACCAGAGAATTCAAAGTGACATTCAGTTAGCATGTCGCTTTCCCCTCGAAGAGACTTTGTCCGTGAACATGTCTGCCTGAGTCACATACTTAGATCATTTATTGGCAATTTTGATTGTTTAGTAATGAAGACAACAACTCCCATGATCTCAGGCTACTAACTTTTGCTATTCGGTATTGATTGTGAGACCCCCAGTGGTAGAAACTGCATAATAAAACATGATAATAATACTTTTAATAATATTTTTTTTTTTTGTAGTTGATTTACCTTTTGCTTAAGAAGCTTAACATTTCGTCCTCCTCTGACCAAAGGGCAGGTTTTTACATACCAGCTTCCTTTCTGAACTTCAGAGTTGTAAATCAATTGCGCTGCTCTTTAATTGAGAGTCCTTGATTAACGTTACCCGAGCAGACAGATACTTTGCAGGTCTGGTATTGTGAGTTGTTGCCTGGGTGGTAAACTCACGACACAACGCGCACCAACAGGCCGTACCTGAGCTCACCTCGTGTCAGGCTACTGCACCGTCCTGTTGGCGATCATGGCAGAGGGGGGCAGGAGACGTCAGCGGACACTGTAATTACATTCTGGATGGAGCTCGCGGAGGCCGCCGCGCTCATCCGTCTTGGATTCTGACGCTTCGGAAGATGAGAGTCAGAGAGAGAGAGGCAGCATCCAGAGGCTCGTCTCCGCCTCGTCAGTCCCGCTGACACCTGGAACCGCTCAATCTCCTTACCTGGTGGAGTGTCAGGAAGAGACGGTCGGACGGAGAGGATGACAGGAACGGATGAAAGGAGTGGGGATGATATGTGGAAGAGGGAGTGTGAGTGACAGACCGGAGCTGCTGAAGTTGTTTACAATAATTCTTATGCTTTACATAAACATACACACACGCATATATTATGCTATCAGACTCGCAGTGTCCCTTCTCAAATAATCCCCCTTGGAAACACTTTATCCACAGTTTGTGTAACTTTTTTCGGCTCCCTTATCGGAGTTTAGGCCCAAATCCGGCTGCACGAAGCCTATTGGTCGTCAGATTATCTCTCAGCAGAACAAGCGCTCCTGCGACAAAATGCAAATGGGAGAGGACTACATTTAGATTCATTGCGAGCAGAGACGGCGGGCGAAACTCTCCTCCTAAAAGACGTCTACTGTTTTTCCAGGCAGGTCTATTTTTCGCACAAAAGAGAGAAAGAAAAAAAAAGAGCTCACCTGCAGCTGAGCTACAGAGCAGCAGACTTTATTTCTCTATTCATTATTCATTACTCATACGAGCTCTATTTTTGAAGCTGCACACCCGGCTATATCCCCCGCTAAAGATACTTTCTGCTCGAGCTTATGTGCCGCCATGTGTGAGGAAAATGAGAAGCGAGCCTCCCGAGCAGGAAGAGGAAGCAGACGGGATTTCTTTTTCTTTCTTTCTGCCGAGCCCGAATCTGTTTGAATCTTTGACTGCTTGCGCATAGAAACATACTCTGGTCTTGGACTGAAGCACACTTTTATGAAGGATTGCAAAGTTTAGGCAGAAATGTTAGCATACATTTTTGGAGGTATGTCGAGGTAACATTTTTCTCTCCTTTCCCTGAGTCTCTGCAACTTCTCCAAACACACAGATTTCCGCAATTGAGACCAAAAGTTTGTCGTCTCTCTGAAGCCTCCTCCCCCTCTCGGGAGGGAATCATGCCGATTTTCATCTGCAGCGCTCTGCATATGGCAGCCTGACTGTCCTGATTTCATGCTCACTGACTCCAGACTTTTCAATGTATACCGTAAGAGCAAAAAATAAAGTCTCTCTCTGGGTAATATCATGCCTAACACTTGGAACAACCTCTGTCAGCTAGAGTGTAAACCAGGCTCATATTCAGGATCAGAAGGATCTTTCGAGGAAATCAGCTGATACTTATCACGACATTCCCCCTGAGTTTAATTTTTTGTTGTGTTGATTCACAAGCTTTAGTACAAACAGTCGCCGCTAGGATGAACTGTAGCAATGACAGTGAAACCGCGGAGAGTAAGAGAGATTATGTTTTCAGGTTGTCATTCTTGTGAGGGAGATTATCTCAAGAACGCCTTCAAGGAATTTCATTAAATTTGCCTGTAATGTCTACTTGAACTCAAAGATGGACCGATTAGATTTTGGTGGTCGAAGGTCAAGGTCACAAATCACATTATGGCTCAACAATCACTCAACAATCACTCAACAATTCGATACATACAGCAAATCTTTACACAAATGTCTTAAAGGATAAAATAGTGCGTCAGTGTGACGTCATAATGTTATGTGAACAATGCTCTGGCCATTACTCAGCCCCAATAGCTCAGGGACAGAGAATTGACTGGCACACAGAGGCAGTAATTCTATTTATAAATGCACTCATCAAAGTACCAAACAGTGCTTGATTTTGCCACTGTTAGATGCAGATTCTCCACCGGAGCCAGCAGACTCCATTGATAAAAGCAGTCACTTTACCTCAAAGATTTGACATTTGCTGGTTTCCACTGGCTGGGTTAGTTCATTTGTTGTAGGGTGCAAACTGTGTTTTAAAGGGTTAGTTTGAATCTGACCTAACATGATCAGATAGTTGAATGTTGAGTCTCATTCCCTACTCGTCAAATGCTTTGGGCTTCCCAGGCCGTCCAAAACTGATGCTTTGAGTTAGTTGGTTGGGGCTGGCCACCAACGGCTTGGGAGAGTCGACAATTATCCGTCTTACAAATTGGACCTTTAAAGCACCAAAGGCTTTTAGTGAACTTCATTTGACAAGCACATTTGCCCTAAAGCATAATGTCGGAGCCACTTGAACTTGTTTTAAAGCTGCCGGCTGATGTGATAAAAGGCTTGCTTCATCGAGATAATACCAGACTATACCTGAGCGGGAGTCTAGTGTCTCGATAATGACAAAAATCGAGACTAAGAAAGAGTCAAATCGGTCGTTTTTTTGGCCTAAATCTACCAAGTAAAGGAGAGAAAGAAGAGGTTCTTGCTGGTTTTCAGAAGCAGGTGAAACCAAAACCCAGATTCCCACCTCCCCCGTGTGTTTCACGTTGCACCTGTTGTTGTTATTACACCATTGAAAGCCACTTCCCACACTAACACTCATACATTCACGTATACGAGCACACATACAGTATGTTCTGCGAGGCGTAGAGACATTAGCTGCATGACTGTCCCCCGTGTGTGTGTGTGTGTGTGTGAGCGCGTTGGGTGTGTGTCACTACTGGCTGTCAACGTTCTTCTTTTTCCACCTTTTTTCTCCTCTGAAGATTTCTGAAATAAATAACCGTTTTTTGATCTTTTCTTCACTCTTGTACACACTGTGCTTTTTGTCAGCTGTTCTGTGCTGTACGTTTTTGTTTTTTTTTAACTTCTTTTCATTGTCTGTCAGTGTGTAGACAGACAAGAGGAGCAGACAGAACAGTGCAGGTAGACAGATGATGAACTGGTAGCTGATTGAGTGAGATCATACAAAAAAAAGAAAAGAAAAGAAAAAGGGTCAACTTCTTACCACTAACCCAGGCAGCCTGGAGAAGAGGTCAGAGCTCACCACGGATGCAGCAGCAACCTCACTCTGCGTTTTCTCCTCCTTTCTGCAGCGATGACCTTCCTCCAGACTCCTCGTCTTTGGGGGAGGAAGGGAAGGGAGGAGAGGGGGAGCTGCAGAGTGAGGTCGAGTCACAACCACAACCACAACCACAGCCCCAGCAACAGCAGCAAGAGGCTCAGCCACAGACTCAGCCGCCACAACCACAGTCGGAGCCCCGACCACAGACACCTGAAATCAAACCTCAGCCCGAGCCTGATCCGAAACCCCAGTCTGCACCGGAGCCCGAGCCTCAGCCCGAGCCTCAACCTGAACCCGAACCCGAACACGTGCCCACGCCCGAGCCCGAGCCTCAGCCGCAAGTCGAGGCTCCGATTGAGAAACCAACATCGGACGCCCCTAAACCCCCTTCGCCTTGCAGAGAGGAGCAGACAGTGGTGGAGCAAGAGAAGGAAAGGCCGGAAGAAGTCGTGGAGGCAAAGGGAAAGCAAGAGGGAGGAGGAGAGGAGGCGCAGCGGGCCGAGCGGCCTGAGGCCGAGGCAGCACAGGAAGAAGAGGAGGAGGAGGAAGGGGGAGGAGCAAAAGGAGGTGGGGCGGGGAGGAGAGCCAGCCTGCACCACACAGCCTCGCCCTTGAGGGTGCGAAGCAACGGGGCCGGCTCGCACTCCACCACCTCCGACTATGAGCTCTCGCTTGACCTCAAAAATAAGCAGGTAGGGTTGTGTTGGGGTCGGGGGAGGGGGAGGCTTGTGTGTACTGTACGTCTTGTGGTCTGACATGTTTGTGCTGTTCCGTCTGAGGAGGAGGACTTTTCTTTTCTTTTTTTTCCTAAAGAGACTTTTTATTTCCTGTTTGTCCGTCGTATTGATCCCTAACGGCGCTTCTAGACTTTTCGGAAAACTGTGTCAACTAATGATGAGCTTCCTTTTTCTTCATCGTCACTGAACCGTCATTGTCATCGCCATGTCGTCATTTCATCCACATCGTCACGTGGTTTTGTCTGTCACCGAATCTGGATTGTAAAAGTTGTTTTCTCAGAGTTCTTTTTTTTAACATATTTTATCTGCAAGTATTTCACTGTTGTGTTGTAATCGGATGCAAGCAGAGCGACTCATGTGGAAATTAATCCTTCTTTGGCAAGGGTGCACACGCTCACGCACACACATCAGGGTAAAATAAAGAAAATGTGCAAACAAGTTGAATTTGTATTGCATGAATTAATTTGTCTTTTTCTCTGCTGCTTCACGAGATGCTCTTGATGATGAAAAGCCCCCCCGTTTCCTCTGAGGAGAAGCATGTGACTGTTATCTGTTCTCATCTTTTTACAGCAAGCTAAACCAATTTTGTCCAAAACTGATATGTCTCTGAACTGTGACTGTATTTTAAACATGCGTCTCCATGTTCTCATGTCTGTGCTCTTTATCACGCTGTTCATCAGGGGCTTGGAAGTCATTACATAATCATCTCCATTTCAAGAGCCATCAAACATTCGCCATCCGTTTTTCATTGTCATGCATCCAAACACCATCCTCCAGTCCATGGATCTTCGACCAGGTAAGGCAGCACAGTTTGTGTTTAACGTGTGGGGCTCCTGATTGGTTTGCTGCAGCTGCAGTTTAAAGGGGAACTCCACCGATTTAACACATGAAGTCCGGTTTACTCTTCACAAGGAGCCTGTAGAAACTGTCTTCCTGTGTGATATCCTCTTTGGCTCTGAAAGGGAGCTTTCTGAAGTTTGAAGAAATAACCCTAATGATGTCACAATGATGTCATTGGGGTTATCTCTGCCGAGGATTGTACCATACAGTTAGCATTACTTTGTACCATACAGTTTGCATTACGAGCTGGAGGTGTAGGGTTTGAAAGAAGAGAGCATTTGGGAAGATAATAGGGTCTTACGAAAGTTGCTTTGTGGGAAATGTATGATGTAGTGGTTTTGGAGCTTGATCCATGCTAGGGACTACACTTCTGGATATCTAACTTTTCCTGATTGCAGCTCTTTGTATGGATTGTATTCGTGTCACCAGTTTCATGTTATGACATCTACAGTATGTATTATGTTGCGGAGATGTCTATTGAAGTTAGCCTGCTAACTAGCTAGCCTTGGGCTGCGTTGTCCACATCTGTACAATTATAGAATAGAACTCTTAGTCCATACAGCTAGATGCATGGCCAACTGAGCTAACTAGCTAACAGCAGCTACAGATAGCATTACATATTGCACGTTGACGTTCACTTTAAACTGACTCCACTAACACACATAAAACAACAAGTACTCCTTACAGCATCTGGCGTCGATGGTATTAAATTGTTAATCGTTGAATCCAGAATCATGTTAAATGTTTCGCAGTCTCAGGGCATCGTCCGTAGTCTGTGAAGAAAATCTATTCAGAGGTGACACTGTCAGAGTCATTTGTCTTGTGTCAATATTTGTTTAAATTCTGTGAACAAGAAGAGAAAATAAAAAACTACAAGATAAGCTACTGAAGCATTATGGTGGGTGTTTACTAAAATCCATTTTCCGAGCGATTGACCAAATCTATTTGAGTTTGAGCGTTATTTCACTCTCTGTCGGCTCCATTTTCACTCCGTTTTGACTTTATGTCCTCACTCATCACTTCCATATTTAAGATTAAAGCTTCTTTTAACTTAAATTTCTAACCTGTGTCTCCCTCACATCTGTAGTCTCATTCTTTATATCTCACACCTCTTCCACTATCTCCCTGTCAACAGTGCCGGAGATATGTGATCAGCTAGATTGATCTTCTGTCTATGCAGTTGTGGTTGCAGTGGCTTGATGCTTCTACCGATCAATGTCAGGGTAATTGGATCGGGGTGATACCTTTATTGCTCTGGAAAAACCTCATGACGATTTATTTGAGAGCATCCTCCAATTAAATTTTTTTTAAATGTTTTGATTATGCTTTATTGTAAAAAGTTGGGAAATTAGCAGTTCATTCTTGTTTCATTGGCAATATTTTGTAGCTTTATATATATATATATATATATATATATATATATATATATATATATATATATATATATACACACATTCATTCATTTAAGTGTACAATTTGTGTTGTACAGAAGCAAGACAACAGCATTTTGTGGAAATCCATTCAGTAGTTTTTGTCTCATCCCTCCGTCTGCCCGCCATCCAACCAACAAACTGACCAACCAACTGACCGACCCATCCATCTATCCATCCATCCATCCATCCATCCATCACCAACCAACCAACCTATAGCTTATTTTAAAAGAAATGAAAGTCCTTAACTTCATTTGAAAAATGGAATTGTCAGAGCCAGTTTCCAAAATGTTAATTGACCAGTATGGGTCAAAACCTAAAACCATTTACATAATTCATACTACCATTCATTAATACAATTCCTTTTTTGGTAGGTGGACATTTAGTAACATATCCTTATGGAGAAGAGTTTGTTTAATCTCTGATTGGAGATATCCTTGCTGCTCCCATCATCATAAGGTGCCTGAATTACCTTTTTTCCCTGTTTTTATTTCATTGGTAGACTGATACATCACTAGCACATGGCTTTAGCTTGTAACATGAGTTGGCCATGAGGAGACAAAGCTCAAGCAGTACACAAACCCAATGCCACCAGTGTCACACAGGTTAGTCTCAATGTCCCAATGTTATTTTAGCAATTCTCTTATCCAAAGCCTTAGGAACTCCACACTCGCCCCCTGTTGATATAGCTCTAACAAATTGACTATATATTTGTTCATCAAATGGAGAGGTCTTGGAAAAGTAAGTAATGCAAGTTCAGTCTTTGCTGAAGTGATCAGTGATGAGACTTTAAACGACTCCTCCTGCTCTGTAATTGCTGCTAATTTCTGCTGGAGTAGATGCGGTGCCCATGAAAAGGCACTTCAAGGCATATCCATAAAATTAAACATTCAGCAATGAAAAGTTTCATTTGACGGCTTGTATTCAAACAAGGGCCGGGGTAACAGTTGAGACCTTCTTTTTCTGATTTACATCAAGAAGTTCAATATGTTCAGTGGCTTGTCTTAAAACTGCTGATGCAAAAAGGCATAGATAAGCAAATGTGATGACAGTTATTCAATAGGTCGGTGCTGAGAACAGTGAAAATGTATCACCTCATAGTTTTTTGCCACTCTAATTAGATTCTAGGTTTTTGTTTGACTGAGAGGAGTCGATACAGTCTTATTTTACTTTTTTTATGTCTCCGAGTTTCGAAGAGCATATTCACAGAGTTCTAGCTCCCTAATAACAAAGGATCTTTTGGACATAGGAACCTTTGTAATCGTGCCATTTTGTGCCGTATAAATACCTAAACAACCGAACATGTCAATTGCAAGTCCCTCCCAAACGACATATATCACCGTTCTTAAAACAACATGACTGCTGTACCCTACTGAGACGTTCAGTGTGTGCTCGCTGCTCGCTTAGGCTAGGGCGCCAAGACTATTTGGTCATTTTTATGCAACACTTTTTTGGAATAACTAAGTTAAACCTAAGTAATAAGTTGATTACCTCCTAATATAGGTATATCGCCTGACTCCCTCCTTTATTGCTGATCAAATTACTACGGCTCAGTTAGGGTTGTGATTGGCTTCTTCCACCGTCGACCCATGTTCCTGTGAGGTGAGGATGGGCTAAAATCTGGGGAACATAGGACACCAAGAACTAGTACAGTTACGCGACTGGAATTTCTATCTTTGGTATGACACCTACACATTTTCTACCAGAACATTTTAGATTTCTATTAAAAGATTAAGGTGTAAAACAGCATCTAAGTGAATTTACTTCGAATTTAATTTGGTCCTTCAAGTGCTGAATCTGGGTTACGGTAGCACCTTTCATTAGCACTAGTGTGTAGCAACACTTGCATATGGGGCATGTTTGTATCCTTTTGTCTTTCCCCGTTCATTTGCCTCAAATGTAGAGTATCAAACAACAATCAACAACACTTGCTGTTTACACTCAAACCAAAGCCTGTGGCAGCGGCACATCGCTTCTCCTCAAACCTTTCAAATATTCTGAATCATTATGCATCAAAACAACGATATTTTTGACAACACTGCTGGGAACATGTGCTCATTATGTGTTATATACATCTTGGGAACATAGGGCCCTGGAAAAGCACATACAGTATACAACTGTTAAACACAGGATCATTGGCAGATGAGAATGACTCAAAATTGGTAACCGCTGCCCTTTTTTCAGTAAGTGACTTTGGTCAAGGATGAATCAGCTTAACGGATCACCATCTTCTGATGACATCAAGTCTTTTATTGTCATCCTCGTTTTGTAATGCAGTCAGCATTAGTTGTGTCCCAGTTTCGCTGTTATATAATCATCTCATTAATCATGCAGATGTTTCCGTGCTGTAAGACAGTGTGCATGAGCATGAAAGCTAATAATCACGGTTTTGCATTTTTGCCCCTTATTCCTTCAGCATGTGAGATCTGATAATCTGCTTTTTTTCCTCATGCATATCAGTGTTTTCCTGCTAGCGGGAGACTCCGATAGGGGCACATTTACAGCTAGAGTGATTTAAAAAGTTAAGTGTAGTAGTTATAATAACAGAGGGCTCTATTTAAAGCCACATTTTTAAAGATGAGAATATCTTACATTTTGTTGCTGTCCTCCATGCCTTAGTTTTGTGACATTTTTAGATAATTCAACCCGTTTTAAAAGGTTCAACTTAACACTAAGTCTACAATAGGGTTGAGCAAGTACTCGACTTAAATGGGTATACAAACTACAAGTATCATACGAGTGTAAAGACGTGATGAAGAAAAATCCTCGTTGGGTGGGTGACCGAACTTTATTCATTGAAGCTTATAAAAAATGTTGTCTTGCGTCTGTAAATTGTTTTCATCCTCTTGTGATAAAAAATATTGATCTGAAGCTCACCTCTGACGCTGTTCCTTAAATAGGTTTCAAATGGCAAATCTAGAATCTTCGATCAACCCACATCGATTTCAGGCTTTAAGTTACAACTTCTGGTAGTCCCCCTTTGCGAAGACGGACATGAATACAGCTGATTTAGTTGGTTAAACACATGCGGATAATGGTGTATTTGCTCATCCCTCATGTACATGTCCTATTTACTAACTTTCATCCTTCCTTTATAGAGGAATCCACCTTTTCCTCTCTGTATTATCCTGCTAGTTCTTCGTTCACGTCGAACCACATACTGCATTGTCGTGCCTATTTGTGCTGATTCGTTTTCCACCTTTTTCCATCTCATTCAAATGGGAACACGAGGTCAGCATGCTGCTGATCTGCCCGTCAAAATCGATTTAGAGACCCTGTTGGAACAGAGCAATGCCATCACCGTTCTCCCAACCGCCATAATCTCTCTCCATCAGCGCTTAGTGAAGTGATCAGAGGTAGAACTGACAGTCGGCTAATGGGGGGGGATTTTCAGCAGCGCCACTCCAGCAGCTCTTTCTATATCTTACCTTCTCCTCAATAGCCGGAGCCACTTGTTTTCTTGTTTCTTCAGTGCTCCGCTCATCTATCTTTTAGCTGTACTATGTCCTCCTGTTTTTTTTACGCATGTTAGGCTCTCTGTGCAGTTGTCGAGTCCCAACTAAGGATGTACCCGTATGAAGTTTTCATGCTCCGATTATTGTCGCCATAAATATCTTACACGATAATCATCCCCGAAATACCTCGAGCCAGTTCAGGCAGCTACGCTGAAACGTCATTCACAACACATATCCAATGCACCGTTCTAATCACAGTGGTGTATTTAAGTCTTCAGCTGGAAGCTACGCCGCTGCATGCTGCCACTGCTGCTGTCAGCGTTTCACCACCTCCACCCCAGTATCCACCTGTAGGCTCTGAGTTTAGCTCTCCTCCTGGGAGGGTATGCATCATTGCTGACGTCAGATGCCTCGATGCCAAACATAAATGCTGTACATGCTCTACATTTACGTAATATCCTATTCCACATGAGCCGGCTGGCTGATTTAGAGTGAAATGACTTCACACCGTGATTGCCTCTGAATTAAACAGTGAGAGACCTTTCTTGCAACTCAACTGACATCAATTACACGACAAACAAAAGCAGTTTGTGGTTTGTTTGAAGGCTCTCTATGTAACAATTCGGAGCAATTTGCATTAGTCTGAACATATTTTAATATGGTGTGAAAAATGAGACCTTTCCCGTCACTTTCAATCGCAAAGCTGTTTAATGCTGCGGGACTGTGGATCTTTTGTGAAGGACTTTCCGCAACAGTCCAGATGATGTGCCTCGGTTCAGTTAGTCTCTGTGCTCCGCTAACAGGAAGCAACAGTAGCTAACATCAGTTTATATATGGATTGCGCCAACGTATTCTAGCAGCGGATTCTTTCTCTCTAACTCCATGTTTGTTAGTGGTTGATCTCAGTAAGTGTTTGAGCATCAGCCATGTAAAGAATGTGATGAATCTTGGCACAGATTTGTAGGTGGAAATATGGAGTCTGTTATATTGTTAGCTAGCTAAAGAGCCAGATCACTCCCTCAGGAGGAGGTGGAGACCAAACATGGAGCAAAAACAAAGTGAATATTGGATTTACATTCACCAGGTAGCCCCCAAAAAATCTTTTGGTGTATTTTCCTGCTTGGCATTAATATTTAAAAGACCAAAAGTTAGAACACAGTAACTATGGACAGTTACATTGAGCCGTTACAAGCCACTAGCATCCCTCACATGTCTGCACACCATCTGCACCACTGCTAACAAATACCACGGACAGAGATACAACTAAAACTTGTCTGCAATCGGTTTTCTTTATGCATGGAAGTTGTGTGCTCTCTCTCACCTGTAAACTCGCCACGTTTGACTAGGTCTACTTGATAATGTCAGCGTACGTTTTACAAATCGAGGGGTTTAACTACAGTATAGCAGCACATCTCGGGCTGCACACTGGCTAGACTGGCGTCAAATCCTGTTTCTTTTTTCTTACTCTCTTCCTCTTCTCCATGATCCCCTTCCTCCGTAATCATGTCCCAGCTCGGCCCGGTGGCTGTAATTCCATCTGAATGGCAAAAGTGTATCAGATACACACTCTGATAAAGAAAACAACGTGACCCAAATGCTTTATTCATCATCCCCGACCCGGCTTACGCAGAAGGCAAAACAAACAAGCTCGACTGCCACATTTAATCAAACGCAGCCTCGCTGACGGCCCTTTCTCACACTCAAGGGCACCTCTGCAGTGGAACTCGCCGCCAAATTTGTTTTGATGAGGGACACCTTTCCGAGTAATGAGGTCAATCATATTACAGCTGCGTCTAAACCTAAACAAAGTCTATTTAGGAGCGCAGCCGTGGCGATAAGGCTAACCTTGTCAACGCACTGCAGTCACAGAACAACCCAGATTAAAGAGTGATGAGTATTCAGGCTGAGTTCGACCAGCCTGCAAGAGCGGTCGCCATCCGCAGATACAGTAGAGCTCCAAACCAGCGTCCTATTCAGTGACCACCTTAATATTCTCAGTACGTCTCACTTTGCTCGCAGAGGCTCTGCAGTGAAATGTAAATGGAGTAGATAAGATGGATTTTCAGTGTCATTCCACTTTTCTGAAGAGCTTTGTATGTGATTCCAATCCTCCAGTGACAACGGCAGAGGCTGCATCTTGTTGAACCAACCACTTATCACAAATTGCAAACCCTCGAGGCATTACGGCCTATCAGGAGACCATACAAGGTGGCTGGGTGACTTTGTCCAGGACTAAAGCGAGAGGAGATTAGCGGCTAAAAGTCACGTTTTGATCCGTTCTGGCCTCTGTGGCCATCATTCGCTTGCGTTTGAATTTACAGGGGAAGGCACACATAACCCCGATACAACAAAACACTGAGGGTGAGAACGGCAAGGATTTCTATTTCCGAGAATTGAATGCCACGCTATTTTTAATGTGCACGGTCTGTGAATTATATATAGAACATGTACATTTATTCATGTTTGTGAAATGTGACACTGCTCTTCTTTCAAAACTGAATCCTCCTCCGCTCTCGTGCCCTTGATAAAGTTAGAACAGAAACAGAATTATATTCATTGATTTACTGTGAATGAAAGGGATTTCAGAGTGACTCGAGAAGATAAGAGCTCTTTCTGGGCACTTCCAAAGATACCCACACCCTGATTGTTCTGGGAAACTCAAAGAGGTCTCAGCTAGTGTTTGAGCTGCTGCCAGATGAGGATGGCTATATTACATCTCTATCTATTTCCCACAGTATTTGAGCAATTTTTCACAGGCAAGATTAATGACTTGTTCAGTTTCAGACAATTTAAAGTTGCGTGGAGGGCCCCTCTATGGAATTCGCAGAGATTATGAGTTCTATTTGCTGAGGAAATGAACAGTTTGTCCAAATGCCATGAGTCAGCCTTTGCTGTGCTCTCTCTTTTAAAGTGTGGCTTTGACCGAGCTGTATATGGTTTCAATACACACATTACAAAGCCAGCCTGCAAAATAGAACCACTGAACTATCTGAGGGTGTGATAATTTGAATTTGGAGCACTTTAATGTGTGAATTTTGCCTGCTTCTTCCAAAAATTGGACTTTACAACCCTTTTCATGCTCAGGGATTTGAGTTATTTTCTTTTCCCCAGCACAATTATCCCATTCCTCTATTAATGTCGAGCGGCTTTTCAACTCATATACCATATTCATCTTCCATGCACCGCCGCAGCAAGCAAGATAACATTAAAAATGGGGGGAAAACTGGTAGTGGCATGACATGCATGCTACCAGGGGATTATGGGAGTTTGTCCTATTACTTATCTTTGTGTATCCATGTTTGTTCTGCAATTTCAAAGAAACATGCAGCTATAACTGTCAAATATGATTGAGTCCTGACAGTTATCTGTGATTGCAGTGTGTCCGAATTTGATGATATCTCTTTCTTGAATTTCTGGCAATCAATCTTTTCCCCTCTGTGTTCTTTCTTCTATTTCTAGATCGAAATGCTAGAGCTCAAATACGGTGGACACCTCATCTCCCGCCGTGCCGCCTGCAAGATCCAGACCGCCTTCCGCCAGTACCAGCTCAGCAAGAACTTCGAGAAGATCCGCAACTCGCTGCTCGAGAGTCGTCTCCCTCGACGAATCTCCCTGCGCAAGGTTCGTGTGCAAAACACGGAAGGTTTCTCCGCTGAACGGGCCCTGGCAGAAGGCTGCAACTTGGCGGGCATCCCATTGGTGCGCTCACCGTCTCTGCCTGCCACGGTTGGTAGCAGCCTGACCGACCTGGAGGACTCATTCACTGAACAGGTCCAGTCGCTGGCAAAGTCCATAGATGATGCACTCAGCAACTGGAGCCTGAAGACCATGTGTTCGCTGCAAGAAGGTGGCGGTTATCAGTTCAGTGCCGACTCCTTCAGTGCGGCAGCAGCAGCAGCAGCAGCAGGAGTAGGAGGTGGTGTGGGAGAAGCAGGTGGTGTGGGAGAGTCAACGATTCCTCAAGGCCCGCTGGACCCAAGTGATCTGTCGAGAAGTGCAAGCAAGTTAATGATGGCGTTCCGGGATGTGACAGTGCAGATCGACAGCCAGAACTTCCGAGTTTCGTCGTCAGTCTTGGAATCATCCACTTCTGTCACGATCGGAAGCTGTGCCCAAGAAGGGGCCTACACCACTGTGGCATCTACTTCCACAACAACAAACTCCACTCCAGCATTTATTCCCTCTGTCCCCTTACATGATCCACCTCCTCCTCCCACAGAGGTCCCAGCTGAACCTATAGATCCCCCACCACCCCCTCAAGAACCCCCACCGCCCCCTGAATCAGATATAGAAGGAGGCGAGCAGGATGTTGAATTCCCTGCCCCTCCTCCGAGTGAAGAAGAGCTAGGGGAGGATGATCAACCTCCCCTAACCCCTCTGGATAAAATGGCAGCCCCTCAAAGCCCAGAGGAGGTTGTGATGGTGGTACCACCACCCACAGAACCCCCTTACGCGCCTCCATCACAAGAGGCTGTAGTGATGGGGAGCACGTCCATTGTGGAGCCGCTGGAGGTCAAGAGGTCTGGCTCGGAGACAGCAGACAACAGCTCGGAGCAGATGAGCAGCAGCAGTACGTCGACAGAGGCACGCTCCACATCTGAAGCCTCGTCCAAGGAAGCACTGCAGGCCATGATCCTCAGCCTGCCACGCTACCACTGTGAGAACCCCGCCAGCTGTAAGTCACCCACGCTGTCCACTGACGTCATGCGAAAACGCCTCTACCGCATCGGCCTCAACCTCTTCAATGTGTGAGTAGCCGCTGCATTTTCATTCTTTTGTGCAAATGATTAACTGCAGTGAAACAGACAATGAATGATCCCAAAGATGTCTTGTTTTCTTGATCTGTTCTTAGGTAGGTTTTGGAGGATTGAAATGACTAACTCCTTTTTCTTTCTTTTTAAAATAAGTTTATATTATGGTGATTACTATTTGAATTGTAACAGAAAGAACAGTGGTTTTATTGGAAAGGATAGAACAGTGTAAGGATAGTGAGATTTATGAAACAGTCTGTAACTCCTGTAAGTGTACCCGAAGTTTGATGGGGCCCTCTGGACTCAAAAAGCAAAGAAAAGCACTTTTCCTCACTGGTCCCCATTGTGTTGAAAGAACAAACAGAATGAAGCCCAAACCCCAAGCCAGATCTGAGGTGCTCTCTTTCTTCTCAGAAAGACAAATCAGAACAGGGAGGAAGGGAGAGAAGTGTGTGAAGATTGATCTGTAAGAGGAAATGAAGAAAAAGCCCGGCGGAGATGAGACAGTTAGTGATACAGTTACAGCACAATGCACTTTACAACGATAAAAGGAGTTATCACTTAAAGATGCTTTGTAGTTTTTGAAAAACAACTGGTCCTTGCTTTCAGAAATAGGTAGGTCTAGACAAAGTCGAGCTTCTCTTTTCTAGTTGTCAACTTTCTGTTTGTCTTTCAGTCTAAAGCATGTGATATGATTCATGTTCTCAAAAACCTCATCTCGGCGGCTCTCCACTCCACTAACGGAGAGCAACAGCCGCTAACGTTATTTTAGAAATGGACTTTTGGACAATTGTTTGTATTTTCAAGCTTAACATTTCAACTTTTAATGTTAAACGGAAGAAAGAGAAGGCTTTTAGGATAAAGACTAACCGATACACGTAATGCTAACGTTTTCTCCAATAACCTTGGCTGTGGTTGAGAGATTCGCCCCTTGGCCTTGGAAGGAACGCACAATGCTTAAAAATGTAGAAAAATCAAAACCTTGACAGACGAGTTGTGTGCCTGACGTCAGCGTCTCGCCACTTGGCAGCCATATTGGCAACGTCCCCGGTTATTTCAGGCTAACAAGACTCGGCTCCTGTCTAAGTAAATGGAGAGGGAGCCATAAATCACTTTTAATGGTCACCAGGTCAAAAAGTACTTGTATTGAATCACCAGTTAAACACCAACATCTTCTACCGTAATGTGACACCATCAGCTCATCCCACCAGAGCGCTTGAACAAACGCGGCTTTAATGATATCCTCCTTTTCTATTAGAAGTCCGTCTGCCGCTGCACCAAAGTGCTTGAAATTGTCAAGCAAGTGTCACTTGTGTTGTTTCTTTGTTCGGCTGTGATCAGTGATATATAGAAGTAAAAGATTATTGGCTTTGGGAGTAAGGTAATGTCCGGCTTATATATGTTATACAGTCTCCTTTCATAATGTCTCTGCTAGCAAAGCTATGATTTGACAATCCCTGCTAAGTGAAGGTGGTTTGTGCCCAATAGATTCCCATTTTTTACACAAAAACTTGATGTTCAAATTGATTTGACATTCGTGTCAGGTACGACATGCCGATCTCAAAGTGCAGGAAAAACCTGATGCGAGTGCCTCTTGTATTCATGCCACTACCCAACTCCCATTGCATTTTCCTCTGTGGCTTCACAAATTGTCAGCAGAAGAAAAACACGTCTGTCTCAAAAAAGCTTGTTTGTGTTTGCTGGTTGCAGCTTTTCAGTCATTGTGAATTCAGTCCCCCCCACCCCACCCCCCTGTCGGTGTGCCTAGTGAAGAGTGACAAAGTCAGAACCAAATAAGACCTTTCCAAGACTCAATCCAGACAGGTGCAAGGTGGTAACATGGCAGCGAGAGATAGGAAGAAAAGGCGTTGGCATGGCGACAACAGTGCACCGGGGAGGCCACCGCTAGACTGAATCTGTTGTGTTGCCTTGTTGGGAGAAACCCCGAATGCTTAAGATGTTTGTCAAACTCACTCAGTTATGCAGCAGAAAAGTGAAAGCTTCGGAGCAACTACTTACCATTTTAAATTATTATATTATACATTTATGTTAATGTCTATTTTAAACTTTAAATGCAATGCTCAATCTTGCGTAGGGGCCTGACTTAAGGTTTTTTAACACTTCGACTGTATGTCCTTTAAGTGTTTTCTAACCACATGACTCCGCAGCCATCAGCACACTTGGAAAGAATCTTTAAGTGTGGAGATTTACCATATGCTCTGTGAGCTTTTCACCCAGAGCTTACCCTAAAGTGCCTAAACAGCCCACATATTCTAATAGATGTAGTGTACTCGCTCGCATACAGCTCGACCGCTGATGGAGTAGCAGGGTACAATTAGTTGGAAATACATGAGCGGTGAATGCAAAAAATATAATGGCAACGATCCACAAAGCCTAAAATTCTCATTAGTCATTCTGCTGCGAGTCGTGAATGTAATTAAAAGTTCCTTCAGCACCGTGTGAACCAGCACCTTGGGAACTGGAATGAAAAATTTGTTAACATTTCAATTCAAGCAGTTTTTTTTTTGTTTTTTTTCGCTCTCTCTCCCTCCAATCTCAGCTGTTCCTGTAGAAGCTTTCCTTGCTTTCCAAAATACACAGCGTCCCCTTGGGTGCAAACGCGCTACAAGATTTAGTTAAGATATTGCCCCAATTAAGCCACTTCATACAAATTTAGAAGATTGGAGCTCATAAACACACATTATCTTTTTTTTTTTTTGCTCGCTGCCAAGCTCTACAGCGCAATAAAAAGTGCACAATAAAGCCGATTAACTTCGACTCAATGCTGGAGCGTGACACGGGGAAACAAAAGGGAGCGGGAACGAGCCGCGCAATCACTGGATGGAAGATTCAGAGGGCATAATCACCAGAGGAAGTGTGCAAAATAGAGAAAATTGAAGAGAAAAAAAGTTCAACGCCAAAGAATGAGTTGTGATTACAACTGAATTTGAGGATGGCCCATTGTCAAAGGCGAGCAGGGAGATGGGTTAGATAGAAATTGCAATAAAAATTACATTTTAATTTGAGAACTTTGACACATCTTTTTCTTCGTAAAACTGCTTATGCTGAGTACTCCCCGGAAGAAGAGATATAGTATCTCAAGGGGATCTTTTCTGCTTAGATAAAGGATAAATAACACATCTGTTAAGGAAATCTCCTGAAGAGCAGAGAGAAAATGTATCAGAATTATGTTATGCCATTGTCACATCATCACTTCCAATGTTTTATAGCCTTTTCAGTTTTTCAGCCCACAAAATTGTGCGCATCAATTTTGAATGTGTCTTTTGTGCATTGTCAGTTGATGCGAAATGAAAAGGCAAATTCCGTAATTAAGTAAATTGGCACAACAGCTGTCATCTTCTGTGTCTGCAAACAAATGTCAACATGAAAAAGATAACAGTTTGTTCTTGCACTGCAAAGAATCACATGCAACTCAATACGTTAGCTTATGTCATCATTAAATTACAAAGCCCACTAAATACTGTTATAATTACGACAGGAGCAAAGCAATGTCAGGTAATCATTCCCAAAACAGCACCCATTTCTTTATTGCTGTAAGAAGATTAGTTTGTTAGGGTTTGGAAAACATGGTGGTTTGGCTTCTGTTACTTCAGTTACGGATGTACCTACATAACTTCAGTTACGTTACATACGTGATGTAACTTTGCCACGTTAGTAAGTAAGAATAAGGGAAACTTCTCCTGACTTCCTCCTTTGCTGCCGTAATATTTACTACTAAACCTACTAGAAGTCACCGCCTAACAAGAAATGTAAATATGGGTCATAATAAGCTGCTTTCACAGTCGAACTGTGTAGTCATTTTTCCCGATGAGGACGGCCTGTGATTGTGCCTGAACATCACAAAACCGCGGCTTTATATCACCATGAATCAAATCCTATTTTTTTTGTTCTTGTAACAGATTTTGAAAGGCACAAAACAAATGATGCCATCCTGCCGACGGTGGGCGGAGGGCACGGACGAACAATGTAGGCTTGTTTTTGTCGTTCCATTTGAAAGGACTTGTTGAATATTCAGATTCGTGAGCAGAAAAACAAGGCGTGTTGTTTGACAACTAAAACAGCTGCGATTCAAGTTCATGTCAGGAAAGAGAACTGCAAAAATCAAGAGCTGTATTGATTCAAGTTATTATTAAAAGCATTACAGAGGATAATCCGAGGTATGCGTTGAGACTGGAACTCTGAATTTCCAAACATTTTGTCTATGTTGGACTGTCGTATTTCTACCCGATACTGACTTGCTTTACGTGAACAACACATAACTGCACCATCATCAAGAAACTGTACTCAAGCCTTTCACTTAGCTCCTGCCACTTCTAACAGAAAAGACTACTATGTCAGACTCTATATTTACCGTCCTCCGTACAATTAGTTTTTCAAACATGTCCGCTTCGATAGTGTCGGTCTTAAAGGAGGCTGGGAGTGTCGGAAGAAAGATTGGCTGTAGCATTTATCTGTTTGTTCAGATCGTATTTGAAACACTCAGCAGTTTTTCAATACATATCTTATGAGGGGGACGTGAGGACTGTGCACGTTCGCGGTGACTGTTTGGCAAGAGCTCCCGGTTTGATTACGAGGTGCTGTGACTCTTTGGAGATATTTTTCAGAAGAAATGACAGGTTTCAGGGCGTTTTTCAGTCTATTTGCAATCCCCTCTTCTCATTCCCCCCCGATCAAACACCTTGAAAGATAAGCTGACTTTTAATAAATTGGCTACGAGGGAAGAGAGAGACAGAACGAGGAAGATGGAGGGTAAGAGAAAGTGGAGAGGGCGGGGGGGAATCAAGCTTGGGGCTTATTAGTTCCACCAGTTCATATCCTCCCTCTAATACCTGCGCCGCTGTATCCTATGCATCTTAAACAGGGCTGTTTGCTTTGGGCTAAAACTTGGGTATTGCTTGATCATGCGGACAAAAAAAGCTCAAACACTCGCACGTTACATTACCCGACTGCAGGCGCGTCTTGTGCAGGAGTGTGTTCGTCGTGCGGCAGGTGATCTCTGCACCAGCTCAGCAGGACGAGGCGAGACAGACCGAGGAGAAAAAGTAGCTTAAAGCGAGGGAGGAGGGGGGGAAGTCAGAAGTTTTTGGGCGTGCACCAGCAAGAAACGACAGAGCGGTGAGTGATGGAAATGGAGTGCAAAACCGAGAGCGAGCAACCCGAAAGAGACAGGGGAGCAGGGGAAAAGGTTGAGAGAGAGAGAGAGAGAGAGAAAGAGAGAGACCACTTGATAAAAGTTTCCACCTTGAGTGTGGATGGAATGACAATGAGTCCATTATAGGAGGAGAGAGTGTGTCAAGGACGCTGCCATCACACAAGGGAGCTGGAACCAAACCTTCAGCAAGGAATGGGCAGAAAGAGATAGAGATAGAGAGAGAGAGAGAGAGAGAGAGAGAGAGGGGAGGATGTGGGCCGGTTAATGACAGATTTCTGAGTAGATTCCTCTTTTTGTATGCATGACTTTTCCATCTTGACTACCAGGTTGGACGTATCCTTAATTCACTTTCCTCGTCGCCGCGTAGTTAAAGCATTGATTAGGCATCAGATCGGCTCGCGGCGGAATCAGGCCGACTTCTCACCACGTATGAAAATGGAGCACCATCAGAGCCGTATGAATTAAATAAAAGGTGGGATTAGAGATGTAGAAGTGTGAAGAAAGAGTGGGAGCGAGTGAGATCTGAACACATATGTCCAGGAAGGCTATTTAACGGAGCGGAGCGGCGAAAGCCCGGCCAACTGAGAGAGAGAGATAACCTGACGCCAGGAGGAGAGAGCTGGACAAAAAAAAAAATAACTCAGTGTAGATACAATTTGTGCCTGTTTGTGCATACACAATCCTCTCCTGTGTTAACACTCTGCCCTCAGAGCTAAATGACCCAGCACATAATTAGAAACTCTGAATTCCAGATGGTGAACAGAGGAAGCATTTCTAATTTCTCCTCAGCTGATGATGACAGGTGGTACAGAGACTGTAGAGAAGCTGCACCGGTTTCAAAACAACAATTATAATTAGATAGATAGATAGATAGATAGATAGATAGATAGATAATTATTCACTAAGAAGTAATGGATAAATGGCTAACATAGTAAGCTAATAGTTATGGATACATGATTGAGATAGTTAGCTAAATGTAAAGCATAAATGGCTAAGATAGTTAGCTTGAAGTAATGGGATAAGTGACTGATATATTCTGCTTATAGTAATCGATAAATGGCTGAGAAAGTTAGCTAAAAGTAATGGCTAATTTGCTAAGAAACTCAGCTGAAAGTAATGGATACCTGGCTAAGACAGTTAGCTTAAAATACTTGATAAATAACTAAGATAGTTAGCTTGAAGTAATGGAGAAATGACTGATATAATTTGCTTATAGTTATCGATAAATGGCTGAGATAGCTAGTTCGCTAAAAGTAGTGGGCTGGTAAAGTTCACTGAAAGTAAGTAAGTTAGCTAAAAGTAATGAATAACAATTGCCAAGACAGTTAACTAATAGTAATGGTTACATGGCTGAGATAGTAAACTAAAAGTGAAGCATAAATAGCAAAGATAGTCAACTGGAACTAATGGATAAATTAAACTGATTAATAAATTACTGATATATTCTTCTTATAGTTATAGATAAATGGCAGAGATAGCTAGTAGGCTAAAAGTAGTGGGTGGCTAGAAGTAATGGATAAATGGCTGAAAAAAGTTAGCTAAAAGTGATGGATAATAAATTGATATATTTAAGTCATAGTAATCTAAAAATGGCTAGCTCGTTTGCTTGAAGCAGTGAATATATGGCTGAGATAATTCCATAGAAGTAATTGATGAAGGTCCATTTATTGTCCAGGCCCTGCCACTATAATTTGACTGAATAGCTCTAGATAAAAGAAGGAACAGCAACCCTACTGTATTTCCTATATATTCTTATTCTTGCCTCTCAGCAGAAGCCAACTCACACCAGTGTGATGATTTGGGACTTTGAAGCGTTTACATTCGCACCACACAGTCAAATGTACAGAGGCACAAACCAGCCATACATCTATCAGTGGTTAGTACTGTAACAGAAATGTGCGTATCTGGAGAAAAAAGGCAACATGCAGTGCTGACAGTTAAGCACTTGTAAAGGCCATAAAACGCAGCTCTACTGCCACTGTGCGCATCTGAAATAGATCTAAGACAGAGGGCCAATAAAAGTGGATATCAAGGTGGCGAGGGAAGCGTGTATTTATATTAGGATGTGAGTCCAAGATACGAAAAAAGCAAAGTGTGTGTGTGCAGCAAGGAGGCAAGTGAAGTATGTCTGGAGGAGAGAGACGCCGGGGCATGTAGCAGGTTACATGGGAGCTGTCATTTTAGCATGACATCTGGGTCCTGTCTGGCACTGTCGCCTGCTATTCCTCGCCTGTTGTCTTTAGTTTTTTTTTTTTTTCAGAGTGTGCGTCTTTAAATTGCTTGTTTCTTGTCACACTTCGACCTTGAAGGAACTCAGTTTTCTCTCTGTCAGCTGCGAATCACCTGCTCCATCCTCGAGTCTTCACACGCAAAAATGGGCAAAGGAGGTCGTTTGTGTCCTCCAGACTGCCGCAAATGACCTTCACAAGTGCGATTCACGTTTCCTGATCTGCCGGGCGACGCTGGGGAGGTTTGGTTAAGATTGGGAAACTAGTAAACGATGTTGAAGGCGACCTAGAAATAAGGTGCCGTATCCAAGCGTTTCCTGGGGAGGTAGCTCGAGAGGTTACTGTACAAACAATTCAGCATCATGGAAAACGTAAATGGGCCTTTGAACAAACGGCCCGTGCTCGTGACTGTCTGATGCGGCCGGCCTCGCTTGTCTGAATGTATCGCTCTCGGATCTCCTGCTTCATTTCCTCCCTTTCCCTTCCCTGTTTTCATGCCACCATCGACTCCTGATTACGAATAATAATCGCCATGTGTGGTCCATCTGTTGTTGGACAAACATCAAATGAGTGATAGCTGCCAAATTCGTTTGGCGAGACATCACCTTCAGCTGAGAGGGCGAACTCGAAGCTGAGAGTGTGCAGAGGCTGTCGCAGCAGATGCTTTCAGGCCGCCCAGCACTCATCGTCCTCCCTCGCTGTCCTCACGTTCCCATTCCCGCACATCTGCTCTGTCTGGTCGCCTTCCAGCCTCCCCCCTTATATCCTGCCCTTTATCCTCCCCTCTCCCCTCCCCTCTGTCCCACCCTCGCCTTGCTAAACCCATTAGCTGTGGTACACACACACACTGCTCTGTTATGTAAAAGCTGTGGTTTAAACACTGTATAGAGACCAGAGCGGGAGAGCTGTGGCAATAATATGGCAGCCTCCCTGGAGCAACTATCCTCTGTGTCTAATAGGGTTATAAATAGTTGAGATATTACCCCGTTGTTCATACATAAATAACTTCTGCCGCGCAGTCAGCTGAAAACTGTATGCATGACGAGCTCACCGGGAAAGAGACGATTTTCAAAAAAACAAATCATTCATGAAAACCAATGAGATGTTGAGACAATTTTCTGAAATCATGAGCATGAAAGTACACCTCATTATCCAGACGAATAGATCTTTACTTAGAATATTTACACTTGGAAATACACAATCTCAAGTGAGCTTTATGTCTGTATCTATAGGATCCTGCTAAGCTTGTTTTAGCTTGCTAAACCCCTGTAATGATTCTGATAATTATCCACGCTCATTTCACAGCAAAAATTATAACGTCTGACATTCAAAAGTAAGGCCACCTGTCCCTAGATTAGCTAACTTGGCATGATTGCAGAACATGTATCAAATTCATGCTCTGATTTCACTGGAGTTGTATATAAATGAGAGTGATAACACGTTATGTTGGTTTATGAGTTGTAGTTGCCCCAGTAAACCCACCACCCTCTTCTCTTGGTGTCAATCATCCTCCAGAGCAGTGTTTTCCTGGGAGGCAACAGCTCAGAATCTGCTGTTAGAGCTCTGCCACCGGCTGTTCGTTTTACAAAGCAATGACAAGAAAAACACAACCCATTGACCCCAGACAAAAATTGAACATACAGTTAAGAAATAGCTCGATGGCTAGCTGCCCAGCAGTCACCCTTGTTCTCTTTTTTTCATTGGACTACCAGGGCCTCAATAAACGTTCAGTTGAACAGTTGCTTTTCTTGGGTTCTTGGGATCTATTAAGGACGGAGTAGCAGGACCACAAAGCCATCAAGACTTTAGTCATACATAACCGATAGATGCAACCCAATCAGAAGCAGACTAGGGTGAGTCTTACCAGAAAACCAGTGGGAACCATAATAACAAAAGCTTCTGGTTATAGTAGCAAAACCCAAAGGTGTGTTATTGCTTATGAATGAAGCCTTTTGTTTGTCAGAGAAAGAATGTATTATTTCTTCCTCCAAAAGCTGCATTGTCTTCCGTCGACTATGTTTTCAAAACCATATCACCATTTCTTTTAGCTTGATATACAATCTCCCTGGCAGCCAGGTGTCTCTATTGATCTACAACAAAAGGGAGTCTGTCACAGTAAACAATTCAATGCAATTCACTAAAGAAGTAAAAAAAAATATGCAAACGAAAGGCTCAAACTCCAGCTAGGTTTCAGACATGTCCCATCCAACGAATGTACATATAAGCAGGGATTTAAAGCTGCATCCCTGAGCAGCCATTATGATTTCGGCAATATCCTCTGAATTTAGAGTGCAGCGCCGTTTAATAGTTGTTGTCGATTGTCGTAACTCAGTGTGGGAATGAATACGGAACGAGAGTCCACCCTGTGTGTTTTATCACTTCTAGCCTGCTGTGCAGGTGTGCAGCGTAAGCACCCAACCTAGATTTTCAGAGTCATTACTGCAGTGCATCGTTGGGTTATTATTATTATTTTTTTTTACTTTTAATGGTCTCTCGGCAATCATTACAGTAAATAAATAAATAAACAACAAATAAAGGATGTCGCTGCAGTTTGTGTTGGTGCGGTTTGCCGTGTGTGTCGCACACAAACTCGCCCCTTAGACATTGTTAACCAGAATAAATTGACGCATTACCGCTGCTAAGTGTGGTTAAGTAGGTAAAAGAGCAGATCATCGGTCACAGGACCTAGAACTGCATCTCTGCAGTTTTAAAACACAGACAAACACTTCCCTTTACTAACTGAGCGTCTTTGTTTCTTCTCCTTTTCTTTGTCTCAGGAACCCGGACAAGGGCCTTCAGTTCCTGATCTCTCGAGGCTTCATCCCGGACACACCCATCGGCGTGGCCCACTTCCTGCTACAGAGAAAGGGCCTGAGTCGACAGATGATAGGAGAGTTCCTGGGCAACAGCAAGAAGCCCTTCAACAGAGATGTCCTCGAGTGAGTTGCACACATTATTTCCTGAAACCATCTTAAGATAATTCACTGGTCTTCTTAAGATGATTCTTCTTCGTAATCCGTCCGTTTTCTGGGAGATGGGGGCTCGGGGTCAGCTGCAGGACTGGGTTCGATAGGGGATTTATAGCACGAGGAAAAATCCTCAGCTTTAGTAGCCTCCATATAGTGGCTGCGAGCCGTCCTGACGTCTGAGCCAACTGTGCACAGGTGTTATGAAAACTAAATATGACACGTAAATTATTACTTCAGTATCCACTTATGTCAATGCTGTCACTTCTGCAGGCATTGACGTTTCATTTTTATTTTCCATCAGAGTAAACAAACTGAGAGCAGGCTGAAATTGAAGTGTCACGATCCAACAAATGAACCCTCATCTGACTCTCCGGATTGTATATCTGGGTTGACTTGCGAGGCACAATTTTAGAGGTCGGATTAGGAGCTGATAAAACAAAAATGAAATTAAAAACCTTTCTCTTGCCCTATTTTTGTTTTGTTTTCAGCTTCTTTTATCGCACCGCTACACTTGCCATTGTATTGGCATTATTCTATCAGACAAGTAGAAAGCAATTTCGCTGGAAATATTTTTGAGATTTCATTACCTTGAACAGCAGGATACGGGGAAAATTGAGCTCCTATTCTTTGCACCTTTGCCTTTGGTTTTGTCCCCCGCCATCTTAAATGAGATCTAAACCAGGAGTGTAGATGATAGGATATTATCTTTTTGGATTAACAAGGAGTTGCACTGAATTTTGTGGGATAAACGACCAATAAATATGGCTACAGTGTGAGTGGTGTGCGCGAATATGCACGAAGCATGTTACTGTATAGAACTGGGAGTAATTCTGGTATTTTTTAGTATTCAGTTGTATTTACTTAAGTTATTACGCATAATACAATAAGTATGAACAGTACAGACAATATAAACAAAGTCTGTATATTGAGTTATGACTGAACAGGCTCAAGCAGAAGCAAAATGACGTATACAAACAATCAAGTTAATTTGATGGGACTTCAGGTACGTCCTTCAGAATTCTCCAGATAGACAGGGGTTGTTTTGTTTTCTCCCCTTTCACTGTAACGTCTGGGAGAGAGTCAGAAGTAAGTCTTCAAAGAAGTCTAAAAGTAATGTGAACATAACCTTAGTAGTTAACCTCGTCCGTGAACATGTCTGCCTGATAGATTTTCATCAACAAAGGCGGTCGTGTCGATGAAGACAGCAACTCCCGCGAACCGACTCTGCTTTTCTTTTGTTGTTGTTGTTTTGCTTGAGGGATCTTCAGCCACAAAAATCATCTGCTGTGTCTTTAGCACTTTATTTTACTTAATGTTGAGTCATCATAAGGTGATCTGGCGGTCAAGATGAATGTTTGTCTCGTCTAGGATTCCTAAAGGTATGAAGAAAATGCATGAATTTTCATTTTTTATTAGCTTGTGTTAACTGATCTAAACTCTATTCAAAGCTGTGTTCAAAACAAGCGTTGATCACTCGTTCAACTTTGCTGAACAGTCTGCCCTTAACAGCAGAGCAAAAATAAAAGGGCGGAAAAAAATGAACCTGATGTGCTTCGAGAACGAGGATGCGTCCTTCTTGCATTACTCATCAATTAAAGCATAACACACATGTGCACATATGACTCACTTCCCCCTTCAGTTCCAGGTCATTAACCTAATTGGCTTTTATTTGCTTCGAGACTGCATAGGTCTTTTCACTGTCTCTTTTCTTATTCTATTTTCATCTTTCAACATCCACCCCTCACTTTGTCTCGGTAATGGTCTTTTTATTCTATTACATTCCTCCGATTCACCAATTACCTCTAGATTTGCATATCAGCTGGAGGACGTGCTGCAGATCTTCCCTTTTCATCCTCCCTTTTTTCATGTCCAAGTAATCAAACAGAGAACACACTTTTAGCCATGGCAAGGTCAGACAGAGACGACACAGCACTCTACCAAATTGTTCACCCCGGGTCACCCCTCATCTAATATCCATATTTTCTTAAATGGACACCGGCGCGGCTTTTTCGAAACACGACGCATCGACAGGATTCTGCTTTTAGGGCTTCGCACAGTTACAGGTGACATATGGATGTATATCCCCCCCCGTTTTCTGACAGAGCAGTCACACAGCTGCACTCTGAGTGGAAGTGATGGTGAAGGGGAACATGATAGGAGAGTGCAAAGAGTGTGTGAGAGCACTTTTCGATAAAGTGTAGTCACAGGAGAGCGGCTGAGGGACTGCAGTCTAATGTGAAAATCACTTGTGGTGATTTACTGAGCCTCTGTCTGTCTGTGTGTGTGTGTGTGTGTGTGTGTTTGTGTGTGTGTGTGATAGCGCATGACTTCCCCCTTTGTGTGCAGGGTGTGGATGCACTCATCTATGTATTTTTATGTATGTATGTATTCATGTTTTGTCTGCGTCGCCTTGCATATTCCCTAATTCTACCCTCCCCCCCATAAAGGCTAATTCCCTTTTACATTTCCTCAAGCATAAACAACAATAGTTAAAGCGTCTCCAGTCAATTAAGCCAAATTGTGGTTATAGATTTGGGGTCCAGGAGCTGTGGCACCCCGGAGGACTCGTTTACCGATAATGTAGTGTGCTTGTTAGGCGGGAAAAATGAGGGCAGTTTTCAGTCTTGTCATCTCCTCATTGGCTGCGGGAGATATGGTTCCATCTGGCCTGCTGTTTCCCTTCATGTGCGTCACGCGCGCGTCTGCGCGTAAACATGCGGCCGATTGCGTCGCCATGCAGATGTGTCTTCCCCGCCAAGTACTGTATACAGATCAGCAGCGCGTGCGCACGTGTGTTCGCCCATGCGTGTGCGTTATAACGTTGGAGATAAAAAGAGACAGGAGGGGGAAGGAGAGCCGGGCTGATGTACTTAGGCTAGAGAGCATCTCGTCTGACGTTACACAAACAAGGAGTGACAGCCGGGGAAGAAGGGAGAGAGGGGTGGCGGACCGCGGAAGTGAGTCATGAAGAGGGCGATAAGAGAGGCTCGCCAGTCAAGAGAGTTGATCGAGAGGTTGTGGGGGGAGAGGGAACAAGTCAGAGTCGGTGTGTACTATAAGCTTTACCTCCATGAGCATTGTGTCTCTAAATCCAATCACTGGCAGGAAAGCACAGTTGTTAGAGATAATGGACGGTTAGCGTTAAGTGTGTGTTACTAGTACAATATTGGATGTTGCCCGCTGAAATAATAGCGATTGTGGTGGTTGTCACAGTAATAGATGGAATAGTAGTCGGGCTCTAAATGATCAAATTGGACGATTAGGTTCAAACTACAAGTAGTGACTGGAGAAGTAGTGTTCGTGGACGTAGCACAAGTAGAGGTGAAATTATAGGTAGTAAATGTAATAGTGGCTAAAATAGAGCATCAGTAATGATAGAAGACATTGGACAAAAACTGTCGGGATCTGTAGTAGTAAGTAAATGTAGATGTTCATCACTTAATAGTAACGTATTAATAGTAATGATATTACTCTGAAGTTGCAGATATAGCAGTACTAGTATGAGTAGTTAGATTAGTAATGTCTGTAGTGTAATTAGTCGTACAAATGAATAAAAGTAGTAGTAGAAACTGTAGCAACCCAGTGGGCACATTGACTTCTAGAACATTTCTGGAAACTGGGTGATATTTGGTCTTTATGTGCACGGCGTGTTTTCCGCCTCTTTTCCCCCTGCTAACATGTGTTTATATCACAACACAGATTTGTGTCATTATGTTAATACTTTGTTCACGTATAGGTTGAAAGACTAATATTGATTAATGTGACGGTAA
>CAEMYA010000162.1:1586579-1608825 GCA_903131615.1 Diplodus sargus
ACACACCTTCTTATTCTCCTTCCGCTCTGTATATTGCCGTCTCTGATTACTTATTCACTGTAGATGTTGTTCTGTTGTATTATTCATCCCATAACCAGGAAGTATCCGTGCACCTGATGGAGACATAAAAAACTATTTATCTCTCTCCTTTAGGCGCTACTTTCTCAAACACACACACACACACACACACACACACACACACACACACACACACACACACACACACAAAAGCAGGTGTCTACATATCTTTTAGTCTTTTCCATAACCACAGGACTCAAAGGCATTTCAGCTCTCCAACTCTTATGCACAGGGCTGTTTTTCGGGGGGAACTACATCAAACTGAGCCGCGCCTCTGTCGCCTTCTTTTTGCAGCGACGTGCCAAGTAAGGGCTTTCACAGTTCAAACCTCATATTTCTTCTCCATCGGCACAACAACAACAACAACCTGAGTAAATCCCACACAGGCCCATAAATGTTGGAGAATGTTTAACTATGGCTGAGGGCTCAGTGGACTCACCCGGGATCATCCAATACTGTGGGACAGATGTACGGAAGCCCAGGTTCCATCTGTCAAAATGGAATTTCAAACAGCTTTTCCATTTTCCTTTCATATGGCCATAGAATGCCAATCTCAAATCCAAATTGATGGTATAATGCTTTCAGTAGAATTACATTTTAATTTTCAAGTTTACATAATCATTTTATTAAAGTCCCCCGTTGGCCTCCGTACGAATGTGTTCAAACAGAGCATCAGCCGAGCGCCCGCTGTGAGGTTCATTGTTGCCGAGGGGCAGTGAGCAGCTCCAGATGAAGCCATGAGCTAAATTAAAGCCATAACTCTTACTTCGCTGCAACACACTTGCGTTCAGCTTGTGTTGAGGCATTTAGGCCTTTAGTGTCTTAGGATAAAGTCTTTTCTCTGATCCGTTGTCCCTGCCAATACCTGTCGCTTAAAATGTGCTATTTCATTCGTCTCCTTTCCTCCGACTTTGATAAAATGTTTTTTTTGTTTCTTGTGTTTTTACCCTTGTTTTCCTCCTCTCCCTCCCTCCCTCTCACCAACAGTCAGCGCTACTGCATGTGTAACCCCGACGTGGTGCAGCAGTTCCACAACCCAGACACCATCTTCATCCTGGCCTTCGCCATCATTCTGCTCAACACCGACATGTACAGTCCCAACATCAAACCCGACCGCAAGATGCTCCTGGAGGATTTCATACGCAATCTAAGAGGTAAGTAAATCAAGAGGTTACGGCGAACTAAGGGAGTTAAAGTGACATTATTGAGTTGACATAATCGCCTCAAGAAATGAAGGGTAGTTTTTAATTTTGAGGGTGTGTATACATGCATTTGTGTCACCTGAGAAGGATTTCTGGGAGAATGAGCCCAATTTTTTTTTTGGCAATATTTGGGTTAATCTGGTCAAGGTTAGGCCCTAGATTGTCGACTCTTTCCTTGGGGTGATGATCTGTAGTCAACCTTAGGATCGAATGAAGGGACAAGGGAAACAAACCTGCAAAGGACAGGCAAGAAGAGGTAACAAAACAAAGAGGTCTAACACTACTAAGGGCACATCCCAAGGCTTTAAAAATGTATCCTTGTTTCGCTCTCTTGCATCTTTATCCCTCCGACTGGGGATGCATGGAAGGAAACAAGGAAACCATGCCACAAGAGAGAAAAAGGGATGCAATGTGGTTGAAGATTAACAAGGCATCTTTTCAGCGTCTGCCATCTCATTCCAACATGCAAGATGTACAGTAAGGATGGAGTATTTACAATCGTGGCGTTCAGCTGAAAGTCTCCCAGGAAGGCTTCGCTAGTGTGTTCTCCTCAGAGATCAGAAATAAGAGTTTTTGGGCCTGAAAGATGGAGGAACAGAATGACTTCCGGTCTGAGTGAAATATCAATTAAGGGACTTGGAATTTACTGTGCCTTCATGTGGGATGTTTGGAAGAACATTTTTTCCGACTGGGAAAAATGACGTGGTGCCCTCTCAAGTGGGAACAACGACTCGGAAAGTCGTCGAACATTTTGGCGCATGAGTTGCCGAGTTGACACCAAAACACGGTGGACGAAAGTAAACATTCAGTTGATGGGATGAAACTTCCTTTGCACTTCCTTGTCACTGAAATACTGTAAACAGCTGTCGAAATGTTGCTTTTGCGATCTGAGCAAGAAAATGCCAACATCCATATTTCCCATAAACCAAAGTATTAGATTAAATGTTTTACCTGAAACTGGCGCTAGATGAAAAGGTCAGAGAATCATCTCAGTTATTACATTTAGTCTGGTGGGGATCGTGATATATCAGACGCAAATTTCATGCTGATCCATCAAGATTGCTAAAAACTACTTCACCAAAAGTTCACCGAAGTCAGTCGGCTTCCTCCCCCCATCCTCCCTTCTCCGGGGACAATGGATGTCTGCGCAAAATGTCACGCCAGTCCGTCTAATAGTCGAGATATTAGTGTCTGGACTGATGCCTCGGACTGGCTGACCAAAGTACAGTAAACCAATATGTTATCTTTGACCGTCAGTGCTGGGCTGTTCCCTGCTGTGGCTCGGGGGTAGAGCCAGGGTCTTGTTATTGGAAGGTCGCTGGTTTGATTCCCCTCGGTCTGCATGTCGAAGTGTCCTCAGGCAAGATACTGAACCCCAAACTGCTCCTGGTGTGCTGGTCGGCACTTTGCATGGCCGCCATCAGTGTATGAATTAATGTATGACTTTAATTAAGTCGCTTTGGACAAAAGAGTCTGATAAATGCCCTAAAATGTAAAATGTATTTAAGCCACAAGAGGCCGAGGGAAGAACCCTAACCCAAAAAACATACACAAGATCCCACCAAGTGCTACATATGACTGACTGTACTTGATTGTAGATTGTTAATACTTATGAAATGCAGTGGATCATTGTGTCAGTCGGTGTTGTGCAGTGTTTGGATCGGCATCAAATCAAACTCCCCCCCGCATACATTCAGGTGATAAAAAAATAGGGTTACGTTTCTATCTCCTTCACGTGCTCACAACTCACGGCGACACCGACAGAAAGCACCTGTAATTCTTGTCTCCCCGCGTGCAGACCGATGCTCGTTCGGCGGGAGAGACGGGGAGCGTCGCCGTTATGCTCTCCCTCCGCGCAATCAATCAGGGAACACTGAGGTCGATGCAGAACAACTTTAATAGATTCATCCAGACTGTTCCCCGCAATTAAATTAAGTTGGAAAATCAATTTCTGCATCTTATGCAAATTAAAATATGCCACTCTCTCTTGGCGTCTCTATTTGTCTTCTGCTCAGTTTACGACATTTCCTCCGTCTCTCTCTCTCTTGCTCCGCTCCCTTATCTTGTTTTGTCTCCGTCGGACTGTTATTTTGTCTGTTTATTCATCTGTCTTTTCCTTGTTTGTATTCTCTCCCCCTGTCTTTTCTCGCACGCACTGAGAGAAACTCGGCTCGCTCAAATAATTGGCTGAGGTGAAATGCAATTATGCACCAGAAACCAATAGTAATGAAGAGCTGCAGAACATTCATTATCTCAATTAAAACAGACTGTCAGTGTCAACGCTTTCCCCACAACATAATCCGAACCAGCTTCCAACATAAATTAAGCCAGTGTGTCAGCTTACTGAGAAGGGGAAAATTGTTGTGTCTCAGTTACTGGGTGCTTTGTGTAAATCTGAGATCCCACAAAAGAGAGTTTACATCACAGATTTATAGCTGAAGTAGTCTAAAGATGGAGCCTATTTGGTGCAATGAGAAGCAGTGCAGTTGCCCAGTGGACACAAGTTCCTGCTCGGCCAGTAGATTTTTACAATCGTGATGATTTTTGAAATTGCTTTTCTCGGCTAACGGAAAGCTTTACAAACACAAATCCACCATGGATGATAAAGTCTAGTTGATGTGTCAGTCTCATTCTCAGGTCGTCAAAAATAGGTTGCTAGCTCAGAGGTCGTTGTTGTTTCTCCCGTAGCAACAGGGATTTTGAAAACGCTAACACGCAGGCAGCAGAAAGGAGGTGAATGCCGGCCAATGGCAGACTTACACCCACAACCTACATCTGGTAAATCAGACTGGGGAATCACCGAAGCAATGGGATTCATCATCAAGGGCTCATGAATGCCTGTGTCATCCAAAAAAGCTGCTGGCAGAGAAAACCTTAAAACATTTGACCTGCTGGCACGACTAAATGAAGAGCAAGAGAATCACCAAAGCCAGGGTTCGTCCTCTGCGCACCACGAATGTCCACATGATAATTATTGAGATGCTTCGGTCTGGACCAAAATGGCCGTGCAGCCAGCAGAGCTCACATACAAAGCAGCAAAGTCATCAAGAGACGAAAGCAGCACAAAGATGTAACTTATTAACCTGACACTTAACACGCATTCCCCCGTGGACATCTCCTCCGCTCCCCCTGACTCCGTAATGTGCAGCGATGTCTCAGCGGTGTCCCAGGGTGCCTCACTGACAGCTCCATCGCTCGTGGCAGCTTCATTTTCCTTCAGCACATCCTGCCCCATTGAAGACTCAATGTACCACACGGCGCGGTACAGCCGTGCGGACATAACGGAGGGGAAGGCGTCTCGAGGACAACCTTTCAGCCTAATGACACGCGGCCCTACCTGCGTCGCAAAATGCCACGGCCTTGAACTGCGGCGCGTTTCCAGACAGAAAATCTTCTCGCAGTGAGGCGGGCTGTTAACCTTTCACTCGCCAATTAACCTCCTCTCACTTCGCCTTCTGTCATTACTTAATGGAGACCACGACAGACAGAAAGTCAAAGAAGGGCGGACGAGGAGGCTGAGAGAAAAGAGCTCTTTCGCTCCAAATATTGATTTCTTCTTCCCCGTCTCTGCGTCAGTACAAAATATATAATATGTTTGCATCTACTTAAGCAAGAGTGGAGACGTCACATGTCCTTTAGAACAGCAGTCGCTCCATATTCCTCTCTGATGGAGTGCTACAATTGAACCCTCCACCCTGTCGTGTGTGTTTACTTGTGTGTAATCGAGCCTATTCCCATCTCAGGTGTGGATGACGGAGCAGACATCCCCAGAGACATGGTGGTGGGGATCTACGAGAGGATACAGCTGAGGGAGTTGCGCTCCAACGAAGACCACGTCACGTACGTCTCCAAGGTGGAGCAGTCCATCGTAGGCATGAAAACGGTGAGGACGCACACGAGCACTTGCATTCCTTAGGCCTTAACCACAAGTACACACAGTAGCAAACCCTGATCGATGCTTCGAAAAAACAAAACCACGACTATGACCACTCACCCACTCCCACTCTTTGCCAACTCTTCGCGGAGTAACTCGGTCATTAGTCAAGGCCTCATCACCATCACCTAGCCTTGGTAGCGCTCGAGGAGCATATTTATTAGCCATTAAATGTCTCATCAGCAGCGCGATCATTACCTCAGGTCGTTACTGGAGCTAGATAAGTCATTAACCACAGTCTTTTTTTTAAACTGTGTAAGGTTGAGGCTTGGTCACCGCACATGAGCCAGCATGGAAGTTTTCTTTAGTTCAGAGAAGGAGACAGAAATGCTCACACACCAACTTGTGTGTATCGTTTTCATTCACATTACGAATATATTTCTGTGAGAAATTGTTGTTTGTTTGCGATAGACACGGAGGCAGAGGTAGTCATAATTGACTGATTACACTGATTCATGTGGGAGTGTGCTGTGTGTGCCCACTCGCAACGCCGAGAGGGATGTTTTAAAAACGCTTCTACAGTTCAGGGAATTCAGTTTGAATACTTTATTCATGAAATATTGATAAGGGTTGATAAGAGAATGATTAATTTTATGTTTGTTTCAAATATACTCTGGAATTCAACTTTGCAAAACACATTTGCTTCCACATAAAGCTGCATTCAAGTCCCTGCAGATTCTTTGAAACTGAAATCTAAGTGATTTGAGATTTCTTCTTGTAATGCTAACAGCGTGGATCTAAGGATGCAGATGTTGGTTTGTAGGTCAGTTGGTCAGACACTCCTGGTCCCCAGAGGATGAAGACTTTTAAATGAGTGCAACCATGACATTGACATCTGTGGTTTTGTAGTGCAATGCCTTTGATAATGATTGGACCTTGATGAACAGTGTTTTTTCTCGGAAACTTGTCATTTGTTCTAAATGTTTTAAGTCTGTTTTTAAGTCTATGTTTTTTAATGCAAGTCAATTTTATATACGTTAACATAGCGACTTCAAGTAACCTTTCACGTGCTTTAGCTTCTCTCTTTGAAAATAGTGAGCAACAGTTCAACTAAATACCGGCAAAATGTATGAAATTAGCCACATTTTGAGTTTGTGCCAATAAGTTAGTTTAATACACTTTAATTAATTTGAAATTTTAATCTCTGTTGTATCTCGTTAACTTCCAGAATGACATTGGAACACTGACATTAAAGAGTAGCAGCCGTCTTCTTTTTTATGTGTGTGTTTTTTTAGAGCTGGTGCCTTTAAGTGTCTCTGTGATGGATGAGTGGCCGTAAGATGACAGAGGGAGTGTTGTCATAGCCAAAACAATGATGGATTGTTGTGACAGGAAGTGCCTATTCCTGTCCCTTGGGCGCCATCTGCCATAAAAAGAAAGACTTTTGATAGAAGTTTTTTTCTATAGATACTGTCCCGGCAGGTGTCAGGGGCCTAGTCAAGTATTGTGGATTTCAGACTTTTTCTTCTCTTTCTATCAGGCTGTGAGGGAGTAGTTACTGTGAGAATGTACTCAGTACAGTGAGGTTCTCCACGGTAGTTTGCATTATGTGATCAAAGCCACAGTTTTCTTAAAACCTTCCGTAAATATTTGATATGGACAACATTTAAGGGTGCATTTTATTCTTGAGGCGTACGTTCAATTTGTTAATTGTGTGACTGAACTCTCTCCTGTCACGCTGCTTCTTAATAATCCCGTCAGGAAAGGATTGTATTTTTTTTTTATTTTTTTTTTTCAACAAGCAAGAGACATTTCAAGCTAATGATGTCTTTACATGTTTCTGACATTAGTGTAATGAGAAAGCAGGCCGGCTGTGGCCAGCTGGGGCGGGAGTCTGTGTTAGCCTGCAGTGATGAGAGATGAGAGAACAAGAGACAGAAGCTCCGCGTGGACTCGCTGCATTGCAAATAGTCCACAGGGATCAGGGAATGAAAAACATGTGAAATGCGCAGTGAGGAAAACGGAATATTTGCATTTTATCATGAAGAGGGGATCAACTCTACGTCGAGCGACAGTCGCTCAGCTGCTGTTCGGGTTAGCGGCGCACGCGAGAGCCGAAAGAGGCGAGTCGTGGGGGGGAGACGGGAGTGCGAAGGGGGCGAGGCCGTGATTAGATCAGCCGACGGAGGCATGAGCCATTTTTGTGGTGTAATCTGCTTAAATGGGGAAAAGCACTTAAGTCCAAGAGGAGAAGCCGGGCCTCAAGGGACACACGCCTGCAGCATTTTGTGAAAACAGGAAGTAAAAAAAACAACAACTTCAGACCTCCACCGAGTGTAGTGTTATCACCTTTGCTAATCCAATTTGGTTTAATGTCAGAAGCAAATAACCGAACAGCAATCACCTGCATGTGCAGCTCCCCGTGGCTTTATGGAGCTTCATAGTGAAAGTCAGCTCCATGTTTGACTGTTTGGGTTCAATAATATGCGTTAGACTCCTTCACATTGCCAGTAGTCAAGTATGCCTTTCTCTTTGGAACGACGCAAGCGCGCAGAGAAAGCACCATGAAGGCCAACTTTCAACTTTCTTTCAAGATCTTTCAATTCAGCGCCGACTGAACGATGTTTGAGTGCTGCAAAACAGTCAGAACGACAATAAAGTTACTCCTCCTGTCAGATTTGTGACAAGGGTAGGCTACAGGGTGGCCACCTATAATATCCACATAAGTCAAAATATTACAATAAGATACTCACAGTGACCCAGAAAATGACACCACACATCTAAATAATAATACAATTGCCAGTTGTGAACAGCGCTTACAAACGCTTATCCTTTCCGATTGAAGACACAACCCAGATTTGGGCTCTCTGTTCAGCTTAAAGGGTCATTTTTGGCCACAGCGAGCAGCAAATTGAGACCGGCTCACCACACCTGTCACAGCTAAGAATCTGTCAATAAGCTCATGAAGAAAGTGCTCGTTCGGTGGCAGAAAATCCTCCCTGTTTTGTCACTGAACTTTCTCTCTCCGCTCTATTCAAAGACACAAAATTGACTCATTATCACATTACATTGTTATTATTTCTAGAAACAATTACTTACACACGATACAGTTCAGAGAAATGTAATTTAAATAACTGTGTAACTTTTTGCCTCAAATTTCAGCACAAGCAAATAAGGAATCCTAAAATTGTAATGCTGCATCGCCCGTATTCTGCTCAGGGGAACCAAGTTAATATCTGGATAACCTTGAAACAACTCTCAGTCTCATCTGTTGCTCTAATTCCTGTTTTAATGTCTCTTTTAAGACTCAGCACAATGTGTTTAATGGGTTTCCTGTTAATACTTCAGTCCCAACTCCAGCCAGAGGTCATCTGTATTAAGGGTCTTACATTTCCTCCTCGTCTCTTTGTCTTTTTTCATGACTTTGAAGCCTCTCATTCGCCTCATCTGAGTGATTGAAGCTCTTCTTCTGTTTCTCTGCAGGTCCTCTCCGTCCCTCACCGAAGACTGGTGTGCTGTAGTCGACTTTTTGAGGTGACAGACGTCAACAAGGCCCAAAAACAGGCCGCGCACCAGAGAGAAGTCTTCCTGTTCAATGATCTCATTGTGGTACGTGTACGGATACAAAAGATTCAGTCTGATTTAGTTTTTTTTTTTTTTTTAAATCCAACCCCTGAAACGAGCCTTTCTGCATCACACAGTTGAGGCTTTAAAGCTGCTTATTTTTTTGTTGTGACAGCTACAATGAACCAGCACCTACTTCCACTGTGAGCTCCCCTCTCTTCTTTTATGTTGTTTCGTAACTCAGGGCTCTCCGGCCGTTGCTTTTAATAATAGATAATAGCAAATGCAGTGTTGCAGCAGCAAAAGATCTGTCCTCTACAGAGCACTTTTAAGGGCCGGTAATAAAGTGGTGTTTCACTGGGGCCACAGCTCACATGAGTTGTTCATTTTGGTCCAAAGTCGTGTAGATTGGAGAATTACCAAAGGGATTATGTTGGCGATAATTAATGTGCTCATTAGGAGCCACATAGGGGTCATCCATCCAAAGTGTTTAACTGCACTCATAATTATGTCAAATGTTGATCTCGTTCCAACAAAACGAAGTAAAAGAAGAAGCAGCGGGGCTCTTCCCCTTCCCTTTTTTTCAGCTGGAGCATAAAAGTAATTGGTAGCTGCAGGAAAAGGAGGTTAAAAAGGCTGATTTTGATGAAGGAGCCGAACGAAGTCATCGTCCTATGTCACAGTTGAATGGTGTTTATTTGGCACTTAAAGTGAGCGCTCTGATAAATTCCAGCAAGACGTTTCACCCTGACAGCATCGAAAGCGGGGCAGAAATTGTTTTTGGAAGATTTTAGCGCGAAATTAAACTGATGGGGACTCTGTCTTCAGATCTGGGCCCCCCGTTCTAGCAGCCTGAACATGTCAAGGAGTGTTTAAAGTGCCAATGTGATGTATTGTTTTAATATGCCCTGCCTGGTAAATTATGGCCCGGAGTAACGCCGCGAAAGCAGATTCTCCTTGTCTTCTTTCCAGCTGGAAGGTCACTCAATGTAAAAGCATAACATCTCTAATACATCCTGATAAAGGCACGCCAAGGTGTTTATTTTTCATAGGAATTAAAGCAATAGCGCACAAACTGGAACACTTTGAAGGATGTAGTGTTTGTTAATATTGACTCCATCTGCCCTTTAAATGTATTTTAGATTATCAAATGGCTTATTCATTCCGAGCTTTCTCTGAGATTTCTTTGTGATGTGGAAATCTCCAGTGACAATCAAAAAGATTTCAGACGTGATGAGAAGACCGAACGTACTTTAAATGGGCTCTTCCTTTTATTCAAAAAATGTTACTATAACGCTGAATTCTCACCGTTTTCTCGTTGTGTGTTAGATCTTGAAGCTTTGTCCAAAGAAGAAGAGTTCTGCAGCCTACACTTTCTGCAAAGCCATGGGCCTACTGGGAATGCAGTTTCACCTGTTTGAAAATGAATGTAAGTGAACAGAAGACAGAGGAAAGAACCCCCAAGTTATAGGAGTCGTGGCTCTTTGAAAGGGATGGGGGGAAAAGATGGGAAAAATACGCACATGGGAGAAGTTGTGCTTTCAAACACGTGTTTTGAAAGGGTGTATCTGAACCCAAACCAGGTTTTCCTGAGGCTAACCACATTTTTATGAAGTATTTATTATTACACATAACCAAGTATTGTTGTTTCCTCAACCTAAACAAGGGTTTAAGTTCCCCAAACAACCAAGTATTTTAGTTCCCTACACATAACCAAGTGTTTTAGTTCCTTCAACCATATCAAGCTGATTGTCGCCTTAACCTAACCTAGTATTTTGGTTCCCAAAACTAACTAAGTATTTAATTTCCCAAAATTAACAGTACAGTAAAAGTATTTTCTTCCCCAAACTAACAAAGTAGTTTTGCTCCCTAAACCTTACAAAGTTTATTTTTCCCTAAACCAAACTAAGTACTGTTGTTTCCTCCAGGTTGTAGGAGTTATATCATACTCTTTTTATTGCTATCAGTTACACTGTGTTTCTGTTTTTTTATATTCATGTTGCCAGAAATTCATCATCCTGGATTTGTTTGGTCCCGTAAATGCATAGTCGTTTCACATTAATTCCGCCTTTGCACTTTTTCAAAACAGTAATTGTACCAAACTCCTCAGCCCACATTGCTGGGAAAAAGAAAATTCATCTCATAAAAATATCTGCAAAAAGAGAACAAGAGGAGATTGAACTGCCATTCAAAGTTTGTTCCATTTCTCCCTTTATATTTTTTGTCTCGACAACACAATGTCCTCTGCTCTCCCCCAGATTATCCTCACGGCATCACCATCCTCTCACCTTTCGGCTCAGACAAGAAGCAGGTCCTTAACTTCTGTGCCCAAAGTGCTGAAGAGCTGCTCAAGTTTCTAGAAGACCTGAAGGAATCGATTGCAGAGGTGTCGGAGATGGAGCAGATACGCATCGAATGTGAGTGTCAGTCCATCTGGAGCTGTTAATCCCCCGATAATACAGTGACAGACTTCACTGCATGTTCATGTCGCACAGTTTTGTGCTCGTACTCGCCCATGTCATCTAGGACCTTCTGTACCGCGTCTACATCTACATGTATTATCATATTCCGCTATTTTTCCATTTATGAGAATATTTCAAATTTGACACATGTCGTGTCAACAGCAAAATTCTGTTTTCATATTCACTAGAAGGCCTTATTCCAAACATCTCAATGTGATATGAAAACTTTGCATTAATTGTGACGCTTCACATTAAACGTATGTGATAAGATTAGAAGGAAAAGTCACTGTTTCGGGTTTTGGATGCATTGTAGCGAACAGGTTGTCACACTGCAGCCTCCACACATTTCTGGTCCGAAGGAGCAACACACCCACTTCAGTAGAATTTTGGATATGCACAAATCTCACCACACTGACATTTTTAGAAAGATTGAATGAAGCAGTTCATACAATTAACAAACTCCCTCTGCTTTGCTTTTTAATTAGAGTATGGACTGTGTACGTAAACGGAAATATTGGTGAATATTAATTTTCACCAGGAAAGTAAAGGTCTAGGCATAGTTATTTTTCAGAAAAAAGGCAAATAATGAAGTATTTTGTGCATGCGTACATCGTCACTGTTATCCCTGTTAAGCAGAGATTTTTATAATGAACAACAAACAAAGTGTAGACCAGAGGCTACCAAATAATGATGAGAATCATGGGTATATGTCATAAGAAGTTCAAATAATTGTGAGTATTTGTTGCAACTGCTTTAAGGATGTGGATTCACTTAATTATGATGTCTGCGTTCTCTATTTGACGCAGGTCTCGTGGCTGCATGCACGCTCCATATACTTGTTCTGGCTCGCGTCCATCACGTTTGTGTGTGTTTCTCCCGTGGCAATGCACCCAGCAGCAAAAGAAAGGGTTGACATCCCATTACATTGCGGACTAAATCGATAATCTCACATCTTGGGAAGTGGGAGGCTGCAGTGGATTCTCAGATCCTCCGTGTGGGAATCAATAGGTCCTCAGATAGTACACATGAGTCAGAAGCCGTCCTCTCCCTCTTGTGTTTTTTTGCCAACTCGTAGTCAGCATCCCCGTTTGTGTCGGTGCAGAATGACTTTTGCATCTTGTTTCCTTTTGGTGCACTGCAGCTCAAACAGACTGCAGGAGGGCAGCGAACTGGAGGTGAAAAGAGGCCACTGTTCCTAAAAGCAGCCGGGCATCTGCGTTGTTTGGGCCTGTGTGCATGCGAAAGTCTCCAGACAATAACGCACGCACATACGTAGACACACATGGAAAAACCCAGAGTATCCAGAGCCCGGCTCCTGCCAGTGGGCATCAAAGAGAGGCTCCCTGCTGGGATTTGACGCAACCGCATTACCCTTCACAGAGAGGGAGGGCCAGCAGCCCGTGGAGAGCAGGCAACAACATATGGAGACAGGCAGAGGTTGACAGAAGGAAGTTATTTCTCTCTCTAAAGTGGAGCTAGAGACGGCTACAGCCCACAAAAACACACACAAACCAAAACACACACAAACAGATAAGAAAAACATGCAAACGCATGAACAGCACTCGCTTTCTCTGAAGACTTATAGGAACAAAACTTGGAGCAGGAATGATTGTTGGCTCCCGTGAAGACAAACACATCTTGCGTTTCTCCTCTAAGTGCTTTGTATTGTTGGCACATTAGTAAACAATGCCTGCGGCTGACTCACTTGTGTTTGGGCTTTCCCTCTTTGAGATAGGAAGGAGAAATGTCTTTTTTATCTGGAGGTGCATTTTCATTTTCTTGCATCTGAATGTTCATAATGAGGAAAATCCAGAACAGAGTTACTCATTTTAATTCCACCCTACACTCACTAGAACTTAATGATTGATGTTGCATCGTCACTTTTTTGTTATGTAATTGCTTTGCAACCGAAGAAATACCCAAGCAAGTATTTTAATTCCCTTAAACCAACCAAGTATTTTAATTCCCTTAAACCAAGCAAGTATTTTAATTCCCTTAAACTGACCAAGTATTTTAGTTCCCTAAATTAACCAAGTTGTTCCCTCAACCTGACTAAATAATACAGTTGCCTAAACCCAACCAAGTATTTCAGTTCCCTTAACCTAACTAAATATGATAGTTACCTAATCCTAACCAAGTATTTTTGTCCCGTAAACCTAAACCTGTATTTGCTTCCCTAAACCTTAGTATTTTTGTCACCTCAACCTAACCAAGTGTTTTAGTTCCCTCAGCCTAACTAGAGACGTCTGCTTCCCTTAAATTAAGCATGTATTTTTGTCCCCTAAATCTAACAAATTATTTTAGCCACCACATATTAATTTATTGTACCTTATTGTTCATATATGTTGAATTGAAGGCCTGTTGAGAAATCTCACATTTCAGCATATTCAGCCTAACCTGCTGTTCACTGACTAAAAGTCTCTTTAGGTTATGCTGGAAATAGTAAGTGTGTCAGTTGTAAATTATTATCTTTTTTCCCTATAATTAGTGTCAACATGCAGTGTACTTTCCAGGAAACATCTAGCTAATGAACATTACTGGGAAATTGTCAGCAAAATACAGACTGGTTAAATAAAGTGGTGCTGCTCTTTATTTTTAGATGAATCTGACCCATTTTCCAGGAGACAAACTACAAAACAGGATATTTTCTGTTCATTTTGCCAGATTGTTTTGTCACACTTGCACCAAAACAAATGGGACACAGTGTACCGCACCTCTGAGGTCTCACCTGGTGGTTTCTCCCGGTTCAAAATTAGAATGCAGCGCAGCGTTGGCGACGAAACAACATTTAGTCATCATGATTGGAAATGACATGCAATTACCATCAGGTGTGAAGTTTAATTAGAGAGATGGAGAGTCGTGTTTCCAGCTTAGAGAAGAGAGTGGGAGGGGAAGGCGACAGCAGCGAGTGTGTGCACGTTATGTTTTCTGAAATAAATTCGAAATAACCCACCTACCTCTACCTGTGTTGGCCTGTTTTGCTCTCTGCCGCGATGATTACGATGATGATCATTTTTGTCCTCTGTTCTCTGCAGGGGAGCTGGAGAAGCAGCAGGGGGCCAAGACTCACTCGGTAAAGAACAACGGTACACAGCTCGAGCTGCGCGGCAAACAGGGCTCCCCATCAGGTGTGTGTGTGTGTGTGTGTGTGTGTGTGTGTGTGTGTGTGTGTGTGTGTGTGTGTGTGTGTGTGCTCTGATGCTTTTTAATTTTTAAAGCCCACTGTGGAGACCTTTTCCTCCGCTTGCTTTAATTTACCTGCTGCCGAGATAAACTTGAACCACTGCTGGTTTTATGAATTGGATAAACTGGAAAAAGAAGGAAATGTTATGCTTTAAAAAGAAGGTGCGACTTGTTCCATGAGATGCGTTTTGATTATTAAGGGTTTATAAAAAAAGTGTAAATAATTAATGATAACAGCAGCAATTCACAATCTAATATCTTCATAATTTTTTAAACGAGGTTTAACTCATATCATACAAAAACAAGGCTTCTCGTTTCCCGCCGGCAACTGTAAGAAATGGAGATTTATCAACTTTTAGTCAAAGTTAACTCAAGGAATTGATTTAAAACTGTCACATGAGAAAACATTGGCGCTCACCAAGTGATGAGACACGAAGAGGACACAGAAATAAAGGAACAATATTGTTCTTGCTCTTTTATCTCAGGTTTATAACCCTAGCATAATGCAGTGTGATACAGATGATGTAATATCAGACTGTTGTTTCGCTCAAACACAATCCCTGTGTGATGTTTAGTGTTAGCTTACTGCAGAAAACACAGATTAGAGTAATGCTTCAGTGTGAGTATATTCATTTCATAAGTTTTACATATGTGACGCTGCATCTTAGAACTTGAATAAAGAGCAGGACACACACTAATAAAACCTACAGCTGCGCTACATTAGCGTTGCTACTTGAATGGACAGGCTAATGTTTGTGGCTTGTGTGAGACCAAATAAACACATTCTTTTCAGAGATTTTTGCTGTTCTGCTTTCTCGAGCCTGACAGGCCCGTAATGACTAGTTACGGTTGATAACCTATGATTGGACCATCTTTGTTTAGGGGAAAGGGGTTAAGCAAATGATCAAGTGCCACAAACACCGGATGCCCCTTGTAAACCCTTGTAACTAGTGTGTTAAGTTAATTGCCTGTGTACATAAAGAAAGGAGAAGTCAACTACAACTACAGCAAAGGTGCATTTTGACAGGAAACATCCAAACAGAGCCGTAAATCATGTCGCGTGTGCCGCGAACAGCTAACAAAAGCTAAAGATTATGCTGTAGAGAAAACCGACCATTAAATAAATTCACTTAATTCTGGGCTCAACTTGAAGTTTAATTCTGAAACTAACCCTTGTAGTTATGATACTTCTGCTGGGATTTGCACCTCTGACTGCATTTGTATCCTCTCTATGGCAATGGCTGCCAAGGCTTGTGGGTATTGTAGTATTTAGATCCATCCACCTAGAAAAATCAGGATTTTTCTGAAACAAAATTGAAATTTGGGGTCCTAACGTGAACCTACGATTGTTTCATTATCCAGGAGAGTCACATTTGTCTTTATCAAGCAACACTAAGCGTATCCTTTAAAGAAATATGGAATTTAACAAAAAGATCCTGCCACTTTATGAAGCTCTCATGCACTGTATCTTGAAATAAATGGGGCGATAAAAGAGTTTTATTTCAAAGTGTATTTCTTGCTCCTTAAACATTTTTTAAAAAGCAATTAAAAGCGAGAATACTGTTTAACACAGGCATTTTGCGGCCACCTTTGTCCCTCTTCCCTCCATGTTTTCCTCTGTCCAGGAAACCAGGAGATAGATGAAAGAAGTGGACACAATGCAGTAGAGGTAAGTGCTCAGTGTTAGGGCCATGTCCCAAACAACAGGTAAGTCAGCCAGTCAGTGTTTCATTATCAGGGTACCGCAGGATGAGGTAGATTAGATTAAAAAAAACTCAGGACTAGTCGTACTTTCTTAGATGCTAGAGGCGTCAAGCGGGAGTGGGTGAAGAGTGGATGAGAGAGCGAGTGCTGCGGGGAAGAGCGCTGCGGGCATGCGAGGTAACCCAACCAAAAACAATATATTAGATAAAAAGGACATCTTTGCCGTTTGGTGGGAAATTAAGAACATCATAGTTCTTGGTTTTCTAGTCACAGAAAATGCATCAGACTCAGAGGCTTGGATTATCATCTGCGAGCCTAAAAAAAGAATAAGTTGTAATTAGCTTCACATGCTCAGGCAAAAAATGACGACTCCTTCAGGGCCTTTGAAGGAAACATGAGGAAGCAGGCGTTGCTAAAAGTAGCGGAGGACAAGTGTGGAATGCAAATGTATGGTGTGGGTGCGTGTGCTCACATGCAGCACTGAGACTTGAGACCTTAATTAACACGGTAACATGCAGGCGGATAAATTTAACGCTCATTTGACCCCGAGTCGACGCCTCCTCGCCCCCCCCCCTTCCCGAGACCTCCGGGGGAAACTTCCCGTGTGAACATTTCGTGTGAGCGAGAGAGCGAGCTGAACTACAGTACCCATGGGGCTTTGCAATTACAATCCTAGAGGCGGCGGATGACCTTTCCTAGTCTTTTTCTTTGGCGTCGGAGATGAGAAGGCGACCGCGCGGGGTCAACTCGTGTAGTGGCTGTTTAAGTCCACGCAGCTCGCTGGTGCGCCGCAAATCTCTACATACATTCAGTGCAGCGCAAAAATGCAATGTTTTTGTTTGCACACAAGCTCTGTCTCGCCTGCTCGCCTTTGGGTTCTGATAATAGGGAGTTATGATCAGGTCAGTCTTCATGGTTGTCTGAGCTACCTTCACCAGCCGTCTTCCTCTCCGCCTGCGGTAAATGTCAGTGGCTGGTGGGGAGCCGTTAGCTGTCGAAACACATTTATCTCAGAAACCAGGGAGGGTCAGGCCGAGAATCCTCCTCATACTGGAGGCTCGAATAGAGAGATGACAGAAGCCCACAGCGGGCGTTTAATCAGAGTTTGATAGAGGAAGGTGTCGACATTTTTGCAGTCTTCCTTGGAGAAATGCGCTCGTCTTTGCTCCGGTCTCAAAGTGGCTAAAGACAGCCAAGGGTGTAAATTACGACTCGCGTGGCGGAGCGCATTTGTGAAAACACAAGTGTGGGCTGTTTGTCTGACGTGACAAGCAAAACAAAAACCAACAGACACAAAGAGGGCCGTCCTCGCCGAGTGCAGAGGTACACAGAGACTGCCGTGAGTGTTTCGCCCTTTTAAAGCTCTGCCAGCTTCTCCTCAGGTGCAGCCAATCCAGCTAACGAGCCGCCCACTCCGTCCACTTCCGCCGCCGCCGCACAGGGCCGAGGCACCATGCGGAGAGGGAGGCGTCGTAACCAGAGAGCGAAGCGGCATCAGCTGGCTACTGCCAAATCTAATCCTGTAGACATAACGACCACGATGCGCTTGAATGAAGGATATCAGACTTGAGCACAGTGAATTTGAGACACTTGCAAATCAAGACAACTCTGTCGACGATCGTAACGTTACGCACTGTGGCATCCGCGTCTGAGTGATGGTCTTACGCTAAGAGTTTTAGTTGACAGAGTCTTTATTTTATTGTACTGTATCTCTGAAAACATGCTGTGAACACACCTTAAAAGCACAAACAATATTTAAGTTAATACATTCTCTCTTTGAATATACTTAATGATAATAGAGTGCTCTAATGTAGGTAAGCATATTCGTCATTTATTTGTTGTCATTTATGTTCTCTCCCAGCTAAAATCAACATAAAGTATAGGCGGACACAAATATACGTGAATTAGAAAATAAAAGTTTATTCCTCTGAATATTAGCAGCCAAACAAGCCAATCTGTCCTTACCAGATGTAACAGTGGAGGTCACTTTATCACCATTGCTGAATTCATTTTGATCGCTGTGGAGCAAACGAGTTCCTCCTGCTTAGAAATCTTAACTTTTGAAAGGCACCGAAAAAGTCAAAGAAATCCTTCATTTTTTATCTGGAGTGCTCCGGAGCTCGTTGACGCTCCGCCCTTACGTACATGTGCTCAGTCTTCGAGGAGAAACGGTGGCGGGCAGATAGAACGGGAGCAAATGTTAATGGAGTTCTTTCACGTCGGCTCCCGTCACAGAAAGCTGCTGTGAGCTCTCTCTTACCTCAGGTACTTCACATTAAGGGTCCATTATGCTGCAGGTGAATTACTGATGACCTTGTTCAACACACTCGCCATTTTTTGGGTCGGGAACTCTTCCCCTGATTGGCGCGCTGACCGCCGATAAAAACACTTCCAACTTTCACCAAGAACTTTCTCTTGTGTGGTAGATTAAAAAAAAAAGTTAGCAACCACAAATGAAGAAGCTTTTTACATTCCTGACTCTCTGGGCTCTAATGTGTTTTTAGGGGCATTAAAATGACAAGACGATTACTCAGCACCGTTAATAAGACTTGAAGACTGCAGTTGGATCGACTGTTGTTTGAGATGTAGGGGAGAAATGATAAAAATTAGAGTATAGAAATGGAGTGTTGGCAGGTCATCATCCACTTGGAGGTCTTCAGGGAACTTTTAACTGGTTGTCAAAGTCTCAATTTAATATGGCCGCAAGACCATTAGCGAGAAGATGGCTTATTTCTATTTAATTATTCTAGTTACTCTTAATGACTGTTGCCGGGTTTAATTCCGTCTTATCTGGGTCGCATCACTCAAACAAACATTTCAAGGAGACGTGATCAGCAGAAAGTAGCAGATCTTTTTTTGAATTTTTGAATTAGAAACATCGTTTGTTGTTGTTTTTTTTAGCCATTGTAGCCGTTAGCTTCTGAGATAAATGATAATAGTGTGCCTGATAGTGTGTTTTTAGCATACGGTATGCGTTCCGGTGACTGAAGTAGACGGCAGAGAGTAGAGAGTTGATGTAAAATGTGACATGTGGAGGTTTGCATTCTGATGAGTGTTGCCTGTGGACGTCTGTGGTTGTCAGTCTGCTCACCTCCTCTCCTCCTCTTCTTCCACCTCTCCCTCTTCTTCGTATGACCTCCGTCTATGTTCTGGTTTACCCCCCCTACACCCCCCCCCTCAAAAATCTCCCTCGTGTCCGCTGTCCCCATAGCGCCACACAGTGGTTTGGAAGGGAGACACAGGGGCCCTCAGTGTCGCCTTTGGAACCACCGGGCCCCTTCTGTTAGCGTCGCAACCAAATTTTTCTGATCCCACATTCCCCCACCACTGTCCTCACACCGGTGTTCCCAGCATCCGAGCTACACTGACCCCATGCAGGGGTGGAGGGAGGGGAGTGTGCGGTAGTCACGATGATCTTACACCTCCACCGAAACCCAACACCTAAGCCCCCACGCATGCCCTGTGTGTGTGTGTGCTGTGCATTCACCACCCCCACCCCCTAAAAAATATAATAAAAAAAAAACAAAAAGAGGGCTTGACGGATTGTAGAGGAGGACCAGTTTTATAACATTTGATGCTGTTCTCTTGGCTGTTTTCTAAACTAGGTGTCAATTCACAACAGGCTTCAGACGTACCAGCTCAGCAGCAGCACGGCTCGGAGTCCCGAGAGCGTGGCCCTTCTTAACCACCGGGGGGAGCTGCTTTTCCAGCAGGGCCCCCAGGGGCTAACCCAGGGGCCGGTGCCCCCACCACAGCATCCTCAGCTGCAGTCAGCGGCAAGCACCCCAGCCCACCACCTCCACCTCCAGCAGCACCACCAGCCCGCCGTCAGCATGGCCGACCTGCGGCCCGAGACACTCATCCAGTGTCAGCAGATCGTCAAGGTCATCATGCTGGACAACAGCGGCCACGGGCACATGGAGGCCTTCCTCAGCCAGACGCCCACACACCACCACTACCAGCACCACCACCACCACCACCACAGCCACCACCAGCTCAGTCAGTCGGCCATGTCCACCCCAGTCCGCTCGCCGGACGGCTCCCATGGCAACGACGGCCACCAGCCCCCGCTGCCTCCTCCACCTCCGCCTTACAACCACCCGCACCAGTATATACCCCCGGACCCCCGCCTCAGTCTACACCGGACCCCAAGTGGCTCTCGGAGCATGGTGTAAATATATTAGTATCCCCTCCCCACACACTTTCACACACACACACACATATACACACTCCCACACTATTTAAGTACATAATGTACATATATACATACAGAAAGAGCTATAATGAAAAAAAAAAATGAAATCTCACTTATATGCATATATTTAAGGAAAAAACAAGAAACAAAAAGAAAATCAAGGTTTTAAAAGAGATACGGAGGAATGAAGTGCATATATAAAAGTTTTACTTGATTCCACATGTATTTTGAAATATTATGTAGTTTTAACAAATTTCTATAACTTTTTGTCAGTTTTAACTCTTGCTAGAGAAAAAAAAAAACACAGATATTCCGTTTTCTGGATGGATCCAGATTGTAGTTCCAGTGTTCACCACCACCACCACCAACAACAATAACAACAACAGAAATACGTGAATCCCTCAATCTTTCTTTAGTTTTTGGACCGCGATGGATGGACAAGGACCTTCCTTCCAGCTTCTGTTTCGCTTCTCTCATCCCAGACCTCATGCCTACTGTGCTGTATGTGCGCGTGCGTGCACAGTTGACACTTAACTGAAGAAAAAACACAAAGAAAAAAAAAAAACGTGTGCCAAAATACATACGCTTCCACTAAACACTGACTCCTTTGCACTTGACTAAACGCTAGGGCTAGAAGAAAAAGAAACAAACAAACAAAAAAAAAACTCCTTCCTTTTGCTTTGAGAAAATAGTCCTTTCACGCTTCTCCCTCAAGAAGCGCAGAAAAAATGAATCGCAAAAACTGATATTTCATAAAAAATAAAAAAAAAGAAAGAAACTATCTCCCTGTTTGCGCTCTTGCTGATTTATTTATGTGATGGAGAGCCTTCTCTCTCTCTCCGTCTCTGCTCCTCTGGATTAAAACAAAACAAAACAAAACAAAAAAAAAAACACCCCGACATCCTCCGATAAGCTGTGTTTGTCATCCGCTCCTCTGTTGTGCCGTGGCTCTCTATCATCTAAAAACACTCTCGCTCAGTCGTCGCTCTCCATAGATCATCCTACGGCGGAGGATGACAGGAAACAAAGGCGACCGATCACGTGGATTGCTCGCCGAAAACCAAAAAAGTCAGCCCAGGATCGTTTTGTCTTCACACCACATGTACCCGCTGAAGTTTTTCTTATTTTTAATTGAGCCACTCTCAGACTATTAGGTCTCACATGTGATATATGTGCACCGCTGTCATCTTGTTGTGTATGATCTTCGACTTTTCAGGATATTTTACATGAAGGCTGCTTCTGCTGCAAAGTCGAGATCTGTGTCTATTTTCAGTTGCGTAAAAATGTTCCACCTCTCGTGTGTGTGTGTGTGTTTTTCCCCCCGTCGAGTCCGACCTCGACACATCCAGACGCTGTCTCTCCATGTCGGTACGACTCCCAGGTTCGGTTTTCGCTCTTTGTGACTGTGTTTCTCCTCCCTTCCTAACCTTTCAGTCTGACATTTTCAAAAAAAAAAAAAAGCTACACACAGCTTTCATTGCAAATGCTGGCATTAATGTTTTGTTTGCGCTGTCGGCTGCTTTAAATAAGAATGGGACAAAAAGAATGCATTATCTGATCTGCTTCTCTGTCACCCCAGCCTAGACTGTAAATACCACATTTGAGCAGTGTCGGGGAAAGGACAAGCGAAGCTACCTTTAGCCCTCCTTCAAAATGCTATTGCCCTGCCACGTGTCCTTCACTCTCAAATAGGTCAGCCCCGGCCTCGACTGCGTCCATCTTTAAAACATAAGCCCCACCAGGTACTGCGGAATGGATGTTGGGTTAACTCCGCTCCCCATCTGACCCCCATCTGTCCGATTTGTTGATTTATAATCACGGAGCCACCGCGGGGAGGTCTCTATCTCATCTCTTCTGTCCTTTTTCCACTCATGACTTCATCCAGCGGAAAGACAGAGGTTACAGAAGAAAAAAAACAGGCTGTTGTTTTGGCAGAGATGATGAGTGTGTGTGTGTGTGTGCGCGTGTGTGTGCGCGTGTGTGT
>CAEMYA010000162.1:1608941-1639369 GCA_903131615.1 Diplodus sargus
CAGGATTTTTTTTTTTTTTTTGTTATGCTATGAAAGAGTTCGTAATGGAACAGAAAAAACAATGAAACATTTATGACAGCAAACAGCCCTTCAGACAGTCAAAGTGAGGCCTCTACTTTGCCAAACAGTGGCCATCTTTGTTTCCCCGTGTCTTTCGCTACCTTTTTGTCTATGGTCACGCAGATTTTCCTACTTTGGGTGTTAAGACATGCTGCGTGTGCAATAAATGTGAATACGAGGCACACTTGAAATCACGAGTTCATGTTTGAAAGAAAGCAAATGTAGCATTTCAAGAGTGCAGCATATGATGTGGGAGTCGTGGCGAACTTTCTTAAAGAAACTGAAAAAAAAAAAAAAAAAAGGGCTCTGCCATACCAGTGCACTGCTTCATGAATGACATGTGGATCTTTTGTCTGGCTCTTCAACACTGTGTTTGCTCATACTAGTTTAAAAAATATATTACAAAAAGTGGACATATTTAGAGAAAGACGGGCGGGAAACTGAGTGTAACATGAACCATCACCTCCCTCAGTTGGCTTTGAACCCCTCTCTACCAGTCTTTGCAGTATATCAACATGCTATTAAAGATGATTTAAGTCTATTCACCACATTGAGTTGCTTTGGTTCTTTGGATTCAGTGACTTGATTCTTTCAAAACTTCTGAGCCACCATCAGCGTGGAGCTGCTGTGGGAATATAGTTCATATATCACGCTCCATTTTACCATTCATTACACCATGAAGCTAACATTTAAATGTTACACTATGAGACAGCTATTTGCACTTATAAGACACTTGATTTTAGATGCTTTAGAACATTGATAATATAGGTATTTATTGTTTATAATAGGATTTCAAACACATGTATTACATTACATTATGTAAGGTAATAATAATCATAATAAGGTTTTTTAAGATTGATGAATAATTGGACATTTAACAGCAGTTGAATAGACACGTATACTCATTAAGATTAATACATTTTTTTATTATGCACTTAAAGATATGTAGGGATTTCAGGTTAAGATGTATTAAAACGATCAGGCCATTGTCACATATTTTGAGTTGTGTACTTGACATTATCCCGAATGTTTCCAACAAAGTTAAAACCCGGAGAAACCCCAATGTTTACTCAAGTTAGCGTGTTCGACTGGCCGTCACTACTTCCAGGATAGAGTTGTTGGGGGAACAAGACGAAAAGACAAAACTCATCTGCACCAAACAGCCAGATCACTGTACTGTACATTAGCCGTGAGCTAATGTTAGCAAGCAATGACATACTCGAAGGGTCAACTCTCACTGGATTAAGCACTCACCAGAGCATCAGAGCTGCAAATGTCTTTTGTCTTGTTTTGATAGAGAGCCTCCTAGTGGCAGAAGTTACATATTGCACATTAAAATTAATGTTATTAAGCCTTATTATCTATTAGCTAACGCTTATTAGAAGGATAATATAAAGTGTTACTCGCTGTTAGCTGTCACAGAGTCTGTCAGCTCATCGTTTTGGGTTTTTTCCATCCCGCAGCTTTAAAGTTTTAGTAAATCTCTGCTCTCACCAGTGTGTTTCCAGCAGCTGCTGTTTTCAGTTAATAGGCTCACGAAACAAACTGTGCATCACCTGGCAACACACAGCAGACAGACAATGTTGGTAATTAGCTGGTGATAAAGAGACAAATATTTCCCACTGAAGCTGCAGGAGAGGAAACCAGAGCTAAAAGGTAAGTGACTATTGGTTTCATTTATGAGGTCAGCAGACACATGACTTTAACGTTCCTCATTAAAGAGGACTTAAAGATATAATGTGTCAATGGTTTGTGTACAGCTTGTTTCTCCCCCCCACCACCAAAAAAAAAAAAAAATGTTAGCACAGGTTTAACAGATGATTCTTCTCTCAAACTTGGCCTTTACCGCAGTCGCTTTCCCTCCCGGTGATGAACAGTTGTGTTCAGTATTTCATCACTTACCTCAAAGAAGAAGAGGGCAACCTTTCCACAGTGCTGCGGCTGATGCATTACATTACATCACTTTGCCACCAGCTCGCTTGTGTAACGTACCCGTTTTCAGTAATCACGAAACATTTTATGGACTCACACAGTTAAAATGTGTAAATCTCAGTTACGCTCCATCACTGGACTTACCAAGCACTGCACTGCGAGATGCTGACGGAGAAAGGAAATGAGTTACCAGCTGCAGTTTATTTTTAGTTTTGAACACATTAAAAACGGACATAAAACCCTTCATACATCATCATTTGACATAATCCGTCCCAAAACTGACCCATCAGAGCGTGGTATCGCGCTGTACGCAATCCACGGTATGAAACAACTTAAAAAATAAACATACTCGACGTAATGACATGATTATATTTACAGTCTTCTAATACTTTCGATTACACAACAACATCACTTAGAACATATCTCCAAGCGGGGGTTAATTGAGAACAACAAACAGCCTGTACACCTTTAATGACATTAATAATAGAGTCAAAACATCACAGTGGCTGGTTTGTCTGTTCTTTAAGCTACCACAAGCAAATTATATCTGACGCATTACAGTTTCACACCTAGAATCAAGTTTTACCAGATTTTTGAATGCCTCTGTACAACAACATTTATGACACTTGTGTCCTTATAAACAGTGATTTTGTTGAGTAGTTGATAAAATATACAAGTAGGGTGACATTGTGGTATATACGTGGTGTATGCACATCATTTCAAGGCTGATTTATAGCATCAATTCATTCAGCAAAAGGAAATGTTCTAGCCTAACGTGCCCCCCCCTCATCCTCTCCGTTTATTCGCCTGATTTTTCGGCACAATTTAAGATGGAGGAAAAAACACTGTGGTAAACTACTGTACAAGATTCCAAGTGTCCAATTGTCAAAATTTCAAATGTCAGCTACGGCAGGTCGAGGCAGAGGGGAGAAAATGGCAGTCGGATTATTTCAACCTGAACAGTCCTGGCTAGACGGGAGCTTCGCCCACGCTCCCTGTGTGTGTAAATTCTTCATGCCTCGATGACTTCTCGTCCTCCAGGGTGGTTGTCATCTTCCGCCAACGCTGGTCAAGTAAAGAGAGGGCTTTATCAGTCTGGGATCAGAGTTAAATGCTCAAAGGTGATTCTCTAAGATCAGGAATGTTTGATGGAACTAAATGTTCATAACAAGACAGTGACATTTAAAGATGGTCTCTTAAAATCGGATTTTTTATGAAACAAACAATAACAAATGATTAACGATAGCACTTCATGCACAAAACCAGGATAAAGATGTTCTGTGAGTTCCTTCCTGAATGTCTGCAGTCCAAACATCCCCTGCTATTCTGCTCCTGCACTATTTATTTTGTGAATACCAGCACTTCTGATCTGCAGCTAAAAGACATTAACAACAGGCCGAACAGTGAGTCGTGGCAGAGGTCCGTACCTGTTTGATGCTGCCCTTGGTGGTGCAGAACATGTAGATGACGTAACCGGGGATCAACACCATGGAGGACAGCGCCATGAACCAGCCGATCACTTGGCCCCACAGCGGGTACACATACTTCCCCAAAGTGAGGGGGGTCATCTCGATGGCACTGAAGGTAAACACCCCCTGCAATGAGAATTAGGTACATTGAGTCCATTTAGTCTTGGCGAATATGAAGCTACAGGATAGTGTTTTGTATGTTTAAAGATGTTAATATTATTATATTATTATATATTTTTATGAAACTGTTGCTCAAAAACAACAGCTAGCTTAGCTTAGGTGCGCTCCAGGACAGGTGAAAATAATATCTTTTGGGGTTCTCAAGGCTTCAGAAGACGTGGATTACACTGGATGAGCTGTATTTCAACCTTAAAAATACATAGAATGGCTCCATTTTTGTGGTTGTTTTTTTTAATGCTTTAAAGCAAGTCTCCATCCACTTCAGTTATTTAGGTGAATGCCGTTTTGATGTGTAGCTCCAGAAATGTCTTGTGGACGACAAACTTCACCTGACTTTCCATCAGCATGACGGTGACTAGATAATGACTGGATTTTCCTTTTCAGGAGAACTTTTCCTTTAAACCATGCAGGAAAATTTAAAACCTGTCCATTAAGTCATAAATGCGTGTGGCAATCCATCCATTAGTTGTGTAGCTATTTAAGACCAGACCATTTAGGGCAGTTTAACCTATTTGACTAGCCTAGATGTCGTTTGCCAATCAGTGATGAATAAGCTGTACTTAACTTTTTGGCAGAATATCTATAATTTTCCATTTCGCCTATGTAACGGTAGACTTCCTTTATCACTTCATTAGTGAAGATGAAGACGTTGCCATGATTTCCCTGAGGGCCTGACAAGCTCACGAGCTGAAGCAAAAGGAAATCGATTCAGCAACGTCATCAATTCTCCACCTATCGGCACTTCGTCTGGCTCGATGGGTTCATAGATCTCCGCGAGGGAGACGGAAGCGCACGTTCGATTTGGGATAAAAAAACGCATGGTATGGGGGTCGAATCGACAATCACTCCCCGCCTACCAGGCAGATGAGCGGCGTGAAGTACTTCCAGCAGAGCTTCCACCAGCCACATGGCCTGTAGCCGATCATGTCCTCGATGTCCTTATAAAACCTTTCAGCTCCTGGGGACAAAGAAGAAGTGTGTGTGTGTGTTAGTGTGGAGATAACGGCTACCAGAACAAATCATTACATGTTGAAAGAGAGGGGGTCGCTGATAGGACGGGGAGTCTTATCACAGGAAGTGGAGCAGATAAGTGTAATTTCCTGTTGGACAGCAACAGTTTACATAGTGAATCTACATGCCTGATTCATGAGGTGACTCGGCGCGATATCATCCTTTTCTACCCGGCTTGTTCGACTTGTTTCAGCTGTGGTAACGTTTGATTTCACTCTTGACTCCACAGAATACATTTCTTACCATAAAACCAGGATATGGAGACGGTTTCGAAGAAGACGAGATAGAGAAGGCACATCCCGCTGGCGGAGTAGTAATCAAACAGCTTGAACACGTAGAGACCACCCTGGGGGATTTCAACACACGGAAACACATGGCTGCTTTAGAGGCTCAATATTAACACCATTGTCTTTTTTATATAAAATATGCATGACAAATGTACACCGCAGGTTGGTGTGAGATCGTTTTGTTATTATGTTTAATGCAGGTGTGGGCTCTTCTGCGTGTTTGAAAAATGCGGCCACTTCCTTATAAAACTATGCACACTACACCGCCCGGCATGTTCAGAGCTGTGATTTAAAACTGTACGAAATAGTTCAGATCACCTAACTGTTAACTCAACTATATACCTGTGTGATGTTGGAGAAGCCGATGATGAAGGAGATGAGACAGACGATGAGGATGAAGACCTTCTTCCTCTTCCTCAGCACCATGGGATATTCATCCATCAGAGCGGTGATGAAGCCTTCCACTGTGCAAAACTAACACAGAGCAGTTTCAAGAGACGTGAGTCAAAAAACTAATGCAGCTTGTCTTTTTTATTCCAAGCATATTTTTCTTTGTCAAAACCTGGCGCCTACATTTCCCACGATGCAATACAACCACTGACAGGAAGTCGGATTTTGGGGTGAGTGATCTGACAGGGAGTCGGATTTTTGGGTGAGTTATCTGACAGGAAGTCGAATTTTTGGGTGAGTTATCTGACAGGAAGTCAGATGTTTTCATGTGTTACCGAGAAGGGAGTCAGATATTTAGGTGTCTTATCTGGCAGGAAGTCAGATATTTGGGTGTGTTATCATCAAGAAGTCAAATATTTGGATGTGTTATCTGACAGGTAGTCGGATATTTGGGTGAGTTATCTGGCATGAAGTTGGATATTGGATGTGTTATCTGACGGGAAGTTGGATAATTGTGTATGTGATCTGACAGGAAGTCAGATATTTGCACACGTTACTGAGATGGGAGTCAGATATTTAGGTGTGTTATCGTCAAGAAGTCAAATATTTGGATGTGTTATCTGACAGGAAGTCGGATATTTGGGTGAGTTACCTGGCAGGAAGTTGGATATGGGATGTGTTATCTGACAGGAAGTCAGATTTTTGGTTGTTTTTCCTGACAGGAAGTCGGATATTTGCACATGTTACAGAGAAGGGAGTCAGACATTCAGGTGTGTTATCGCAAGAAGACAAAATATTTGGATGTGTTATCTGACAGGAAGTCGGATATTTAGGTGAGTCATCTGGCATGAAGTTGGATATTGGATGTGTTATCTGATGGGAAGTTGGATATTTGGGTGTGATATTTAGTATTCTTTTCCATTATGTATTCAATTGTGATTAACGATCACTTAAGTTGAAAACATCACATCTCAGCACTGTAGAGACTCTTCAGTGTTAGTCAGAGGTTAAGGTTTCGGTGTTGTCTTGAACAAGACATCATGATTTAATCAATTATTAATAATTCAGTGACACAGTAGCTGTTGTTGGTATTTCAGAGTAACAATCTCCCACAGCGTCAATGAGAAACAATGGATGAGATGAAAAACTGCTCTACTAAACAATGTTCAGCTACAGGTGAAGAGTGTGCTGCCTGTACCTGACTGTCCAGACCCAGCATCATGAGCATGGAGAAGAAGAGGATGGCCCACAGGGACGACATGGGCAGCTGGGTGACGGCCTGAGGATAAGCTAAAAACGCCAGACCTGGACCTAAATGCCACACAGAAGAGACACGTTTTAACCTGTCTGATCACATTATACTGCAGCCTCCTGAAACTCGTAGGCATTAACATATTTACATGCATCAGAAACACAAACAGCGCCATGCTTTTTTACTTTTTGTTTCTTTTGAATTTGACTTGAACTGAATGAGACAGCCGCCCACATTTGGAAACATTTCCAAGGCTGCCAAACGAGTTCACTTGTATGTGCAGCGAAGGACTGAAAGCAGGTCAATTTGTCAGAGAGGACTTTGTGTAAAGGTCAAATACACGAGTCTCCAGTCTGAGAATATTTCTCTCCGGTTTATAAACAGGGACATTAGTGTGTCTTGCCTATTTGAAGTACTGTAAGGATGGGAAGAGAATCCCTTTAACTGTTTGCCTCAGAAGGGTCAGAATGTTTTTTTTTCTGATTATACTTGTGTGTTCCTTTTATGTTTTGCATCTGCACCTGATGCCGCCAACTCCTGCACAGGTTTCTTGGTGATATAGGACATGAAGCCTACGATGGAGAAGATGACGAAGCCGGCAAACATGCTGGTGCAGGAGTTGATGCAGCACACTATGATGGAGTCCCTGAAAGAGAAAGGGATGAACAATTCGAATCAAATACGGGCAACATATCGAGGATGCAGACAAAGCTTGTGACCGCATGTTTCCTACTTGTAAACATCGTTGTTGTAAGAGTTGTAGCTCCCCAGTGCGATGAGCGAGCCCAGGCCGAGCCCGTAGGAGAAGAAGATCTGAGTCGCTGCATCCAGCCACACCTGTCAAGACAAACAGGTGCGTGAGCGTGTGCCCACATTCACGTCCGTTTGATCGCGTTTCATGAAACTGGACGTGCGCAGGACCGTCTACCTCGGAGCGGATGAGCTTATTGAAGTCGGGGGTGATGTAGAAGCGGATCCCGTCGATGGCTCCAGGCAGGGTGACCCCGCGGAAGAACAGGATGAACAGCATGAAGTAGGGATAGGTGGCTGAGAAATACACCACCTAGGAAAGAGAGCGAGAGAGAGAGAATGAACATGGATTTCCATTCTGTCAGAGCCAGAAACATGTGATTCACGCAGATTAACGTCCAAGTTTCTCCTGAGTAACTTAAAGTAAAAAGAGAGATGCATCAACCTGTCGCCACAGTATAGAAAGAGTGAAGTATGTTGGTGGAATATTTCCATCGCTTCTCTTTGCAGAGGGGATGTGGCCGGCAGTTCTGGAGCATGATGATGATGCTTAATTGGTAATGTCCGTCAAGGCTACGGCTTTAGGGGAATTCATTTTTCTCGCACACATTAAAATCCAATTATCCCTGGCAGTCGATGTGTAAATGTGTTTCTGCTCGCACATATCGCTTCGACTTGCTGTAATTTAAAAAGTCCGCAGCAGCGGGCAGAGTGATTTCTTTCTTTACCTATCACCTCCGTGATCAGGTCAGCAGTTTGGGATTAAGTAATAACTGTTAGCTTCGACTCTATTCCTCCACCTGAGTGAAACGTGGTCAGCAGATGTAAACAGAGTCAAAGTCTGAGAAGAATAAATGAGTATTAAGACACGTCACTATCAAATTAAGAAGAGAAAGAATTCATGCTTATTTTAGGTATGAGGGACGATAATCGGTTGATAAAGACAGTTAAAATCCTCTAATCAGGAAAGTATACAACAGCTGGATACTGATTGTGTAGACATGTGGGCCACTCTCTCTTCTGGCTCCTCTCTCCTGAGCCACATACACACCAGCCTCCAGATGACTGATGCATCAAGTAGCCAATGAGATTTAACATCCAGTAAAATATAGTTTATTACACTTTTTAAAGCGCTAAAACTAGGAATTGTTTTGGTTGTTTTTGACATGTTGCACTTTAATTAGGCTGTTTTTCCACACAAGCACTTATTTTTGATAAATAAAATAAATGAATAAAAAATAAAGCAGTGTAATGAGTTGCTCTGCTGTTACTGTCAGAATAAAGAAAATGTTTTGCCAGGCACTGATGTTTCCTGTCCATTTCACTGATATTCTTATTCAATTTGGACTTGGGCAATGTAAGAGTAATAAGCTAAATGGGGCAGCTACAGGACATTAAGAAATTAAGATGTGAAATATAAATAAATAATTCAATTTGTTCAAACTCATATAGATAATGCCAGAAGCACCCTCAGAGCACTGAGCACAGGAAAGGAGCCTTAATGATACCCCATAAACACAGAGGATTAATTAGCCGACACTCGCTCCAGAGCAACAGCGCACATAAAAAACAATTTACATCACGACTCAACGATCAGCCACTGTGAAATTCAAATACCAATAAAGTTTTTATTCTAACATTTCAGCGGACAACGGGCCTAAATGTCGTCACCGCTTGAAACTCATAGTCCAACAAATCAGTAGTTTATGTGAATATGAATATTTGGATCAATGAATGAAATCCCGCTGCTGATCTGGGGGACAGATCAATAACCTGAACACTGTGACTCATGCCAGGTGTGCTTTGGAGATAAAGGGAAAACAAGAAGGGGCTGAAGTTTGTCACATGAACGCGCATCTTTCTCACCAACCTGCTTATTTCAAATATTCTTTCACTGCTTACTTTGTGCTTTGCAACCAATTCAGCTTAGTATGCTGCCATGCTAACGTCACGAAACACAATGTACAACTGAGGGTGAGGCTGAAAGGATCAATCCATCCACTAGCTGTCCAGACATGCGCCTCAGGAAAACTCCTGGGATCGCCACTGTTTCTAGGCCTCATCATCTGGGAGCTGTGACGAATTATCATGAAACTCAATCAATCTTTTAAATGTGTTGACATTTTTCAGTCTGGCCTCCCGGATCAATTTTTCTCTTTAATCGGCTCCGCCAATCAAGAATGGTCTCCGCCAACAACAACATCGCGTCATGTTTGAATGATACGACATTAAAATATGCAAAAGAGGAGAAGAGATTCAGAGAAAGCAGGCTCTCTGGCGTGATGCAGCCGGAGAGAGCAGGGAGTGAAGCTGCAAAAGTCTGACCTTCCCCGTCCACTCCACTCCTTTCCAGATGGAAAAATAGACGAGCACCCAGGCCAGAGCCAGAGTGCCCACCAAGGGCCAGCGAAGCTCCCCTGGCTCCTCCAGACCGCTAGACAGCTGGTGCATGTTACGCCTACAGGAACACACACATACGCACCGAATTCAGACACAGATAAGCACAAATAGCCTCCAGAAATAGCTCCAACACTCACTCGCACATTCACATACTGTATGGCAGGAACATTTCTGGCTGACTTACTCCCAGAACTCGGTGACGGCGCTGGTCAGGTTGGTGGTGTCTGTCAGACTGTAGTTACAGAAACATTTATCCGTGTTCCAGGGGTTATCGCAGCTTTGCCAAGGCAGCTCCTGCACACAAAACACACACGCGCGTAAACAAAATAATGATAAAACATTTCTCGGCTTTGGCACAAAACAATGATGCTTATCAGATGTGAACCGACGGGATTTGCATTAGAACAAAAAAACATTATCTTCTGCAATCTGTAGCTTTGACCCTCCACAGTCCCCAATTTAAATCAGCCAATTGTATTTTTCAGCCTTCAGATAATAACACAAACAACTAAAAATATATATTTTTTGATCCCTGCCTCTCAGTCCTCAAGCCTCAAGCACAGGGCCTGCAAAGTCTTTCAGTTTCTTCCACCAGGCTTCTCGGAGAAGGGCAGTCATGCGGAGACGTGCAAACGCAGAGTGAGAAAACCCGAGAGGGAGAGAGAAAAACCTTGTTGAGGTGATAAACAATTCTCGAGCATCTTTTCTTCATGTACAGAAGGTGACGAAGGCATGACTGGCAGTAATTGGGTATAAAAGCAGAATTTAGAAGATGTCTAAAATCGTTTTTCCTGAAATTTACTTTGCTGATTTGACATGAACCTGTTGATCTTTTGGCCACCTCAGGGCCGACTATGAATCAACTTGTTAGTATGGATTTGAGGTGGTGGGCTTTTGGTTCCAGCAGGCACAGAGCAAAATTAAATAAATAATAAAAAAAATAAATAAATTAGCATTTGCATTGATTGCTTCAACCTGGGGGATGCAAGTCCAATATTAAGTCCAGTTGCTTAAGAAAAATTAGCAATTCAACCGCAAGCTAACACTTACTAACCCTAGCCAGCTATGACCACAGTATCACAATATTCACAGGCTTTGCTGGAATATTAGCCTTGACACCTTGACTTTGTGTCAGACTGTGTTGTTGTGGATGCCGGTTATTTAAGAACATTAGCAGACACCATTTCCAAGCTAACTCTAGCTAACATTAGCCAACTAAAACCACAATTTGACATGTATTTCACGTTTTGCAAAGATTTTTCTTCGACTTTGGACTTTGTGTTGAACCTTTTGTTGTGGTCCATTGGTTTAGTTTGTTGATGTTGGCAAACTCAATTTCTAAGCTGATGTTAGCTATTTTACTGGTGGAAAAGCAGAAAAAAAGCAAGTCCTTCACAGAGAAATCAGTCCATAGGCTGTTATAGGCAAAGGTCTCATCGTTTAAAGGCGCTCTATGTAAGAATTTATAGCAATTGACATATCATAAATGACATTTCTATTGGCCATGTGAGAACGAATTATAACCTGACGTGAACAATGAGACCTTCCCCGTTTCTCTTGGTTGCCTCTGCAAGCCTGTCCACGATTTGTTTAAGTTGTTTAATGCTGCTGGACTGTGGATTTCTTTGTGAAGGATGTGAAATGTAGAAATGAAGTACACTAACGACTATCAAAAATACCGCCAATAATTCCTCATGCTCAGCTTATCAATTCTTAAAAATGCATATTTGTTATTTAGGTCTACTTCTCTATGATTCATTATGTGACATACCGAACCAAAGGAGTTGAATAAGTAGTAGAGTGCCCAAGCAATGATGATAATATAGTAGATGTTGAGCCAGAAGGACAGGACCACTGCAGCCAAACCAACACCTGAGGAAGGAAGAGGAAGTCAGCATTTACAGCTAAATATCTTATGGATCAATATAACATGTAGGTGGCAACGAACACCACAGCAGTTAGTGACAATCATCATCATCCTCATCACTGTTCCCATTTTTTTTATTGTTTACTTGCCCTTGAGTTTGAATATCAGTTGGCACAGCGGCACACTGACTATCACTGTCGCCGTCTGTGCTGGCAGGAGATTAAATGTGCTTCATTCGAGCTGTTTGAGCTCAGAGGCATCTGCCACCAACAAGCACTGGGTCTTAAATGAAAATTTCCTCTTTTTTTGTTTCTGCCTGGAGAATAAAATATGTTGAAAAATGAACAATTTGAGTTACCAATCAAATAAGTTTTTATTTCCACGAATGAAGATCATGTCAGTAGCTCAAATGATATGTGCAAATGTACATATGACAACAGCTGAACATTCATATCTTACTATTTACATCCACATCTTACCTTTCATCATGGGCAAGAGCTTCCACACCCCAAGCCCTCCAACTGAGGTGAACTGTCCCAGAGACGTCTCCAAGAGGAAGAGAGGTATCCCAGCAAACACCAGGGTCAAAAAATATGGGATCAGAAAGGCCCCTAAATAGATCACAACAAAGAGGATTGACAAAATATGTTAGGGTCGATGATTTAGATGGCAATCAGAAGCATGGCACGAGTAATACTGATACTGCTGAAACTGACTGACAGCTCATTATATCATTTAATATTTGATCCAAACAAATCAAGTGTCCCTTTCTGACTGCCTAAATATCTATTTTATTATTAGCACTTCATGAAAAATATTTGAAGTCAGTCTTGTTTAAATATCATAGTTTTGCATACAACTCAAAAGGTGTTCTTAAAGGGCAACTTCAGTCAAAGAGCCCATGAAGCACGTTCCTCTATTTGTTTTATTAATCAATAACACTTGGAAGAAGGGTCAACTGTTAATTCATATCCGATAGGGGTACTGGAAGGGCCAAAAGGGACAGTTTGGAGTTTGTATGAGAAGGAAAGAGTTCGCTCTAAAGGTTGTAAAGTCAAGGAGGAAAACAGGAGATAGAAAGGCTCATCCAAGATTCACTGAAACTACAAGTGAGTACGTGTAAGTGCTATGGACTGACTTCAAATCTGGGTTGGCATCTAGGTTAGACAGCTGAAGTCTGCAGACGGAGAAAAAAATAACAAGCTAGGGCAGCTTTTTATAAAGATGTGTACATGTTTGGAGGGAAAAAGTGGCACTCTGAAGGAACTGGGAGTTGGAGGCTTACCTATAAAAGCTCCATACAGATCAAGAAAGGGGCAGGTTTACCACGAGATATGCCCCCTGTTGGGGCACTAGATCACCCTCTTTGATCAAGGTGAAAATGGTGGTGTGGTTTCAAGTAGGAGGTTTAGGTTTTAAACAGATAAAGAGACCAGTTAAAAGTTTGGATGCTTGGTGGTGAGTAGCACCCCCAAGTTGCTGTCGTAGTGACAGGAGGTAGATGGTGTCAAGAGAAAAAGACGTCAGGCCTTCTAGGCAAACTCAAACCGAGGTATCTGCAGTTAAGCCACCATTGTTGGGGGCCCTGACAGTGTATGATGTAGGGTAGACATGCTAGAGAGAATGATGAGCTCTTACATGAAACCAGTCTGAACAGAGAAGTTAAAATGTGCATGACTAGTCTAGGGATTAAGCAGTGTGGAGTAGAGCGCCAACACTCTCACCAGGGAGGGAGTGGAGTCCAAGAGAGGCAGTTTTACAGGCTCAGGCAGCACTAACTCATTGGGGTGTTCTAGGGCTGATACAGTCTGTGTCTGGGAGGTTTGGACTAATCGTGGCACAGCCTCCACCGAGCAAAGCAACGGCAGTTGGCAGGAAAGAAAACTGCCTGTGGAGGCTTCAGATGCTGCTAAAATTAAGTGCTTTGTTGGGTAGCTGTAGACTATTGTTTGGACACATGATGGCTCAGACAACATGTTAGCTGGCGTGTTGTACTGTTAGCATCCTAGTTAGATTGGCAGGCTGTAGATTACAATGCTGTTTGGTTCATTCAATGGCTTAGTGCAAGCTAGCCTGAGATATTGTTAGCTTTTCCAGTTCAACCGTGTTTCATTTGTTGTTTAGCCCGTTTATTTACGTATGTGTATGTCCTTCACTCTTTGTTGGTTCCACGTCTGTTCCCCGGGCCTGTTTTCTCTGCTTTTTTCTCCTGCATTGCTCACGTTGTTCCTTTATTTGCATAGCGCCAGTTCACAACAAAAGGTATATGATGATACTTTCCAACTGGATGGTACTGTGGTTGCTTTTTGTTGCCAGCCCTTTCTTGCCTGCCTTCAGTATGTGCGCCACAGCTTTAGTTCATCAAAGCTCGCTTGTCTTCCTGCCGGCCTTATTGTCCGGTTTTTGGGTACGCAACACTTTCCTGTTCCGGACCAGTCTATTGTTGGACAAAAGGTACCCAACTGTTTGAAATTAGGTGCGCAAACCGGAATCAAACTGGATCCAGGTTTGTGCCTTGGATGCCTGGCAGGTGAAGAGACATAATAAAAGACATGTTTCTAATATCAAAGAGGTTGCTAAGTGGTGGACAACTAGACAGGTCATGGCAGTCAGATGAACTTGGACAAGCCATTTGGACCAGCCTCTGTAGTTTAAAGGTCCAATTTGTAAAAATTCCCAACTCATTAAATAATGACGCTTTGGGATGGCAGCTGACCCAATCTACAATCCCAAAGCATCAGTGTGAGACTGAAAGAGCAGCTTTCTCACAATTGCGTCCTTTAACCTGTCCTTTAAAGTTGCAGTGGGTCAGGGAACGTTGTGAAAAATCGTAGCTACCATTTACGAAACAAGAGCGAGAAGGGTGGACTGCTGAGAGTTAGGATCATACTGCCTATCAAGCCAGTGGGGCAGCCATGGCAGCTCAGCCTGAGCAGATACAATGTTGCTTTGGCAGAGTAAAAAGTATTTTATCGGAACTATCTTTATGCTTCCTGAAGGTCGTTTGCTTCTGTCAGTCTTGTGACAATACTTACCTCCACCATTCTTGCCACACAGATAAGGGAACCTCCAGACATTTCCGAGACCAATGGCGTAACCCACACATGACAGCAAGAAATCAAACTTTCCCTTCCAGCTCCCCCTGTCGGGTGGCTCTTCTTTCTCCTTTACATCTGCAGGGGGCGCCACAAGATCCAGCTCCTCGAAGGGAACTGCTTGTTTGACCTCCGTCGGGGAGTTTAAATCCACTGTGCTCCGCCCAGTCTTCCCCATGGTGGTGGGACCACTACAGACCAGTGGGGTCAGGAAGTCACTTGGTCCTCACAGCCTGTAATGGTGACGACTTAAAGTCTCTGTTCCTGTCCGGCTGAGGCTCTCGCACTGTTTGGTTCTCGACTCAACAGGACAATGTGCTGACACTGGATGTGCAGAAAATCTGTAGAGAGAAGGAGAATACAGTTTATAAAGAAGTGTTATCACACTTATCTACAGGCCATTGTTGTTGTGTTTGGGACTGCTGTAGTGGAAATGCTACTCAAATTACAATTTAATGATGTTGTGGCATTTTTACAGTCTTTTTTCACAGCCCTTTTAATAACACGGGCAACTATGCAGCTCCCAAAACTAAATGTCCACCACAATAATATAAAAAAACCTGCAGAAGTAAATATGAGTAAGGAGTAAAGAAAAGGGGCGAGGACATTGGGCCACATAGGACATATTTTATGGTTCAGACGTTGCGGTGTGTACCGGAACAGTTGGTTGTTTGCAGTTCTGGCTCAAGCAATTCACCAGCTCTTCTCTTCTCTGCCAGCTACAAAACATAACATCAAAGCTGACAACATAATATCAAAAGGGTCAAGACTCAGGCAGACTTGTTGGTCAGGGAGACTACACTTCCCTGACTTCATCGTGAGGAGAGTAACTCCTACAGGCCAGCTACTGTTGTATCGTTACCAAAACAAAAAATGTGAAAACCACTGCCTTGAAACTTTCAACTTTTTTAAGATGGCCACCATTTCCAGCCCAGAAAGGTGCAATATGTAAGAATGTGAAGAAATAACAATTTTGACGTTATGTTAAAGCACCTTGTGTTACATTGAAGACATATCTACTGAAGTTAGCTTGCTAACCAGCTAGCCTGACACCTCTTTTTCCAAGCAGTACAAAGCTCCTGTGGTTGAAACCAACACCAACAATTTGTCTTACTACTAAACATGTATGTAATGCTGTGATCCTAATGTCTCCATGAAGTTGAATGGCACAGAAGCAAGTGCTAGAAGTGGCTGAGACAGAGACGCCTTTCACCCTGTTACAAGACAACTGTTCTGTACTGTATACTGTATTCAAGACAGAATTGTAGCTGAATAAAGGTGGTCTGTGTGGGGACGCCAACTCCAGAACGAGCACCACAGTCTGAGCAGGCAGGTGGCATAAAACCTTGTGAGCACTGCGCTGTGCATCTTAATCACTTCTCACACATCCCTTCCTCGCCTTTCATTCCGGTCCACCACGGTCGAGCTCACGCTGAGTCATCACAATACAAACAAAAAAGGGGGAAAAGGGCGACGAAAATACCACAACACTGACGGAAACACCACAAAGGCTCAGCTGCGTGCGGCCCGCAAATGAGATACTTCATGTCTTGCCAACACCTGCTTGTCCTGCTGTTGAAGAATTTAAACATATGAGTGAAGCATCTTATACGTAATTATTTTGCTAATTAGTCGCTTCTGGAATAATCTCATGACTGGAGGATATCACGTGGCCGGGGAGTTAATTGGGAGGAAGCTGCTCATGATTAGCAAATATTGACTGACCCAGAAATCGTCCAGATCCCCTTTACGCCCCCGCCTGACACCCGACACCAGCAAATCCTCCGCTCAACTCTGGTATTTTTCAGTCATTTTCTTCACTGTTTATTCTCACCCACAGAGAAGCTTTGGAACAGACGGATCACACTGAGCTTTGTCATTGTATTCAGCATACTTAATCGTCAACCACTGATTTAAAAAGCTGGCTGAAATGTGCAATGCGTATTCATGTTCAATCAGCGTCCCACGACGAAAATGCCTTTGAATGATTTAATAGATGCATCATTTATCGTGTCTACCAGCTTTTGATGGTGTTGATGAAAAGAAGTGTTCGTTATATATGCGGCGGACACTGCTGACCCTTATTGAAAAATGTAAAAAACAAAAGAGCAAAGCACTGGGAAAAGTCATAGTGATACATTTGACACGGCGACGGTGTTTCAGTGTGATCTTCAATATAATCAGTGTCAATCAAAGAAATACTCCCCTTTCTGTAAAATGAGCCACGCTGTGTAAAAAAAGCAATCAACTTCAATTGGGCATCACGCTGGGAAAATGATCAAAAATGTGCTTTCAAATTGTTGTCTAGGTGAGTCGGGGTATCGGCTTCAAAAGAATACCAATAATACGGAACACATCAGAGATTCCCTTTGAGGATGTCGTCCATTTAGTTTCAAAGTAAATCAGGCTGCTTATGGCAGCACACACTTTTAAGGAGCCATTTTCTTTTGCTTTTTTTGGGCTCCAGAAAAAAGTTTTCTCCCCCTCAACACTTACAGCAAAAACAAAGAGTTTCACCCAGTAACCCCTAACCCCCAACTTGATTATCTTTGTGTCGACAACCCTGTCACTGATCAAATTCAATCCACTTGACAAGAGACGATGAGGAGAAAGAAGGGGAACGAGGTGAATCCTACCTGAGAGAGATTCTCCTTCGTCAGGTCATCAGCTTCACTTTCTTCACGCCGGCGCCACGAAAGTCCTGAAACTTCGACTTAATATCCGAGAAAAAAGATCATCGTTGAGTCCAAAGCTTCAAACCAGCACTTCAGGCCCAAGCAAAGCCGCAATGTATCTGCTGCCCGTTTTTGATTTCCCTGCTCTTCCCTGTCTGCTGTGTTTTCGGAGGACCTGTGGCTGTTCCTGCAGCTGGTATCGAGTGCTCATAATAAAGTTCGACCTGTGTGTCTGCTTTGATTACTGCTTAGCTCTGACTAGTGAGGCCCCGAGGCCGTGGGGGATATGTCAATCGCCCAGTTCTGGTGGGGGAACTGTAGCGGCAGCAGCAGTGTGTGTTTGTGCTCCCTGCGCATGTGTTTGTTTGCAGCGGCCGAGGTCAGCTCTTGCCAGCGCCGTAACCATGGTGTTTCCCAACAGAGAAGGGCCGGATCAGTGAAAAAGCTCGTGGAGTTTTGGAAAATGAAACGAGGGATGACTGCTGGCAAAGACCCTGGAAATGTATGACCACAGACGCGGTCATGCCAGCTTCAGACTCTGAGATCAGCACACAGAGTGACCCAATATTTATCCACAGTGTCCCCACTCGCCCAAATGATCGGAGGGAAATGTAGGGCGGATCAAAGTGGATGAGTGCAAAATAATCTTAATTTCTCTTCAGCTTCAAACACAATCCATAATTATGCAATATGCCTGCAATCACAAGCAATGCTCCTTCTTTGGCCTGCATGTGCAGCCATATAGCAGCGCCGTCTGCTGGGTTTCAGCTGCCAGATGGACACTTGTGCCCTGCATGCATGCAATGCAGACCCACACATATATACACAGGCAGAGACAGGAAATTCAAAGATAGGGGTCCAGAGAGCCACTCAATCTGAACTATCCATATTATGCCTCTGAAATGGTCAGTAGATCTTCACTAATCTGTTTTAAGCATCTAGGTGCCAGATAGTCCCAGCTGGTGCCTCAGAGGTGCATCCAAGCAAGACTTTGACTTGATATCTTCTGCTGAACATTAGTGATCACGCAAATCCATCTCGCCAGGCTTCAAGCTGTGCGTTTCTGTCCGGCTGAACCAATCAGCATCCTGATGAGGAGCCGCTTGCAGCTTTGTGCATGGATCAGTGACGACGATGTTAGCCTCGATGATGAAATAACATCAGTCACCAGAACTGAGATGTATATTTCACTAAAAGATTAGTTCACTCTTCTCCAAACTGCCTTTGGGGAGAGTTTGATTTACCAGGTGATTGACCTGATTGCTTGAATCTGGCTCAAAACAACTATCACCAGAGAAACCGCTAACTGCTGCTAACTGTAGCTTGCCGTGTAGCTAGCAGGAGCTATGGGTTAATGTTTACACTGCTAGCAGGATTTTTGGACCTGGACAGACCCGGGCTAGCTGGTTAGCATGCTAACATCAGTATCTCCATTTCATAAACATCTCAATGTTAAAACCGCTGTTTCTTCACCTTTAGTTGATTATTTTTAGTTTATTTTTTTAGCTTCTGGCACATCCAGTTTCCCTTCATTGCTTGTTAGACTGTTTAACTACTTTTAAAAGTTCTTAATATAAAAGAAAGAGGCATAATGGATGGACTGACCATGTGTCTATTGTCTTTTTATTTCTCTAGTGGCCATAAGACAATGTCCTCATTTATATTGATGGAATTAGATATGAGAGACCAGCCTGGCAGGTAACCTCCCAGCATTAATATCTGCTCCAGATATCTTATCACCAGCCAATTAGAAAGACTAATGAACATCCCCACAACGACCCAGGTAGCACTGTGCCTAACGTCCTATTGGTGCACTGGTGGGCGGGGACGCTTGATAGATGTTGGGTCTCAAAAGTGTGAGAGTAGATTATATTAGTGGCTTAATTATACCCGTGGCAAGCAGCTGCTATCAAAAGCAGATTCGGTGTAATCTCTGGTGAGGTTTATTGTCCACGCCGACCCGAGATGATGAAGGCCGGTTGGATTGAAGATGTCAAAGCTGGTTTTCATCAATGTGTTTACAGAGTCCCCCTCGATCAATGCAGCCTAATTATGATTCCAGAGTGTCCACGGCCCAAGAATAATAGAGAGCGATTATGTAGGTGACGCAGGCAGAATGACAGAGAGATTGGATGTCGTAAAGAATAAAGTTTAGTTTGTCAGAGTTTTGAAGATTATGTCAGAATGTTGGACCTGTTTTCATCTTAAGAAGATTTACATTGGGACAGGGATAGAAAATTGAAAAAACAGAGGATGAAAGAAAAGACACAGAAAGGAATAAATATAGAAATTCACAGTCCTGTTTCACAGCAAAACAATCCTGCAGTGAAGCTTGTTGGCTCTTGAAAAGCTCAGTCCAAATTTAAAATCTTTGTTGCAGATTTGAGCCTCATTCAGTGCCATTACACAATTTCTTGACCCTGATATAACGTGAAACTATTTTAACGACCACTTTGTTGGGAGCTTCGTACACAGTTTGCTCCAATTTGTGAGGTATAGCGTGTTGTGTTCAGGCCACTGTTAAATCCATTCTGATATCTCATTTTCTTTACTTTGTAACAACAGCTTTACTCAGTACGGATACCTCCGAGATTCGCTGAGTCTGCGCGCCCAGAGATAAACTTTGGCAGCACAGTCATTTGTATGCATGAGCCTCGGTCCTGTCACTGCGTAATGAGTGCCTGTAGCAACATCCAAACAATTCCTCAAAAAAGCAAAGTAATGGCTCACATAACACATTTAGAAATAAATCATGTGTGCAGTTTTTAAAACATCACATTTTTCTATGGACCGATGTTTAAAATATGAGCCTACTGGAAGTTGCTGTGTACTTACTGAATTCAATATACAAGGTGGGTTTAATATATTCATTTTTTTACAATAAATGCGGAACGTTTACTCTGACAAATGTCTCTGCAGCTACCTTGTTGCTAGTGAAGAAGACTTGATGCATTTTCCCTCATCAGATCAGTCGTAGGACTGCCCTGCATGTATACGTATGATAAATGACGCAGCAGATCCAGATGTTGTTTCGTTGCAGAAAAGCAAACAGGCCAGCATATCCAAGAAGTTCTTAAAAAGCAGAGTAGCAGCTCACAAATAAGACAAACATAATAAACCATGTGTGCAGTTTTCATATTCTAGCCTTGTCAGTTGTTTGGTCAACCATGGATTGTCATAAAAATTTTGCACAGATGTCTATTTTTCATATTACTTTATTGACATCTTGTATTCCCTGATGGTCAAATAGCGTTTTTGACTGTAAACAGCCTTCTGCGTCTCCCAGAAATCCTTTCTAACATCCGGTCAATGTTGTGAAACAGTTGCAGTTTGGTTAGTGTTTGGCACTTAAACTACGTGGTTAGGTTTAGGAGAAGATCATAGTTTGAGTTAAAATTAGTACATCATATTGTGTGGATGAGGCTTTTAAGTTAAGTCAAGTTAAACTGAGTCAAAGTTGACTCTTGGTTTTACAAAGTCAGTTTTGTCATGAGACTTTGTCCCCTGACTCACCTGACTTGTCCAATTCCAACCCAATGGCCAGAATAAATATTAGCTAAATGACAGATAAGTGAATGTTTCTTTATGTTACAACTGTATGCTTGTTTCGGTTGAATGTTATGTTTCTCTCTTGTTAGGGTTTGGCTTCAAAATGCCTGTTCGGTTGCCACGATCACAGATGGCTTTGATCCCACTTAGAGTGAAAAATAGCCAGTTGCCACAAAAACGGCTGAAAATGTCCCCAGGAGTCCTCGAAATATCCAGTGGTGTGGCGTAGGGCGGCCTTGTTGTCTTGTACTAAAACTACCACCATCCTCTCCACCTGCTGATGTGAAAGGTGGCTAAGAAGTGTGATGAGCGTGATATGCCACAATTGCTACAGATTTCAACCATGGACCTATCTGTGGTTGCAGAAACATTAATAACACACATGACTGCCAGTACTTTTGTTAATGACCGGATACCTGTGTTTAATGCCAAGTGACATGAGCTAACATGCTACACCGAACGCCTTTAGTGGTTGAGAGCGTTTCATCAACCGTAGTAAAAATGGCAGCTCTAGCTAAATGTAGCCAACTGTGGACCGATGTGTGACATGTGTTAACAGTGATGAGCAGAGATGGGCGAGCTGTTTGTGTGTGGAACATTAGCTAACTGCTAGCTATTAGCCTGCTTTTCTAAAACTGGCTCTGGTAGGGATTACAATAGTATGTCGCCCTCACTGTCTACGAGCTCATGCACAAGAAGCAGCACATTTTGTATAGTAGTACGTATCAAAGGGAGATTTTTTTTCTTTTTCACTCCTTTTTGTGACAGTCGATCCGTTTGTTAATTCACACGGGGAGCACACGCTGTACCGCGCTTTGAACAGCCACGCTCTCATTTTAGAGTGCGGAGCGTCAGAATAGATTTACGAGTGGATCCAAATTCTTAATTAAATTGCTCGGCAATAAGACGAGCCGACGACTAAAGCTCGCGCTCATCTTGGTGGACTGGAAAGTGCAATTAGCAACCTAATAATTACGACCGTTTCAACTTCAAATTTGGAGTCGATTCATCATAGAAGCGACGGATTTAAGAAACTCTTCCACGATAGATAGAAACGGGCCACTGTTTGAAGAGAAGGCCGCTGCCTCTGAGGCCTCATTGTGAGCTGCCTTCAATTCACAGCACGTGTCGCGCTCTGTGAATCAATGCATGGGTTATTATAAAGCAAGGAACACCCAGAGGCGATTGGCATGCATAGATAGGAGGCTAATATTACCAACATTTTCATCCAGTAATGCAGTGGGACGACGCGCGCCGCATAAATTTCCACAGGTTAAGGACAAACGCTGGGCGAGGCGCACATCAGAGGCGCCGTGATTGTGTTAATGAGAGGGGAAAAGTGAAAAGATGAAAGGTGATGAGGGAGGCAGGGACGGAGAAATCAGCGAAAAAGGTAAAGATATGAGTCGGGAGGCTGAATGAAAAGATAGCGAAGATAAAAAAAAGTGGGGGAAAGTTGATACGATGCGGTCGTGCCTGGGTAGATAACAGGGCAATGAGATGAAAAGATACATAGAAAAAAGGGAAAATGACTGCGAGACACCGAGCGAGATTGTTCCACCGCCGGAGATGGAAGGGAAAAAAAGTGAAAGAGAGAGAACATCAGATAAGAGAAGTGACAGAGGGCACTGAAATGTCTTCATTTACAGTACGCCTGATACACGAATCCAGTAGTTTAGCTGGCATCGCCGCAGAGTGTGTGATTCCTCCCCGGAGATCTATCAATCACCTCATTCTCCATTTCGCCCCCCTTCCCCCGTTCCATTACCCCGGAGTCGTGTTTTCTCACCACAACTGTCTCAAATCCTGGTGACCTTGCTGTTATGCAAAGTCATCGTCCTTGATGTGCCCCGGCAATAAAGTCCAACGCACCGTCACCACAAAGGAGCAATCAAGCAGAAATACAACCTGTTGCGTGGAACAATCTGTTACCTTGATGCGTTCGGTGTTAGCGGTTTCGATCAAACAGTCGACTGAACGCTAAGGTCACACATTTTTTTCTCACGTCTCGCCCCCCCCTGAGGAATTGTTGCTGAGCGCAGCAAACAATCAAAAGCTTCATTACACACTGATGAAGGTATACAAGCGGGGACCGACGGCCGTAAATGAGACATGTTTATGTGTGATGGTGATGCACGGCCTGCCCGACAATGTCATTCACCGCCCTGTGCTCAGTGACAAATGTTTCAGACGTAAAGAGTCTTTCTGTCTGGCCGCCTTTATGCACATTTCTAATTTGAGAGTGGAAATGCAGCAAGTTTGAAAAAAGGGGTTGAGGTAATGCACAAAAGAGTCTCGCTTGGCTGGGCTGAAAGAGGTGAGGCACCGGGAAAAGCAAAAAGCGACAAGGTGGAATGGCAACAGAATTATAATGTGTAATAATTCTGCATTAAAGACGTCTAAAATATATCTGTTAACCGGATGTTTCCAAAAAAAGTTCTTACCCAGCGACATCACTTTACTGCGCGTGAGCTAACGTTAGCCAGCAGTGGCGCACACCGGTTCAGTCATTTCGGCAAATAATCTCTACCTGACTCGGTCACATCTGATAAGGCATATACTGAACAATTCAATTTCCTTTCATCAGACTGCCCACTGTATATATACATAATTAAAAGGCCTGGCTAAAGACGTCAGTAATTACCTGACAAGACAATTCCCATTCAGCTCCATGCCAGTAATGAGCCGGTGATAATATCACACCGTCCGTTGAAAAAAATCCATCATCTGATCAAAGGGGAGGAAAGACAGTGAGACTTTTATGTTGTATTATAAGCGCTCTAACAAAAGGGGGAAATTAATGAAAAATATAAGCTCATGTTGCATCGAACAGCGGAAAGAACTGTTGTGAACTGGTGACGCTATTGGCCGAAAAATGAAATATAACAAGCACAATAAAGCCATAAATTGTTGAATAGAGTTTATTCACAGCGGCTGCTCAAGGTGACCGACGTTATATTGCAACCACGGTTCTCCGAGTGAAGAGACCGTCCCTCCACTGTGTTACATAATCCATATGTGTGTGGGAAATCCTCCTGCTGTCTGGGCCTGTGGATACAGGCGAGCAGTATGCTTCAGATGCACCGTGTCACCTCACCATCTCCGGCTTCTTCGACACGCCGACAGATGAAGCAGGAACAGCACCGGTAAAAAAAACGCCAGCTGACGGCAGACGGGAGTCAGCGCGGGGCCGCCAGAAACAGATGAGACAACATAAGGGAAAGCGCAAACACACACACACACACATAAACACACACCCAAACAGGCCGAGTTAGCGAATGTGTCCACGCGCTGACTACAGGATTCGTTTCATACATATGGAATATTTAACAGAGCTGAGAGAGTCTCGATACGATAGAGAACTCTTCAATAATTCATAAAACGGATTTACTGTATGATCTCTGCCTCAGGAAGCTTCTTTTTTTTTTTTTGGAAAGGGGCCCAGAATCAGACTGAGGGGAAGTTGTTGTTTTAAGAGGAGGAGATAACATCAACACTGAGGCTAACACAGTGCTGTTGCAGGGGGGTCTTCAGCGCCAGAGACAGGCCAGTGATCACGACCGTCGCTTCAGGAGGGGAAGTGCCAACAAGCCATTTTGAATCTAAAGAAAAGTTGTTGTTTTTTTTGTTCTGATAGGAAGTCGTTTGCTCAGTTTGGACGTGTTTTGAGCTTGATGACTGTTCAAAGGTTCATCGTCGTGTGCCGCGTTGTGTTCCTTCCCGCCCTCTGTCTTGTTTCTCCTCCCTTGTGATCGTCCTGATTAGTTTCACCTGTCACTGATTAGCCTCGCGTGTAATTGGTCCACATGTTTTCCCATTCCTGCTCATCTGTGTTCAGTTAGTTATTGTTCTTTGTCGGTTGCGATTCACCCACTTCTGTCCTGTGTTTGTTTGGTTTGCACCTTATTTAGTTTTTGTGTTTTTGCTCCTGCCTGCTGCTTGTGTTTTTTACCACCTGCCATTTTGTTTCTTACCTTTTACTGCTGTCTTTAGTTGTGTGTTTGTTCTTTTCAACCCGCCTGCCTCCTGAGCGCCTTGCATTGAGTTCCTCATTATTTTCACACATGACGGCTGCCGACTTGGATCAGAACCAAGTGAACGTTGTCTGGACTGGTAAGTTGATCAGTTTGAAGTGTTTTTAGCTTGTGAAACTGTTGCCGGAGAATTACGACAGTGTCTACGGATTAATTTAGATGAATATTTCCTGGTTTCATTTAGTCTTTCTTTTTTATTTCTGTGCACTTATCAGCACCGAAGATGGTCATGGTTGTCACACATCGACTTAAAGGGCAACTCCACCGATTTCACACATTGAAGAGTGTTTACATGTCTTGAGGAGTACAACTGCATATGTGAAACAAAGTAGTATGAAGCCTTTTTGTGGCTCCAGAGGAAACTGCATGTGTTCTGATCAATTGCCTCCAGGGATGTCACCCAGTGGCTAAGTTGCATTGTGGGTAATGCAGGCACTAGGTGTTCAAAAAGGAGCAAACTATATCTGTGACTGTGCTGTATTCATTTTGATGTGTTTCATAATGAGTCCAATGGTGTCATAGAGAGTATGATGCCAGACCAGTGGACTGCTTTTCAAAACCTGGTGCCTACATTACCCACAATGCAACATCACTGGAGGCAAAGATATCAGACTTCATACATATCCAACTTTTTTCTCATGCAGCAATAATCTCTAGAGATAAAACAGGAGTTGTAATGAAAACAAAATATGTTTTGATTACATAAGAAATAACTAATAATTACTAAAAGTTATTAAGTAATAATAAATTAGGCAGTTAAGCCAAATTTAGGGTACTATGTAAAACATAATACAAAAAAATTACAACGTGCGACTTTACACCAGCTCAGTGTCAGTCTACACTCTGTAATCTTCTTCCCACTTTTAACTTAATAGAGGAAATTTCCTTCCAGTCTTGAAATATCCGCCGAGCAGTTTTACAATCCCATTTCTTCTTATCTTCACTCGCTCTCCAGCAGAGTTGGCAACCACTCCTGTTCCTTTCTCTTTCGCCTTTTATGAGACAGAACGAGGGGAGGGAACACAAAGATATCCGGTATCATTTGGGGGAAGATCCTGGCTCATTAGCAGAGCGAGTTAATGATGCAGCAGAATTATCTCGATGCGATATCCCAGCATGCCCAGACTTGCCAGGTGATTTCCAGTCTATAAGCCCAAACATGCGCCTGACAAACATGAAGCGTTTAACCGTTTTGAATCTGATCTTTAATTCATACTTCAATATTTTTTGTCTTGGTTTTGTTCTCTCTGATTTTTTTTAAAGCTCAGTTTTAACTATTTGGTTATTTTAAAGAGTTGAAAACAGTTGTATTATGTCCTCTGTGGTTCAGGAAGGAAGCGTTCTACAGAGAAAACAGCCCTGATGATGTCTGATGAGGGAGGTCATCGGATTTTATATCAGAAAGCCTGCATTACAAACTGGAAATATGGAGTTTGAACAATGTCAGGTATGTCACTGAGGGAAGGGCGATACAAGACACTGAAGACACTGTTGCATTGTGGGAAATGTAGGATTCTAAAGTAGGGCCAAAAGTTCAAATAATCTGTTACTTGTGAATCCTCCTGTTTAGGTACCAACAAGTGTCCTCACTTTGTTACTGTTGAGTTACTCGACCAGATTTAGTTGTTAGTATCCTGACTCACTGCATGTAGACTGTAGGTATATGCCTTCCAATGTTTGTGGATTTAAGATGTGTTTGTCGCTCCTAAGAGCTAGCAGCCGACTTTTGCTAACAGTACAAACTTAAACGAGATAGCAGTTGTTTCTTTTCCCCAGCTGACCCAGTGCTGTGGAGAGACAGCTGGCTGTGGGAGAGTTAAAGGTACAATATGTAAGACATGTAGTTGAAAACATCCAAAAATTAACTACAATTATAAACTAATGTGAAGAAAAATACAGTTTCGATATTGCAAAGATATTTACTGAAGTTAGCGTGCTAACCTGCTATTCCTGGTCCGTCACACGCTAAAGCTCCCGAACAAGCAGTGTAAAGACCAACACTCCCCAAGTTCTTGGAGCTCCCAGTCCGGGCCGCTAGCTGCACAGCTAACAAAGCTAACTGGCTAATGGCAGCTACAGTTAGCCACAGATAGCAGTCTCTCTGATGAGATGCTGTTGAGTATGACTACAACAGGTGGCCAATTCTTACACATTGCACCTTTAAGTTTTCAATCATAATGAGGTCTCTAGCTCTTTTCAAATAACAATGTCGATGTAACAATACATTTGTGTGAATTTTAAGGTGAAGCTTGAGCTTGATGTATCCAATCAAAGTAAACAAACAGCCCCAGTGGTTCTGGGTAAAGGTAACACACAATTGCGTGGGGCTACACTGACGCAAAGGGGTCAATTTTAAAACCCAGTGATTTTTAAATGAACTTCATCACATCTGATAACAGCCCACTGGCCTTATTTTGTTCACCTTGTTGCTTCCTGTGTTTGTAAATATCTTGAATTGCTGGTACTGAATGGTTTGGGGTTTTCCATTACAGTAACTTTATGTTGTACAGATGGTTAGTGGCTGGTTACGTAAAGGCTGATGGGCAGATGCTCTAATTATGAAGACTGGAGGCCCTCCACCACGTGTGAGAACATACAATTATACATTCCCCCTCAAGCAATCTGCAGCTTTTCATTTAAGCCGAGAGTCGTCAATGTATAAAATGGTGTCATGACCTTTCGTATTGCTGTCGCTGTTTTGGGTCAACAGCCAGTGGACCTCTGACATCTTCATATTAAAAATGTTAATTTGAAGACACACCTGACCCAATGGTCAGGGATTTTTGAGCTTTCAAGTGATTTTTAGGACCGAGAGTCAGTTTGTGTCATGTGGGGTTGAGTGGAGGAGGTCGGGGAGCCAGGAAAGGGTGAGGCGATTGGGTGGAACTGCCTGTTAATTGAATGCCGGTTCGGATTACACAGATGACTGAACTTGGCATTATGATGGTTCATGTTCACCAATCACATGTCCTGTGACATCACAGATACACAACAGCGTATGGTTGCTTTTCAGGAAGCAGGAACACAGACCTGTGGATTTTTTTTGTTGTTGTCATGTTATAAAACAGGGAACCATGAGACTGGCTCACTGAACTGACAAGCTGATCATTGTATTGAATGTTTGTCCTCTGTCGGCAAGTAATCGATACGGACAGTATCTGAAGAGACACACTGCACCAGGATGTTTAGCATACTGATATTCTAATGACATTTAGAAAGTGTAGCACCACAGCCTGCACAGAGACAGGATGAACTGAGGCCCAAACAAAAACCACCACTGAATAGAGATATATCAGTTAGAGCCACAACAATTATAGGATCAGTCAATACATTTCAGAATAAATTGGGTGATACAAAAACATTTAATAGCACAATAACAGGCAAATAACACATTCAGCAATGCATGTTAAAATGTTCTTTGATTAAGATCAACATTATTCTGGAGGATGTAACAATTTTGACCCTGATAAGGTACTAAAGAGTAAATAAACTTTTTTTTTTAACATGATATTCCATTTATAGGTATTTGAAAATTCAACTGGATCTGTTAATATATGCGTGAAGCCCCTCAGGCTCCAGATGGAAGCTGCGCAAGGTTGGATAAATCGCCTAAATCGATGTCACTTGAGTCAGCGACTGTTGGGCCTGACTGCAGGATTGAAAATAAGAAAGAATCTAGAGGTGTGGAGTTAAGAGGTGAGTTTACCAGATCTCTGTAGCCGGAGGCTGATCAGTGGCATACGGTATATAGGCCAAAACATCTTGATCAGCCCCTGGTGGCTAGCTGCAGTACAGGTCATACAACTTGCCCCCCATCATGTTAACAGATGGGTCATGTGCCAAACTAAAAAAACTCCTAAGTACATGTCAGATATGTTTAATTTTAGGTGGTTTTCAGCTGAGCCGTGCTCATGTTTGATTGGGCCCTGCTCATGATCAGGGAGAAAGTAGAGACACATCATACATCTTTATATATGTCTGTATGTGTCTTGAAGCTAACAAGTCAAGGCTACATTAGCTCTTAGCATTAGGCACCTGAAATTCCAACCTAACTGCACTGTGCGTAAAGAATAATGCAAGAAACAATGATGATGATCAATACCTTTTTTTGAAATACCTGTTGTAAATTCAGCCATAATATGGTAATACTAAATCTGTGGGGTACTTTCTTAAGGTAATTACAGTATAAAGGATTATAAGTGAACATTTGTGTGACTTTCACATTACCTTATACCAACAACAAAACCCATAACAGGATTTCCATGAATTCTCATGAAAAGGTTTAAACATTTATAAAAGTTTTCATTTTGATATTAAAAAAAGCTGTACAGACTTGTACAATTCAGCCATCTGTGCACAATAACATGCTGCAGGTCTGTGTAGGTGTCATCATTGACCATCAAACTACACCGTGCTCCTCCATCATCACCTTCTCATTTCTGTTGTCCACGCTCCGGCTCGGCGGCCCCTGCGCCTTGAAGATGACGCATTTACACAGCGTGAGAATCGGCTTGTGTGGTCGGGCCTGACGCAGAGCTCTGGACGGTGGGATCATGTTATTGCCATCCTGGTTGTGAAGAGAGAATTGCAAAGTGTCACAAAAAGATATAAATAAGATCTGAAGATGACTTATTCAACTTGTGAATCCACTCACCCGCCACAAAGCGATCAAAATATATAATGGGATGCACATCAGAGGAGTGATCATGAGCAGACGGCCAAGTATCAGCCACGACTCGCCAGGTTCATAACCAAACACGTTAAGATACATTCTTTCTGTCAGGCTGTACAGCATCATGAGCTAGGAGACAGGACATGATAAAGTTAGAGGGATTATTATTGTCTTTAAGTAGATCAAATTATTTTTTTATATCATGTATTATTTATCTTTTACTGGGGGTGTTTTATTCGAGGACAGCATCATTTTTTTCCATTTTTAAAGGGTAATGCCACCCATTTTAAACATTTAAGTGTGTTCACAGGTCTTGGGGAGTACTCCTGACTGTATGCAAAACCTGGCACCTACATTACCCACAATGCAACTTGAGCCACTGAGTGACATCACTGGGGGTAATTTATCAGATTACAGTAGTACTTCACAAGACCCATGAACACATTTTCGTGTGTGAAACCGGTGAAGTTTTGGAAAATGTATAGGATTTTGCAGACTTTTGTGGACCATTTAAATCTTAATTAATTGAGTTCTAACCACTTGTAGGGAGCACAACAAGCTGCAAGTACATCATATTGTCAACTTATTCAGTTATTGTGAACATCTAGCAGCTTATTTACACATACAGCAGACAAAAGAGCCACCTGGGGAATTTGAGTTCAGTGTTTTCTCATCTTTTCTCCCTGTTATTGTCTCCACTGACATAGGTAAATAACTGGCTCTTTAGCTTCTAGGTATTTCCCTTTCTTCAAAGGCCTTTTTGTTGCGAGCGCAATGGCTTTATCATGCCGAAAAATTAGGTTGA
>CAEMYA010000162.1:1646989-1712957 GCA_903131615.1 Diplodus sargus
CTTGTGTTTTAACAGTAACAGTGATGCAGTACAAATGTCACTGCTAGTTTCTGTCTGGCCCAGTTGTCATTTTCACGCCCAGTGCCCACGTTGCGTAAGAAGCAAATGCACTTGCACCCGAGGGCGTGTTGATCTGAAACGAGGTGTTGTCAGGTACACTGATGGTGCGTCGCTATCTTGAGGCAGCAGAGAGCGACTGTTGCCCTAGAGTCACAGCGCAGCATTTCTCCTGTTATTCTCCAGTGAGATGCGTCTGCACAGGGGGCTTCACAAAACATCTGTGCGCTCTGGATTAATTATCAGAGTAGCTGCTATCAGTTATATCAAATGTTTCCGTGAGCACAGTAATGTCACGCGGCAATGTCAGCAGCGAATCTGAAAGCTTCCGTTGTAAACTTGACAGGACAGGGGAAACTCTCGAAAAGGAAACGGGACTAACTTTATCTTCTGAAATAAATACTTTTAGACAACTAAAGCATGGAATACGCTGTTTGGTCGACCTCGCCATCAGCTGAACATCAACACTCTCACGAAACACACTTACGATTTGGAAAAGGATAGATAGGTCGGTTGCTGACGTACTGTGTTTTTAAGATGATGTAAATCATTGTGAGCCAGAAAAAGTTGAGGCTTCTTTCATTTATGTTGAGACCACCATCACTCTGCATCAATTTGCATAAAAACTTCTTGCATGCCCAAACCTGCTAAGGGGAGCAACAGGGCAACCTAGCTGATCGGCAGCGAAGAAGCGCATCAATCCTGGTAACTCAAGCCTCAAGCAGCCTCAAGGAGCACAAGAGCACCAAACCAATGGGAGCAGGCCCTCATTGGACGGTACCCCAGGCGTCCTGAGAGGCGCCTGACCGCCTTGTGTTTTGGAAGTCCATCACACAACAAGTCTCAAGGATTAACAGACCAGTGATCACATTTATACCCCCGGAGCTGAGAGTCATGCTGTGACCTTTCAAGGGAAAGACAGAGAGAATGAGGGAGAAGCCAGAGGAGGGAGAGGGGTGAGGATCAAGAAGGAGCCCTTTTCTTAAGTCATACTCGTTGGCAGAAACAAATGCGGTCATTGTGCGAGAGCACACAGAGTTCACCCTCTGTTTGACTCCTTATTCAGTTTAGAAATTACAGTTAATAACAGGCTACTATCTGCTGTACAACTGTAATAAAGGGCTATATTCATACATGATCTACAATGAATTCAGTTTCAGTTTAAAGCAGATCATACCAACTTTTTATAAGGTAAATATATCCTCAAAATGTGTGAGAAATTCCCCATGGAGAGTGTTTTTACTCATGTGTGAAGATGTTACTGTGTACTCAAGGGGAAAAGCTTTCTTTGACAAAAAAAAAAAAAAAGGGATCTCGGTGTGCTTTTCTTGTTAAGACTCTGTCTTGGGACCGGAAACAGGAGTGAAGGCAAAGAGAGAGGGAGGGAGGGAGGGAGGGGATGAGAGAAACAGGACACTGGATTCATCCTGTTGGAAGACAGAGGATTCTAGCAGAAAAAGAGAAGTATTGTGAAATATAGAGACAAACGATGCCTGGGTTGTTTCTTTTAGGCCAGTGCTCAAGGTTTAAAGACTCTTTCTGCGTGTTTACTTTGGAGTGCTGTGCATTGTGCTTGTAATGTTGCGTTTCGCTGCAGTTCTTACTCTTGGCTGTGCGAGCAATGCCACGTCAGGCCAGAGGTAATACTTCAGTCCTTCCCAGGCTCCTGGAAGGGTCACTCCACGGAAGAAGAGGAAGACCAGCAACAGGTAGGGGAATGTGACAGTGAAGTACACCACCTAAACACAGGTGAATGCATACAAATAGACAAGTGAATGACCATAAATCAAAATCAACAAACATAAAAGAAAAATGAGACCGTTTTCACACAGCAGCCATTTTCCTCTGACATCACAGTCAGGGTGGGGAGCTCAGTGTCGTTCTACTGTCTTCCAGGTTTCAAGTTGTATATTGGGCAGTATTTCAAGGTAAAATAACATATTTGATTGCCTTTTAGGTTCTGTCCGACACATCTTGGACGTTTATTTGAGCCTGCGAGTGAAGCGCAGTGCAGGAAGTGGCTTAAAGCTAACGTAAGCTAGTAGGTTATGAAATATGTTGTTTTACCTTGAAATGTTACCCGATGTTTCTTCGGATTCACTATCCATCATCTTTTTTTAATTGCTGATCAGTTGGCAAGTGGTGAATTTACAACAGTTTGCCAAATTCCCAAAGTTTGTACAACCACAGCAGCATAACATCATCCCATCATTCAAGCTTCCAACACTGCGTGTGATGTTAGAGGAAAATGGCCACCATGTGAATGTAGTTTATCGACAAGTTATTTGCTTTAAAATGTCAATAAGATGTAAATGTTGATTGCACAACGTAATAGCTTTGGAATAATGACAGCGGGATTGCTATTGCCATTCCGCACGAAATGAAGCAGCCTGGTGCCATCTCTGTCTGCGTTCACATCTCCATTACAGACTAAATTAATGAATAAACTCATGTGTTGTCCTGATGTGGAAAACTGTTTCCACTTTAACTCAGGAAGCTTCCAGATAATTTTGAGTGTCAAAACCTTAACATGCATTAAAATTACACTCCAGGCTTTTTTCTGCCCTGCTTGGAAACCACTGTATTAAAGGAATGCAACACAATATATAGGCGATAGTACTGTATATGTATCCTATAGGAGTACTGGCCTTTCCTGTGGATCTGATTCCCATAAAGGCGCAGAAGTAACACAGAATCCAGGCGAGCAGGAGACACAGAGCCGTCTCCCATTGAACATTACTCGGGTACATGTTCTCTGACATTCTTAACACACGGTAACTGTGGAGGAAAAGATCAGATACGTACCGTAAATAAACACAGAACAATGGCTGAACAGATGTGCAAAAGCGTACAAATGCATTTTTGTTTCTTCTTTTGGAATCGTTCTCCCACTGCAGATAAACACAGCCCACTTTAAACGTGTCATCTCCGTTTAGTTTGTGCACGAGGGTGGAAATGAATACAGCAAACATCTGCATCATAGAATACAGATGTTTAAATCTGTTTTGGTTTATTTTGGACTTCGGCTTCAGTTTATATAATAAAAGCTGCTGGTGTAAGAGAACATATTGTTCTCATTACGCAGCTTATGTAGCTGAGCCGTTTTCCAATATCTGTTCTTACATTGAATGACTCTAACCCTAAAAATGAGCAAAAAATCATGAGGGAAAATGCTTCCAATCAAAATTGGTGGTGGAGTTGGGTGGTGTGATTGGTCAACCGTGGCTCCTGAGGAATGTAACGGGCTCATTTATCGCGCTGCATTCCGGTGGCCTCCGTTCACCTTTGTTGGCACCAGTGACATCACGTTCACTCAGCACCCCCGAGAATATAACTTTTAAGTCATCTTGGAGTTGCATCAAGAATGTTTCCAAAGGCTGCTCCACCCGAGGATGAGCGCATTGGGGAGGACAATATAGCTGTCAAAAACTTTTTTTTTTAAGAAGGTAAGTGTGGGTGAGTGTGTGTGGTTCTCACATATAGAACTCCTCCTCCGGTGACTTGTGGTCAAAGAAACTGGAATACAAAAATATACAGACAAGCTCTTTTCAGTAATGATTTGATTTTCTAAACGATGTCACACACAGATAACGTCTCAGCAATGTTTAAAGGGATGTTGCCATCACAGTGTTTTTACTGATGATTGTCGCTTAACTACATTTATCTACTTTCTTGCTGAGAGTCAGATGAGAAGGTCGATACCAACAGGTCGATCCGGTGGAGGGAACAGTCCCAGTACATTAAAGCCCAACCGATGCTGGACTTCTGAAGCAGATAGCGACACTGATTGTTGGGAGAAATCTGACAATGATACACCAGCTAATGGTATTCAACACTGCAACATTTTATGGTTGAAAATTCAACTCCTCAGTATATTTCGACACTGTCAAAGATCATTTTCTGTGCAGCATTTTATTCTTTCTAGCTGACCAACATTTAGTGGTACTGACATACTTATGATAAGATAATGTTTTCCCATGTATAGATCTAACTTTACAGCATATCGCCTCCATGTGTCTTTATTACGTTGTATTTTTTGCACAGGTCAAACAAACATACTAAAGCGCGTCAGTGAGTGAACTTTAGAGGTTCTGGTTTAGTGACTTTAGTGGGTGTGGCCAGAAAAAAGTTTGACGGCCTGGATTAAACGCAAAAAATGATTTTGTGGCGGCCCCACCACCACACGACTTAAATAAGAAACTATTCATTTACTGTAAAAGAAGAGAAGAAATAAGAAAAAACAAGAAATACAAATCCTTATTGGGCATTCCAAGATTGTCGGTGGCCACTTCTGGCCCCCTCACCCATGAAGAATTTCTAGGGGCACCCCTGGTTTTCAGATCAAATGTTGAAATGAGTTATTATGCAGGGCTTCAAAGCCATAGTGCTCATCCTGGGGGCTTATAAACAGCTAGATAGCTACTAACTTGTCTGACTTACCAGCTACCCTGCTGGCTATAGCTTCATTACTGCATTAGAGTGGTATGAAACTTCTCATCTGACTCAAAGCAAATAAGCTTTCAGCAAATAACCTTTCTCATGGTGTTCTTCGACCATTTGACATTAGTTTTCAACCATTATTCAGCGATTAACGCCCGATTAGTCATTCAGATTTATAGTAGTTCTTTTCATCGTCAGCCCGTCCCACGGCAGCAATCAATTGTGTTTTCATAACAGCAACAGATGTCAGAACCTCCTGCTCTGAACACATAAAAGCTCGGGTGTTTCCCGATGTTGCTGCATCTACGTAAGCCAAGACAAACTCAGACTTCTTATCAGTCGTATTAGGGATTCCTGCTGCGCATTCAGTGTGTCACAAAATGACAAGCTGTTATAGCTGACCGGGCTTGATAGTAACTTACGGGTAAGTGAAGTTCTCAGAGTAGTCAGATGTGGTGGTGATGTTGTGAAGGAACGACCAGTCTGCGTCAGGCTGAGTTAAATGGGGGTCAGCAGGGGCGCTATGTGTCCTGAAACATTTTTCTAAGAGGTTGAGGGAAAGAGAGAGAGAGGAAGAAGAGTTGGATGTTGCATCTCTAAAATGTCAAGTCCTCTCGTGCCTCCTCTTCGATCTACGAGAAAGCCTGTAAGCACAATGCTAATCAAACACAGACGTGCATGAACAAGCCAGCAGTGACGCAACACAAAGCGGGTCTCACCAGTGTTCCACGCGTTGCTACACGCGGACCAGGGCAGCGGGCTTTGGAAACTGCCAAACCAGTAGAAGATAGCCCACGCCAAAATCACGATGTAGTGGATGTTCAGATATGTCACAAGCACTTGGGACGCCATCCCCAGCCCTGCGGAGAACAACCAGTTTTCACACAGTGAGTGAAAGTTTCTGACGGATGTCCTCTTTCCGTGTTATGCAACAGCAACAGCTAAGAGCAACCAGCAAACGGCGTCAGCAACACTGACTTATACGAACATATGCGCCTTATCAGTGTTTTCCCCTCGATTTCTTTTGTAGCAGCGGTTCTGTGGGTCAGTAACTCCCGGGGCACCCAGAATAAAATTATGAAAAATAACCCTTTAAATGGTGACTACTGGTGAGATTTTTTGAAAAAGAAAAGATCATTTTCAGAATTTCACAATCAGACTCTAAGACATGAAACAAAATAGTGTTGAAGATGAAGTTGCTGCTTGAAAATATGTGAACCTCTTGAGCATTAGAGAACTTTTTTTAACCATTATTTTCTTAATTGTTGTGTATTTGTTATGGAAACGCAATCTGTTTCAGAAGTCAGTGGGCCACATGACATTTGTGAAAAAAATCACAACATTTTTTTTGAAAATAAATACATTTATTCTACAACACTATAAGTAATATATCTTGACTTCTAAAAAGTGAGTTGTAAATGAGCCACAAATGAACTTGCAGCGCCTCTATAACACAGGGCAAGTTTATTGTTTTTGCCATTTTACTCCTTCATCAAACGGTGGGGCACTTTTAATGAGAATGTGACAGAATACAAATTCAAATGTTTTTATTTCGAATTTTAATTGGTTGGGGGAATCTGAGCACCTTAGTCTGATTGTGGAGACGCTGTTGACTAATTGCCAAGAGATGTTCTCAGTGTTTCTAAGATGGGGTGGAGGGGGGTTCAGAGAAAGATGGAGAAAGGTGGGAAGAGAGGTGGTGAGGATGCGTCGCTGTCACATTTATCTCCACCGTTCTTTCTTTCCTTCTCCTTTCTTTTCTTTTCCTTCTCCTCCTCCTTTGCTCTCTTTTGGAGCTCCGCCTTCATCTGTGCTTCTTTCTTGTTCATTTCCTTCTCCTGAAGCTTTTCCAGCTTCTGTTTGCCTTTCAGGTCCTTGTGCTCTTCCTGTTGTTTCCTTTTCAGGTCTTCCATTTCTTGTTTTTGCTTCACCTTCATTGCTTTCTTTTCTTTCTTCCTCATCTTCTTATCTGTCATACTTTCCTTTTTCACCTCAGTTCCCTCCTCCATCCTGAAGCAGATGTCCTCTGGTTCTGTCTTCTCCATGTCCACCTAGCTTGCGGTTACCTCCAGGATTTGTTGTTTCTCCTCCAGGTCCTCGGTTGTTTCCTCTACCTGTGTTATTTTCTCCTCCCTGCTTCGTTCTTTCTCTAGCTGCTGTCTGAACTCTTCCTCCAAAGCGTCGCATTTTGCCTGCCAGTCCTTGTTGCTTTGCAGCAGACATTCCGCCGCCTCTTTCTCGCTCGCCTTAAGTTTCATGGAGAACTCCTCCAGCTCTTTCTTTTGTTCCTCCACCTGTTCTACACTTGTCTTCCAGCTCTGTTCTTTGAAAATGAAGCAGTTGGAGGAGTTGGAGCAGGAGCTCCAGCAGAAAGTAATCCCTCATCTCAGGAAGGAGAAGATGGGTCTCTCTAACAAGCTCACGGAGGCCACAGACCAGCTGACTTGGCAGACAAAATATGAAGCACTGCAGGAGAAGTTCAGCGAGCTGGAGGTCGAAGAAGCTGAAAATTAGCAGTATTAGTCTCCTTTAACATTCACCTGACATGCTAAACATCCGATTCACACTGGATCAGTGGTTAGTGTAAACCCCATCTTTGTCTTATTAAGAAAACAAGCTTGACAGCGGATGCACAAGGCAGCTAAACTATTTGATGAGGTGGTTAAAAAATGCTGCAAATTTAGCCAAAACTAGCTCTTACACTCAAAATAACTCTACAAGCCTCTTGAAAAAGGTTAATGTGGGGAAATGGGATCTGGAAGTGTCCTGAGTGGATGATATAAGAGCGAGCAAACAGCTGTGTCTTTTCTAACTTTGAGAAACATGCATTTCCTGCACATCAGCAGACTGACTCTTGTGCAATTCTGGAGCTGCCTGTCGGTCCGAGCTGTGTTCTCACCCGCAAACGTGGGACAAATCTTCCTCCAGGCGGTCACCCCGCCCTCGCTGGTGTACTGGCCCAACGCCGTCTCCAGGACGAACAAGGGCATACCACAGAAGAAGAGGAGGAGAAAGTACGGGATAAAGAAGGCACCTGGAAATATTGACAGACATGGAGAAGGGCCACACAGTTGAGACAGAGGGCAAATGTTGGCTCTATAAGATTGATAACTGTAATATGACGATGAAATAAAGTGTTTTAATGCTGTACCACCAGACTACAGAGCTGCTTCTTTCCTCAGGGTGCGATAAATTGTCTACAAAATGTGAAGTTGGAGTTGTAAAATGGTTTGAAGCTAAGGTTGGCTGTAAAGATGGACACGTGAGTTGATGAGTCCCCGCGTCCGGTATGATCACAGCTTCTGTAGTCTCATTTAGCCACTTGTTAGACACATAAACGTCTTTAAATACAATTTAATCTTAATTCTAAACAATCTTCAGCACAGAACTTATTTCAAGCTGACTTATTCCTGGGTTTTAGGACTTTTTTTTCAATGTTATGATTTTTTCCAACCTGAGTAAGTTGGAATATGATCCAATGACAGTCGTTTAGAATAACTATAAGAACTACTCAGAAATCAAGTCAATCTTACTGGTGGTCTCTTTAATTGCTTATGTAGGAGGCATCAGGATTAAATTGACATTTTCTTCAGAACTAGTTAAAAACTCAGTGGAGTAATTTGTAAAGTGACTGCAAACTATTTCATGCTACTAAGACAATGAAAACTTGTTTTGTGCACATATGAGCAATATGGAAATTATACTTTTTTATCCAACTGTTGAGCTTGCACCTACAACCATCTCATAGTTACAATTTTTGAATGTAGTCATTTTGACTTTATATCCCATCATCCTTACTTTAATCGCAGAATAGTGATTTTTAATCTCATAATGTTTTTGGTTTTTATCCCATACTGATGACTTTAATCTCATAATATTAACTGTTGTTATGTCATAATAATAATAAACGTAATCATTTTTTTTAAATTTTTTTTACTGAAGTATGATTTTGGGGGTATTTTTGACAACACCGTTGAAAAGAGAAATACTAAAGTATGTTCAACAGGTGTTGACTGATGACATTTCTTTTATGTTTGTATTTGATCCCTTTATCCTATAAACACGTTTCTGTACAAATTGCAGCAACAACAAAAAAATCCCCCCATACATCCACACTCCTCTCCCTCACCTCCTCCGTTCCTGTAGCACATAAATGGGAATGACCAAATGTTTGCAAGCCCAAGTATTTGTCCTGCCACAGCGAATATGAACTCCATTTTGTTGGCCCATTTCCTCCTCGGGGGACCCCCTGCTTCAGGAATCCCATTATCTGACTTGGGGTCTCCATCAGGAGCCCCTCTGGCTGCTTCTTCAGTCATGATCTCTCAAGTCTGTTGCAGAAAAACACAAGAACATGCGGATCATGCCAGCTCTCCTCCGTGTGCAGGTACAGAGAGGAAGCACATTTCCGTTGGCAGCCTTTATACGTCTGGAGCAAATTAAAGTCAGGGCATAATGAAAGAGGCTCGAACAAAACAACCAGACGCCCAAATGCAAATGACTTCGAATAACTAATCGATTAACTGAACCAAACTGAACATAAACACGATGAGGCAGCAGCGTCTTAAAACATTTGAGGATCTGAACGCATGAAACTCACCGTGAGCAGCCTGAAGTTTGAAGTGAAAGTATCGCGACTGACTGAGCGAAGTTTGCAGAAAGGCTTTATTCTAAAGAGGGGAGTGTCCTGGAGGATATACACTCCTCTCCCCCCTGCACACACACACACACACACACACACACACACCATTTAAATTTCTTTTGTCATTTTTGCGATTTTGAATCTCATTATTTTGACGTGTATGTACACAATTCTTTTAATCTCATAATTATGATTTAAATCTAATAATTCAGATGTATTTAAATGTCATTATTATGACTTTAATCGTAAAATTATTACTTACATCTAAATAATGTTGCTTGTTTATCCCCTACTTGTGATTTTTATATCAAAATTAAAAATGTTTTATGTCATAATCACGATTTTTTTTTTAACCTGATCATTTTGAATTTTTAGCTCAAAATTATTACTACAATATGAGCATATTACGTACATGTATTGCCAGAAAATAACTGTAAGTACTTTGCTACTTATGATACTTGTAAGACTTTTACTCAATTACTGTTTGTATGGACATTTTCATTTTTGATTTGTGGATACTTTTTACAACACCGTGCGTAGAAAAGTACAGGAGAAAGACATTTCTCTCCGAGAGGTGGAGGATTACATGTACAAAAGCATATTCAACAGCAGCTGACTGATGATATTTCTATAACCCGGAAAACTTGTTTCATTTGCAAACTGGAACATGTCAATCCTGAACCTAAACCAGCTGTCATTGAGATGTACTAACACTCTCTCTTTCTACCTGGATTATTCTAAAGCATTTATGTCATAACTAACTGTAATGCAGACATATATATATATATATATACATATACATATAGTGTTTTTACTTTATGGGACACCTGCCAGGACAAACTCGGGGCTCTGCTGCTCCAGTGACCCGCAGGACGATGACGCAGTGACGTCCCGTGCGTGACGAACCAGGAAATAAAAGTAAACAACGTCCAGGAAGAACGAAAATGTTATGTAGCGTTAGTCATCCACTTTCGTTTCTCTGTGGAGATTTACTGAGAACGCATGAAGGATTTATATGCCGATAAGGACAGAGAGCCGGTTAGAGACAGGCTGGAGACCGGTAAGACAGCCGTGTAGCCGCGGAGAGTCGGGTGCGGCAGCCGCTAATGATAGCTAGCTCGATATGGCCATTTCCTGTATTATTTGATTTTGTTTACAGGATGAAATGCCCTCACGACCATGGCTTAAAAACATCTCCTTGACGTTAGGTTTGTCACACGAATAAAACACCACCGTAGCTTCCCCTTTTGCTTGACTGTATCTTCGTTGCTATTTTTGCCTAAGTGTGTCGGCGTGTTGTCACTTATTAATTTTCAGATTTAGCAATGTTAGCCATCAGATCGTCCGAGGAGGAGTCCACTGAGACTGAGGAGATGGACACCTCAGAGCCCAACTGGTGCTGGTTCTACCTGGCTGAGTGCGGAGTGTGGCACATGTTTGAGGTAGTTCACGGGACATGGCAACTTTGCACATCACAATACACTTTACAGCGGTCCTTATACTGTACTCCCCGCCTCCTGCTCCTCCCTCAGTGGTAGCCTTGCCTCTAATTGTGTGCCACTGAGGGACAAAAGTCCATTAGTCAGTAAAGTCCCCCTTCAGCTTAGTTGGCTCTTTGGCTGGCTTGAATAATAGCAGTGAGAGGCGAATGATTAGAGGCTATTACTGTCAATCCCATTGCATTTTTAATTTCCCCTCACCCATAAGCTTTGCATGTGAGTTAAAGAGGCACCGTGTAGTTCTGGAGAGGAAATTCAAACTCAGAATTTGAATTTTTACAATATCAATGAGGGGATGGAACAAACCCTTTTCCATATCTGAATGAACGAGCTGTTCCCGGAGGAAAATAGGGTCCCCAGAACACCATTTGAAGCTATAAAGGTGGCAGGGTCCGCCACATACAAACAAAACAAAACGGTATGAAGCTGTGTTATTCTTTAAGGTCAGATTGTTTATTCAGTTTATACAGTCGTGGAAACCAAAAGTTTGTTTATTTAGTTTGTTTGGAAATCAGCCAATGAATATCTTTCTCTTCTGATTAAAATATATTCTCCACTACAAAGTGTACCTTTTAAAAAATAATGAAGTCACATGATAATAACGTCAGCAATAAAGATAACATCCTCAAATGTCTTGTTTTTAGTCCGCAGGACAAAAAGAAAATAGAGCAGAGAATGTTCACATGAAAGCAAATAATTTTGACTTTTTTCACCCGAAAACTACTCAAAACCATAAATTCAATAGTTGACCATCAATTAATCGTTATCATTAGAGAGTCAGTTAATCATTTCAGGTCGTCCTGATTCCAAAATGCCAAACAAATGTGAGCGTTCACTGCTTGTCACTGACTTGTTCTCCTCTCATTTTGTTGCGAATTTAATATTTTTCTTTTTAGATGAAATTTGAAATAATGAATAGCTGCAGCCGTAGAACACCACAACAAAAACTCAGCAGATGCTTGCAACAAAGAAGCTGGAACTAATAAATCTAACTATCTAAGTATTTGCTACTCAACTCTCTCGATTGGCTGATTGATGAAGACTTACGCAGACTAACTTAACTTTCTCGATGTCCTTGTCAGATTGATCCCAGTGCAGCCTGCTCTGTGACGAGTGCTCAGATCGAGCAGTGCTACAACAGAAACCAGCGAGGTGTCATGGAATTCTACACGGCCAAGTACACCTACAGACTGGACTTCTCAGGTAAAGTAGCATTAAAGCTACTTCATCAGACCGACAATATTCAGCCCACAGACTTCCGAAAGAGAAGTTGTCAAGAATTGTGGTTAAGATTTTGAGTAAGACTTTTTCCTGTTTCAGAAATTGTGCATGACTTCCTGTGGCTTCCTCTCTTTATTTTTCCCCACCAGTTATGCGGCAGATAAACGTAACGACAGGGAAGCAGCGGCCAATCAAACGCTCCCTCCACTCCGCAACTGGCTTTAGGTAAGAAAGAAAAGATGGAGGACAGAGAAGGGTGAGGTTGTGTATGTGGAAACCATACTTTAAAGCAAAGGTCAGAAGTCCAGCGTTTTGCTGGCGTCAAGAATCCCTGAAGTAAACCATAAATCCCTACGAGCTCCGCAGGGAGCTGCCCTGAAGCTGAACGTGAACTTTGTTCTCTCCAAAAAACACAGGAGCTAAGAGAGAAGCGGTACAGAGATATGTTAGAAGAGGATGTTTTTTTTTCTTGTGTAGTTGTTGTGTCTTATTCCACCGTTCCTCTTCTCTCAGGTTTATATGTGATAATCTCGCCTTGCCTGTTCCCTGTCATTGGGAGAGAATCAACACAGATGAGCCCTATCAGGTGAGTAGATGGACTCAGACTCATAGTAGAATTTAGAGTTTTGAGTCAGATTATTTTCAAGTTAAACACATGGATCTCTGACTAGATGGTGTTACAAAGTGCGGTAGAGATGATGTTTGGGAAATGTGTGGGTGTTGGATTAAGAAAGACACATTCAAGTTCGCACAGGTTATGTTTCCATCAATGCGTAATTTATTCAACATCACTCACATCCATAAGACACAATGGCAATGAAATCTGACCAACAAGACCTAAAGTAACAATTGAATGTGTAAACGTTATAATTACAACATTTAACATATAATCATTCTGTGACATTGTAATTGATCATTTTCCTGTTTCACCCGCTGTGTTTCTGCAGCTCATCCAGCTCGGGAGAGACACCTATGAGTTTAAAGAAGTTGCAAGGCTGTATGAAAGGACGATGGATCATCCGATCAAATCCATCCAGAGGATTCAGAACTTGGACTTGTGGGAATTTTTTTGCAGGTAGACAATTGTTGTGTAGTTGAGTGGGACTGCACGGTGTGTAAAGTTCTCTCTTGTGTTAGCAGATGATCCTGCTGTTGATTTAATCATTATTTTATGTAATTCATTTATTAATTCACAATGAGATTTTCTTATTTTTTCTTCTTTTCTTTTCCCATTTTTCAAAGCTTCTTTTCTTAAAGTAAATCAGCAGAATGAGACCCAGTCAGGAGCCTTTTTCTCTTTTACTGAGACGTTTTATTAGTTTCGATGAAAAGTCTGTAACCACACTGAGTTTGTCTTCTTCCATGTAAATTCAGTCAGACACCCCTGTAGCCCTTTTGTAGCTTGAAAAATGCACTTTGTAAAAAAGTGATCAGTGCTCTGTGTTGTGTTGTCGTTCCTTGGTTCTCCCCTAAGGAAGAAAACACAGTTGCGAAAAGTCAAGCGCACATTGGATATTGAGGAGAGAATGCTGTTTCATGGCACAGGACACAGCAACATACAAGCTATATGTACATTTAACTTTGACTGGCGGCTCACAGGGAGCCATGGCGATGTCTATGGCAAAGGTAGACCCTTCTGTGTTGTTGTGACGCAACATCATGAAACAATTCACTGCGCTTTATTTGGCCTGTATTTTAACATCTCATTCAACTTTCCTTTCCCCCTGCAGGGAGCTACTTCGCCCGGGATGCCAAGTACTCGAGTAAGTTCTGTCACACCACGGGGAAGCACAACACCACCCTGCAGAGACACGGACTCGCCCCGCCGATATTTGCCAGCGAGCCGCCCTACAAGACCATGTTCCTGGCCAGAGTGCTCGTCGGAGAATACACAGTCGGCCATCCGATGTACTGCAGACCGCCTTCCAAGGACGCCAGCTTCACTAACTTTTACGACAGCTGTGTGGACGATATGGCCAATCCAAAGATTTATGTAATTTTTGACAGCAATCAGATTTATCCAGAGTATCTGATTGAGTTCTACTGAAGCCTGAGACAAGAAGATATGTACTTTTTTCTCTCGCTCTCAAACATGGGAAATAATGTGGATGCAGAAACAGATGACAGGACGACGCAGTGGAAATCTTCTTTTTCAGTCAGATCCGGTGCCTAACTGGAGCATGAGTCATCTAAAGTGCCTTTGGGGGAAACGGAAAAGACAGTCAAGGCTTTGTGTACAGTATCTATACTGTACAGTATATACTAAGAGGCCCTTATGGTTTGAACGTTTCTGTGATGTAAAAAAAAAGAAAAACAGGATTCAAATGCTGACGAGAGTTCAGCACTTGTGGCAATTTTGTATTAAATGCAGAATCTGTGCTTGCTCGTTCAATATCCGTGCACAGCTGTCTCATTGCAGCCTGTAGGTTATAGGTGACGTCCCGCCATTACTCCCTCACATCCACAGTGCCACGCATGAGCTTACTTACAAGTCATGTTCGACATTATTCTCAATGACAATACCAAAAACCACGACATGTTCCCGCTTGCTCCATTAGCGCCGTGATCCGTCAGTTAGCGACATCGACATCTGTGTGTGCCTAGTACAATGTATTACGTAGGCATGGATTTATTTTAATTTTCTTTTTATTAAAAAAAAAACGCTTCTACCTCTTTTTTTAAACCATGCATCGGTGCACTTTTCCCCCCCTTTCCGTGAAAGGTTTCGTATCTGTGTCACAGTGACACAAACTTGATGTCGTGTTCATTTGTGGTCCTTAAGCAATATGTGTCGGTGTATCCTTTTCTGTCCATTGACTTCAGTCTTCAAAAGGACGTGACAATGACCGAAGTTGAATATTGTAGTTCAACCCAGAAGATCAGCTCCAGCATCACAGACGACTTCAAAAAAAAAAAAATCACCCGTGTGATGTCACCACCTGCTTACATCTTTCTTTACAGGAATAAGCAGGTTATGTTTGCACCTGGTGTAAATTTACAAAAAAAAATAATAAATGAATGTAGCCAGCACATGTATAGTACTGTAATTGTAAATTAATGTAATATTGCTTTGCTGTGTGTGCGTTTGTTGAATACAATGTATGATTGTGTTCGTGTGTGTGTGCGCGCGCGCGTGTGTTGATCAAGAATAAGAAAAGCATTCAGACTACATCAGTTGGCCACAAGGTGGTGCAACAGTACAAGAATGGATTTAGAGCAACTCTTGCATTTAGTAAATGCGGACGAGGGACAAAACAACGCCGATGTCTTCAGTCTTAACACTACAGCTGTGTTAGAGTGGAGGAGTGTGTGAAGCTATATGTGTGTGTCTGTAGTTTGCACATGTTATAACTAATAAACTTTTCAAATTACACGTGTTCAGTTTTCTCTTCCAGAACATACTGTGTTTCAGAGAGGAACACCGTGGATTCATTTATTCAGTAGCGTTGTTTGCAGTTGTACATAACAGTTGCTTTTTGACAAGTTGGTCATCATGCATTTATTATGGTCTTTGTATGGCTTCATTGTCAGGACAGCTTAGAGACATGACAGGAAACAGGATGAGAGAGAGGAGTGGTGACACGCAGCAAAGGGCCCCAGGCCGGGACTTTAACCCAGGGCCGCTGCAGCGAGGACAAAACCTCCCTACAAGGGACATCCGCTCTACCAACTGAGCCAATGGGCGCTCCCATAATGCATTTTTGACCAGTGACAATGAGGCGATATTTGCAATCGGGGCCATAGTTCATGCCCCCCACCCAACCATCGAGGAAAGTTTGAAAATATATGAATCTCTGCATTTTGACTGGACCAAAAATCATTCAGGAAATAACATCAATGGCAGCAAACAGATGAAAATTAGACTCAAATTCCAACAGAAGAAGAAGAAAAAAAAAGTAACAAATATGTACAGTTTTAACTTATATGTATTCAACTTTTTGAAACTTATTTCTATGCTAAAAATAACTTAATGACATGGGTAACACTTTACAATATGCATAATTTATAAATGTGAAGTGTTCAAATTATTAGTTAAGTAATTTCAATGTTCAGAAACAATAAAAAATGGTTCATAAAACATTTATCAAGCAATTGTAAAAGTTAAAAACATCAGTCACAGCTCTCATGGCGGCCACATAATGTTTATAAATGAACTACATAGTATTTATTAACCATTTACAAAGTATGATGAACATCACCTGCAACTTTCCAATAAACCACTGCTATTAAACAGTTTATAAAACGTCCTTTAATAATTAGAATAAAATTTCAGTATTGAAAGAAAGATGGCTCTTCAACAATCCTTTTTCAATTCGTGTCAGTTCATCTTTAGATATCAGTTCAGGAAGGACTAATATCTATAATTTCACCACAAAATTGCTTTACAGATACCTTAAGATAACATTTTAAGTGAAACCTGACTTTGCTATGAGTCAGGCATACAGATTTAATCTGGAAGGGGTTTGGCAAAACTTTTAACAGCGTCACACGATCTTCAACTTTTGAGTGAGAGAAAGCCAGCCTCCCTCAGAGGTGTGGCTTCACAGACCTTTGATTCTGTCAGAGGCACCACAGTCAACCTGTATAATTACCGGAGTGAATCAGAGAGAGGAAGGTCGGGTATAAATCATATATATTTATATTTTATATTTATTTTAACTTTTCTTTTCCCCCCATCAGGACAATGTGGCGCGATGACGAAATGGAAGACATGGACATATCAGACACCCCGTGGTGTTGGTATTACCTGGCAGACTGTGGAAGGTGGCACCGATTTGAGGTAAACTGTCTTCAACATTCATTTCACTAAAAACATTCACAGAGCAAAATGTGTGAGGTTAAACTAACTTTTTGTTGCTTTCTGTCCATCCTGCAGGACGACCCAGACAACTCGCTCAGCAGTCAGGTTATTGATTACTACTATCAAAGGAACTCAAAAGCAGTTTTAAATACATCAACAGCAAACTGTCCAAGCAACGTAGATTTCTCAGGTACCTTGACTGCACGGTCTTGTTCACATTACGTCCTCGTATGCCTTTAAGGAACTTGGTCTGACATTACTTCTTTGTTTCTTACACAGCAATGTTACAGACTGACCTCAAGACAGGAAGGCAAAGACGAATCCAGCGGAGCTTCAACATCGACAGAGGGTAAAATGAACAAGTGAAAACTAGTAAATAACACAAAAATGTAAGCTCACAGAAGTCGAGGAAGTGTGAGTATTGTTTTCTGCAGAAATGAAAGTGAAACTCAGCACGGTTGCCTCTTCCCTCCCGCAGCTGTTCCTGCTTCAGTGCTGCTCCTGTCTTCTGGGAAAAGTTTGATCCCGCCCATCCATATCAGGTGACAACAACAGGAATGTGTTTAAAACTGTTCAGCTGTGATGTGAGCGGTTTGGATGTGTTGAGGTTCAAGTTATAGCAAAATGAAAGGCTGCCTTAGTCCTCCACAAATACAGCTAATACTGCACATTAAGTTAGCATTAGCTTGCTGGAAAGGTGTAAGGTTGGTTGTACAACCCAAGAAACGTATGAACACATTATTTTGTGGGAAAATATAAAATCATAGAAAGTAACATCAACATTGACAAATAGCGATATTTAAAATTTAGATCCGTGTTGTCTAAATTCAGCAAAAACATACGTCATTAGCGGCTAGCATCTTTCCTTGGGTTAGGAAGAATTACTACAACTTGAAAAATTGGGGGAAAAATCTTTTTAATAGTGCAGATGATGAAAAAAATGTTAATTCAGAGACTTTGAGGAGTTGCTTGGTAGTCATCTTTTTGAAAACACAACTGGCCGCTGTCGTCAGAGGCCCATACAGGAGTGAGTGAAGTAGCATGTTAGCTACTCAAAATAAGGATATATAAAACATTTTTTTTTAAAAGTATTAAAAAAGACATTTGTAAAAGTCTATACTTAAATATTTTTAAAAAACAAAATAAGACATAACCATTGGTATAAAAGTAATTTGTTGCATGTGTTGCTCATGTGTTTGTTTAATATGAAGCCTTTACGAAGTGTTTATTTTCTTAACACAGCTAATCCCTCTGAATGAACTCACCCCTGAATATCACTGTGTGGCAAGTTATGTAAAGAAGGACGGGCTGCTGGACAGACCCATCGTATCCATCAGCAGGATACAGAATTTGGACCTGTGGGAAATCTATTGCAGGTGTGTATACAAGGTCTCTGAGTTCTCCTCACCCCCCTCAAAAGTCGCCTTCTTTGTAATCAAACTGATCTCTGTCTTAAAGGAAAAAGTCACAGATCATGAGAATTCATGGCATCAAGGAAATTGAGGAGAAGAGACTCTTTCATGGGACTGAAAACCAAAATGTCGACAGCATTTGCAAGTTTAACTTTGATTTACGGTTAGCTGGACAACATGCCCACATGTACGGCAAAGGTAAGTGAAACGATACACTAACTATCTTTGCACCCAATGATTGTGATGTAGGTTTTGTCTGTTCGCCAGAGTTTCATCTCATTTATTTATTTTTATTTTTTTCAGGAATATATTTCGCGAGACACGCCACATACGCAGACAAATACAGCCACGGCAGCACGGATCCATTGCCTCTGTATGGCGGAGAAACACGAGGGGTAAACGGCGATTACACCAAAATAATATTTCTGGCGCGAGTGATGGTCGGAAAATCAGTCGCGGGACAAAAACATTATCAAAAACCTGATCATGGAAAGAAAGAAAACACTCACTACAGCTGTGTGGATGATGTCAAGCATCCCAAAATGTTTGTTATTTTTGATCCGAATCAAATATATCCAGAGTACCTGATCCAGTACAGATGACGTCCAAAGAGGATCCTGAGCAAAATCAATATATTTATTTATATATTTTTTTACAGTAGCACAATTCACTTTGACAAAACTTTTATAAACTACATTTTTAAAAGAGGACCTGAAATCAGCACTTACATGAATGGTTACATCCGTTTCTATTTGCGAAAACAAAGAAATCTTACAAATGGTGCTAGTTTAGGTTTAGTGCTGTTTATAAAATGCATTCTTACACATCAACCGTCGTCTCATTCATTTTCATCATTTATGTACACATTTCGCCGATTTCTCTTTGAAGAGCTTCGGAAATAAATTTCGTGGCAGAACCAAACTAAAAGGTTTCGTGTGTTTATTCCTCTTCCAGCTCTTCGTCATGTGAATCACTACAGGGTAAAAAACAGAAATGAACTGCGGTGAGATGAGAGAGAGTAATATACAGCAAAGGGGCCCTGGTCAGGAACTGATCCCAGGACTTCCACACATGGGACACTCACTCTACCAACTGAGCTAATCATCAATGCGTTGTGCAAGTTTTAATCAGAACACACAAATCTTTACTGACTGTTTTTTCAAAATTGTTTATCTTTAAACTAACTAAAAAAACGCTCTTTGTTTTCACGGGTGAATAAACAAACTGACTTTAAAGGACGACACAACTTCATACTGTTTTACTGTCTTTATACGTGGCGGACCCTGCCACCTTTGTAGCTTCAAACTGTTTTCTGGGACCTTGTTTTCCTCTGACAACAGCTTGTTTATTCAGTTATGGAAAAGAGTATATATTAAAATTCTGAGTTTGAATTTCTTCTCCAAAACTACATAGTGCCCCTTTAATATTTTAAAAGCCTGTGTGTCTGTATATTTTTTCAACATTATAAGGTAATATATTTATATATATTTATCAAAAGAGGATGTGTACAGTCTGTCCAGGTTCTCAGTAAGAGGCATGTAAACAGTAATGTAGAGATAGTCCACAAAATGAACGGGAATGAGTGAGAGAACCACACCTACCATTCAAAAACAAACAAATACGCTTGGATGTCAGAGGATTATGTTACACTTTACATTCAGTCTAAACCAAATGCACGAGGTCACCAGCTCAGATTACAGTCAGACTGCTTCAGTTTTGCCGGTGAAGTGACGACTCTGCCCCAAAACCACCAACAAGCGCTTCAAGCGGCAAGAGGAGAGAAAACCGCTGCGCCGCTCCCTGCAGGTGTTGTGTGGGCCGTTTTCCATACGGGAAGTGTCGCAGTGCTCCTGCCCAGCAACTTCCTTGAAGTAAACAAATATAGAAAGACAATCTCATACAGCAGTGTTTCTTTCATATATGACTGACACGCCCACATCAGTGACGTCCAGACGACAGGTGGTGCCCCCCCCTCTTCCCACACACCTGCTCTGACGTCACTGGCTGTGTGGGGCGTTTTCCATACGGGAAGTGTCGTGTCAGTGAATTTCAACCGCAGTCCTGCTGCCCAGCAACATCCGTGAAGTAAACAAATATAGAAAGACAATTTCATACAGCAGCGTTTCTTTCATATATGACTGACCTTATTAGGTTAACATGGGCTTGTTTGTAAGTAAGTGTGACTTCAAGGGCTTTAATTCTAAAGAGATAAGAATTAAAAATGGGCTAGCTGTACTTGACAGAAACCGTCAGCAGAGGTCGCCGTTGACACATGTGACATTCGAGATCTGGAGGTTAAACTGTTGGCACTGATCAGCTGGCTGCTTCACATTATGTTTTTTTTTTGTCTACTGGCACATTTCTGCCATCACTTCTGCACAAAACTCCTTCAGAGTGAGTCAGCAGCTCATTATTCTGTTCTCTCTGCAGCTCGTCTCCCAGAGTCATTATCATTAGTTGACCCCGGGGTGCCAGCTGGTGGCTACATCCACCAACTGATGGATCATACAGTACAGTAACCCAGTACATTTACTTACCTACAGTTTTGAAGTATTTGTACATGTTTTTTTTCTGTTACTTTATACTTATACTTCCACCCCATCACATCACCAGAGTTATTTGATTGCTTTGATAGCGTCCAATTACTTTGCAGATGGAGACAATCAGAAAAATGCTGAATACTGGATTTCATAATCGGCCAGGCTGGCCCACAGTTAGAAGTAATTATATGTACAATTGACTTTAAATTGTACTTTTGATAGTTAGAAAGTATATTTATCTCCAGAAAATGACATGTGATACTTGAGTATGATTCCTACTAGAATAATTTTGGTCTTGCCTCCATGTTCCATATTTAAAGAAAGCTTAGCATGACAATATATGGTATCTTTTGTTGCAACACATCACCATGTATATGTCAATTTATTTCATTTATTTACTTTGACATATTGTATTAGCATACTGGACCCAAAAACACACAAGAAAACATAATGTCGTACTCACTATCTCTACTTTTTTGCACTTTTTTACATTTTTTTGTATCCATGGATGGAAGGCGACATGGCACATCAAATACTTCTAATAGAAATAAGTGGTGAAAGAGGTAAAAGTATGCAGTATGAGTCTATAAAGGCCTTAAAACTGAACACAGATTTGTGTTGCAGAAGTCTGTTTAATCGCCTCATGACCTCTCAGATTAATCTCGTGACCCTTTGGATGACGTCCAAAAGTGTTTAAAACGAGCTCCACTTCAATAAGCTACCACGGTGAAAGGCTGCTTACACAGTCGCGCATCAGTGTTAATCACATCAGTCACAGAGGCCGCTTGAATGTATTATGAATAACTTTGACTTCTGATACTTCGGTATAGTTTACTTCTGTACTGTAGGTAGTAAAGATTATTTGAACTTTCATTTTATATATATATATATATATATATATATATATAAATAAAATGAAAGTTCAATGAAACAGTTTCACATAATTATTATTCAGTATGTTGAAATTAAACCTCACATATTAATATAAAGACTGGGGCAACAATAAGGGCCAAATATCTGGCAAATAATTGATCTTTCACCTATTTCTTGATCAGCTAAACAATTTTTTGTATGCCTATTTTTGCATCAAATCATATCTTGGGCCCCGGAATTACACTTCACAGACGGCCGTAGCCATGTGCTTCCACTTCTCTCACTTGCTCACCTAGAAGGCATAGCATCGAGGGCTGAGAGGAAATCCTTCGTCTTGTCACGGGCCCGCTGAACTTCCTTCCCTATTGTGCAGTTTCGGTGGTTTACTTTAACATGTGGGCCCAGGTGTTGACCCGCTGACAGGAGTCGCGTCTGCCGGATATGGGAGAAGATCCCGAACATGCATGTAGCGATTATGTGTGAGTCATCATTCCTCTTCTGAAGGACAAAGGCAGATTTTCCATGTTGTACTTGCTCCACTGATGAGAGGCCATCAAAGTGCTTCCTCATTGGGTGCCAAGCCAGTGTGACCTGAGATAGAAGGAGGCAAGATGAAGCCAGGTTTACAAAGATATGAAAAGAAGAGTCTTGTTAGACGTTACTTTATCAATGGACAATAAGTAAACTTCATCACTATGACTTGTTTTGCCAATATTTAAATAATTACCGGATGATGGAGAAGTCATAGTTTAGTTGTTGTTTTTTAAAAAGATAAAAACGATAATGAAAATAACTGCCTAGTTGACTGTATTCATGATAAGAGACATCATAACATCATAATTCCACATACACACACTCGCACAGACACACTAATTGTTTTTATTGTTCTTTTATTTCATAATCTTTATTGACTAAAAATGATCCCACCCATGGTCGTGGAGGGGCCTCGGGTGGCAGCGGCCCATCCTGAAATATTTGCCACCCTGTTATTGTTATGGTTTGAGGTTGGTATTTTTTAAATTTCCTGTTTTACTTTGAAGTTCTGCCATCACATGTCATGTTTTGTTTTTCATTTCCTCCCTTTGTTTGTTTCCCTTTTGTCTCCTGTTCCTGCCTGCATCCCCGAGTCAGTCCTCTTCCACCTGCTCTCAGCTCTTCATTTGGTTTGTTCCCTTTTGTGTTTTTTATTCTGTTATTATTTCTGGATTTGCTCCTGCCTGCTTCCTCTTTTTTCAATATTCCTTTTGGATCTTGCCGTTTGCATTGTTTTAGTTTGTTATTAAAACTCGCTTTTCGTTTATACCTGGCTTCTTGTGTCTTGTGTTTGTGTCTCGTTTTTTAGAATCTTTAGCAATCATCCTGCAGTATGATTGGCTATTTGTTGGTTTTATTTCTATTTTAGTACTTTGTTATAATTTGTGTGTATATTGTAAAGGCCTTTGTTACGCTGGTATTGATAAGTGTTATGTCTATAAAAGTATTGTTATTGTTATTATTGTTGTTATTATTTGGCGGTTAGAAGCGAGATCTTAATACAAATTAACTGTGTGAGATTATTTTAAATGTGCATTGTTTTCTTTTTGCTTTTGGAGATGCGTTTTACTTTTGCGGACTCGTGGATGTGTATGGTGTCACTGTTCTTTTGAATCCATGTCTCAGCTATTTGAATGTAATATTTTTATAATTCATGCAGTTCCAACATGTGTGCATAATTCATGCCACCCCCAGTAAAAACTTTCAGGCCTCACCACTGTTTGTAACAACAACAAACCCTTGTTTGTCTTTTTAACCATTCTTCATTATTTGAGCTCAGCACTGTGACGACTCAGGTGTACGTGGCGGTTCTTTGCCGTGGTATTGTTGTTGTTGTCTTTTTTTGCAGTCGTAAATGATTTAATTGGTCGTGAGGGTGTTGTGTTTAGCAGATGGCGTTTTTCAAAACAAGGTTATTTCTATGCATAACAAACACATTCTTAATTCAGAGTCATTATCATCATTGCGTAACGAAATCTGTCCTCGCAGATTTACGCTGACTCCTCGCGCACAGTTAGAAAATGTTTGAAAACTGGGGCTGCCAGTGTCCTCGGAGTCGGTAAGTGAGTCGAGTTTGATACCTCCTTAAATATTTAGGGCCCGGCGTGCTCGGAGTTCTGATTAGAACCTCTTTGATGTTTGCTTCATCAGATCATATCAACGCGGTGAGTTTGTACAGAGACCAAGTCTAATTAGTGGCTCCCTCAGAAGGCTTTCTGTGTGTGTTTCTGTGTGTGTGTGTGTGTGTGTGTGTTGTGTCATTTAGCGAGCGATGAGACGAGCGTGGCACTGTTTTCCTCCTCCGTCTCTAATGAAACCAACGACGAGGTAACAGCACTAGGGAGAAAATTACCTCCTTTTTAAATGATGTAACATTTGAAACACTCATAAATGTATTTGGGAATTTCAATTAAAAGCCTGCGAGGCCGGTCCAGGAGGACGATTCATAACTGACACATTCCTCTCAGTGTTTATCCAACGCAGGACGGTTTGTTTAGGCCTGAGGGTCTCTGCTCCTCTTCAACACATACTTAACATTGTTTTATCAGCTGGATGCTTCATGACGTTCCCTAAATCTTATGAGAATTGCTTACAAACATGATTTTGAACCAGTGCAGAAAATAATGCATGAGACCTTTTTTTCCCTTGTTGCTTTAAATACAATTATAACTCTGATATAATTATGAACTTTTACATTTTTACTGTTGTTTTCTTGTTTTGACCTACATATGTTGATCTCTTGCCTCTGACATGTAACTATCTTACCTGTGAGGTTCTGAATTGCCCCTTTTTGCGTGATCCATGACCCGGCATGCACCTTGCATCAGTGTATGAATGTATGTATGTGATGTATGTATGTACAATGTATGTAATGTATGTATGAATTACTGTTAGATGCTTTGGACAAGTGGCCTAAATGTAAATGATCCTGAATGTGGAAAATGGATTTATATGTGCGAATGAAATGTCTATGTCAGGAGAATTCCTCAGATCTTCTACTTAAAGGTACCATTTGTAAGATAAATCAAAATATTTCTTACAAACTGGACCTTTAATTAAAAGTAGCTACACTGCAGTGTAGAACTAGTCTGTAACAAAGTGTAAAAGTCCTGAATTTAGAATTCAAATAGTATAAAACTTTTAGCCTCAAAAGTAAGGCTGCTTGTTATGCAGGACGGCCCTTTTAGAATAATAAATATTGAATCAATAGATTGTAATTATTAATGCATTAACGTGCGCGTCACTTTTCAGTTGTAGCCGGCACATTTCTTTGGTACTCAGGTTTGATTGTAATTTTCCCTGCAGGGGTCAATAAAGTCTCATCGATGTCAAATATATATGTACTATAATTTAATTTGACGATCATGTGTTGAATTATTAATATGAATCTGGAGATTAACTAGGAGCTAAAGATATCAAATAAATGTAGCAGAGTAAAAAGTGCAACATGAGCCTCTGAGATGTTGGGAAGTTACTCCCAATTACCCAAGTATGTACAAATAGCACTGTATAAATCCAGCTTGAATAAATCCTGCTGATTCCACCTTTAAGTTTAGTAGTCTTTGAATTGTATTAATATGACGTGAGGTTCAGTTAACTTTGTAAATAAACGTCAGTAGGAATGTCCCTCAGAGGGACACGTTTGACTTTTATACTTTTTTCAGAGCCTGCACTGTCCTACCTTCCCTTGAGTATTGAAGTGCATCTACTTTTACCAAAGTATTACTTTTACACATGTATTTGTATTTCTACTTGAGTAAAGAATGTGTTTACTTTTCCACCTCTGACTGACCCAGAAATAAGTGACATCATTTAAAATGACATGCTTACAAACATTTCTGTCCGTCTGTGAATGACTTTTCTTGGCAACTATACACGTCATATATACATAATCTGTTCATACACATCCGATTTAACAAAAACAGCTTGACATATTTTCTTATTTGCTGACACTACAATTCTTTAGGGTAATTTACCGGTGTCTGATGAAGCCCTAAGATGAGAACACTATTGCTTTTTTTCTACTGTATGTGTGCTGTAGACACTTGACTTTTTTTTCACAGCAGACACTTTGACTTGTCATAGCAGGACGAGTGCAGGTGTAATTAACGATGTTAACGATGGCTCAGTTCCCAGCAGCCACCGTTAGTGTTATCCTGCTAGATTTTTTACAGTTGTGAACTAAACGTTAGGGTCTCGAGTGCGTAACGTGGCATATCACTTTGATATCGCTGAGAAGGAGGTGGAAGTGTACGCTTGCGTGCAGAGACAGGATTCAAAGCCAACTCGCTGCACACTCTGTATTCACATAAATATACATGTTGGTCGGCTCGCTGAATTTACATCGTACGGGAGGCCACAGGCTTCTCCCAGAGGACACACACCACTGAGAGCAAAATGTGTGTTTTTTTTCTTTATTATGGAAAAAAGGTTCACTTTTCTTTACAAAACACGACACGTTTTCAGCTACATGTTTTTTTTTTCTTCTATAATTTAACCAAAACATCACAATCAGCAAAAAACACCTAACGTCATTTTTTAAGGAGCTCTCTCTGTGTCACAAAACCCCATTTCTGTGACAGGAAACACAACCTGATGTCCCTGAGCAGAGAGAAAAAAAAATAAAAACAGAAAAAACAGAAAAAAAAACCCACATTTGAATGTAGTTGTCATGTTGCCTACTGTAGCCTATCTATGTGGAGAACCCAGAGAGGGTGGGCTAATGTGACAGTGCCTGCACAGTATTGGCTTTTTCACATAAAACAACATGTATTAATAAATTAAGTTTGATCACATGAAAGTGACACATTTGACACACGGAGCACAACACATAAGTGAGGACAGTTCTTCGCTTGGCACGAGAGGCGTAGAGACTCAGGACAAGCTTTGGCACCGCTGAGGAGTTTTTTCTCATGATCTGTTTAGAGTCACAAGGGTTTAAAATGCACCAGGTGCAAAACAATCTTCAGTGACACGGACAACAGAATGTGTTTGGCAATGCATTACTCTATATTTTGACCTGTTATTTTTTCATTTGTTGGAGCAATTTACAAGACAGCACTGTATTAGAGGGTGGTACCTGAAGACGTCTTCGCACTGGCATGCTTTTAAAGTTATGCATTTACTGTCTTAAGAGCAAAAGTTGAAGGCAAAAGCACCCTGAGGGTAATAAATCAGGGTTTAATGTTTTATTTTTGTTATAGGAGTACTCTACTAATTTAGCATTGCACTCCTACAAAACTGTTGGACTCATGATTGACAGTCTAAAAAAAGTAAAGCAAAACCAAAATCAATGCAGCAGAACCGGACAGAGCGCCTTTCAAATCCTGTGTATTCTTTCTTGTCAAAGACTGGTGCCTACATTACCCACAATGCCACTCTGCCGATAACAGTTTCTGGTGTGTTTTGCTAGTAGCAGGCTAGCGGCTAATGTATCCTCAAACCACTAGTTCGCTTCTGTCTAACTCCAAACCCACTTTTGGACCCAATTTTTTTGGGCAGATAAAGTAACACATCCGCAAATGTATTTTTATTGAGACCAAATTGATGCTGACAGTTTATCAGATGAGATCACCCTCAATGCAACTTGGCCGCCAGCATGGCCTCAAGTGACATCACTTGAGGCCATTTATCTGCAAAAATCTGTTATGCTAGTAGCGGCTAATGTAGCCTCAAGCCTCCTGCTTACTTCTTCCTGACTCCAAATCCACATTTCTTTTTTCCTTTGTAAAACTTCTGTCAATATGGATGCTGACTAAAGTGACATCACTTGAGGCAATGTATTATCTTGTGTTACCCACAATGCAACTTGACCAACAGCACTTTGGACACAGATTTCTGATGTGTTGCTCTAGTAGCAGCTAATGTGGCCTCAAACCACTAACTCTCTTTGCTCTAATGCCACACCCCCAACATTTCTTTCACCTTCAAACTTGTAGTCTTAAGGCCCAATGGATGTTGACTCAAGTGACATCACTCTACTCAAATGACATCACTTTAGGCAATTTTTCTGCAAATATTCTGTTGTGTTAAACTAGTTGCAGCTAATGTAGATGGCTCACTTCTTTTCTAACTCCAGACCTCCAAAATCTTTCGTATTCAAACTTGTAGACTTCACTCCCAATGGATGCTGACTCAAGTGACATCACTTGATGCGATTTATAAGACTAGGGCTGTTGTTTTAACACAAACCAGTGAACAAATAGTGCTGACAACTTCAAAACCCATTCTGCAGGAATTATTATCTAAATACATTAGCTACATCCTCATTCAAATTAAGTGCTTTACAACATTTTTAATGATATTGAAATTATAATCAACTGATTTTCCAGACCTTTGTTGTCAAGATTGTTTTTTTTTTGTTTTTTTTACTTGACTTCAGTGCATCATTAAGCATCACTTTATAAAATTTCATAATAAAAGGTGACATTAGTCGTAGTCTTTTCAGCCACCTTGCAGCACTGTCGGTGACTTATCAAGGCCAACCATCTTTAAATCCAGAGCATGCCGAGCCTCAAACTGTCTTCCGCGAGCATCGCAGGCCACAACTCTACAGAATCCGTCTCTCCTGTCTCGCAGCGACAGCTTGTAGCCTCCAGCTCTTTCACGTCCACTCCTGCTTCATTCTCTGGAGGACGCTACATCAGCGTTAAAGAAAGAGTGCAGCAGCTCTCTCAGTTCAAAGGTCGCTCCTCTGCGTCTGCCTTATCCTGAGCCCCTGCCTGTCCATGATGTTCCACAGCTTGCGCAGGTTGGACTGGGTGATGGCGTCGTCAGGTTTGAGCTGCAGGGCTCGCAGGTAGTTGGCCTCGGCTTCAGGGAGCTTCCCATTCAGGTGGAGGATGGCACCAAGGTTCATCAGAGCAGCGGGGTACTAGGAGAGGGCAGAGACACAGTAAGGAAAAGGAGGCAGACCGGGGCTTTGTGCCATAATTAAACTGAGTTCTGAGGTTTTAGGGTGTCGACTTACAGGACTGCTGCAACTGTGTCGACCTTGGATTTCATCTATCTGGACAAACTATTTTAAAATTGCCCTTCTCAGTTCTACATTTGACACAGTTATGCGAGAGGTTTAGGCCTTTAAGGAAGCTTGCCAGATTTATTTTTATGGATGAAGGATTAAGGCAAAGGGGCTCTGGTGAAATTTGCTTAAGGCTAAGAAAGTCAAATATGCATTAAATTAGCCCTAATAGAATCTCACAGCACAGTAGCAGGCCTGGTCAGAGAAGACAAAAAACACGTCTTTTATGGATGCCAGCATGGAAAAGAAATAGGTAGCAGGTTGTGTGTGGGTGTGTGTGAAGTATTACCCACTTAGAAAAAGGTGCGTTTTTAATAAAAATATCTTTTAAAGCCGCAAAGTGAAACCATCTGGCCCCCTGAGTCATGTACCACTCGTAGAAAACTGCAAAAAAAAAAACAGAAATCCATAACCAACAACCACACCTAGATCTCATCCCTTAAGTCGTCGGCACCTCATCCCCCAGACCTGGATCTGTTCCCAGACCCACGTCCTCGCTGCATGACATATTGTTAGCAACTTGGCAACAAGTTCACAGTTTTCCTCTCCCCAAACACGACTGTTCGCCTCCACTCAATGCTGATACTTCGCTTGTTTACATTCCACCTCTCAGGCAGTGTTAAAAGACCAACGTCGGGAGTAGGGGGCTTGTTTTACTCACCCAATGTATCAACGGAGCTGGGTTGTTTCAACGGAAATTAATTAATTAGCAGCCGCTGCGTTTTTTTGTTTTTTTTCACCAAGTGCAACAAATGAATGCAGCGGTTACATATCAGAGTGCCGTTCTGCTCTTGTACCGTTGAGGAGCTTTGTGAGCAGTTCATGCATGCTAAGCTAGAAAAATGAGGGTCCCTTTGTCGTTCTAAACAGGCGGTGGATTCTCAAGACGCAGACTGATCTAAATCATTAGAAACTGAGCTCTGTTTACATGGGTTCTGTGCACAAGAAAGCAGCCAAGTCCGGCAGCAATTCCAATTTTCAGCAACAACTAATCCTGGAGTTGGGTCGGCTCTGCTACACTCAGGTGAGGAAAGGATGTAATCTCTCGACCTTCAACCAGTTGGATATAGAGTATTGTAAAGATAGCATCTACCGCTGCTCTTTTGACATCCAACAAGCCCCATTAGCTACAACTAACCCTTAAAAGATCCCCTCCATGCTTTAAAGGAGATATATTATGCATTTTCGATTTTTTTTTTTATATACAGTCTTGTGGATGTAAAAGATCTTCAAACTTAAAAAGGTCAAAGTCGGCACCCAACGGAAGCTCCCCTCTCCTACAGAAAAACTCGCTCCCGAAACGCCTCGTCAGCAGTCCCGCCTTTAATTATGTGACTTTGTGACATTGTGCTACATCACCATGTCGCACATTTGCATGATTTGCGGATAGTTTGGCAGTTAAGTTCAAGTCTGAGTCTAAGTAAGAGTTGATTTGGCACGGCTGCTCTGTTGTTGTTAGCGGTGCTGGGTCAGGCGTCTGCGTGCTGACCAATCAGAGCAGATTGGGTATTCAGGGGGGCGGGTCTTAAAGAGACAGGAGCTGTTTCAGACAGAGATGGAACACAGTGCTGCAACAGTGGATGTGTTTTTTTGCCACTAAATCATGTAAATCTATTGTAGTAGTAATGTAAATACAACTGTTAACCTGAAAATGTGCATAATATTTCTCCTTTAAGACATATAAACACGCTGCTCTGAATAATAATTAATCAAAAATATGTTTATGTTCTACGGGAAGAGAAAAGATTGGGATATACGCCATGAATATATAGTTACATGCCATATATGACACATATATGGCATGTAGCAAGAATTATATTCGCAAATTGAGATGTTAGAAAATGTATTTTTCATCCCACTGTCTGTATAAATGTGCTGTTAATGCAAAACCAACATCCAACCACTGCTGCTTCACAAGAACTCAACTGGGGAAACACAGGCTGGTTGTTATTGTGAGGAAGATGCTGTGGTCTAATTACTTACACACAGTATGTACAGCAATTTCCAGTCACTGAAAATCTTACCTCTATCCGAGTGGTGTAAATAAAGCAATTCAGTCTGTGCGTGCGAACTGTAAGACTGCACTCGTACCTTCCTCTCGAGACACACAATCATCGCCTTTCTTGGCACGAAGAGCCAGAGCTGAATCTTTCATGACCTGAAAGCTATTGGATTAAGTTGATATTCGAGAGACTGTCTTTCACCGAGCAGGGAAAATGTCAAAGACGAGAAGCGCTTTGCTCGTGACAAATGACAAGAGAAGCAGTCAGCGTGTCTGAATGTGCACATGAAGGGCTCCAGACTGTGAATTGTAATTACGGTGACTTTGAGGTGGCTTATTTCTGCAGAATGAAATTTATATGCATGGCTTTCCAAATTAAAATGGACAACCAGCATTCTTCTCTTCTGTGGTTTTACTCAGCTTTTAGGACTCAAACTGGATATAAACAGACAGACAGGCAGATCTTATCAAAAACGGGGCAGGTGCTACCAAGCAGTGATTCCCAGCCAGTTCTTGTTCCCCACGGGCTGGATCTGCAGTTACCTGGGGGTGCGTATAAAAATTGAAGAGCAGCTCAGCTAATTTAAAATGAACGCCTGAACGCGACGTGCTGCCACTGAGAGCGAGTTGAAAAAAAAAAAGTTGGTATCATACGGTTGTAGCTAGGGCTATTTTCAGGTTGTATCATGAATAAATAGAAAATGAAGGCTTAAATAGTTCGCATAAAGTAACCAACAAACAATAGGCCTGGCTAACAATAAGATGTAATAGATAAAAGGTTAGTTTATTGGGGAAATACCTGCAATTCCTTTGTCATTAATGTTAAATCACATCTAGTTTAAAATAAAGTTAGCACAAAAGTAAAAGATCAACAGTAGGTTAGCGAACAGCTAAGTGTCGCTATAGGATTAACATTTGAAAAAGTTTCCTGTAGGTCGTGGCTAAATGGAAATACACTTAAACATTTTAATGTAATAATACACAATGCTAGGAAAGTTGTAGCACTGTAACACTAGTAGCTACTCCAGTCAAGGACATGAAGGTGAAAGTCTCTCCTGACTGAACTGACAGCGCAAGTCACAGAGCAGACAAGTAACAGGACAAATAACAGCTGGAAGCTCCTTCTAGGTCTCGTCTAAAAACACATGAGCTCCTGTGACTCCAAGTTGCCTCCTCTGGATCAGTCCACGCTGCCTCTCCCCTTTGAAGCGACTGATTCACGCAATGCTGAAACAGGATATGACAGCCCTCAACTTCCTCAACCGCATGTGCTGACAGCGAGAGACACTGCATCCCACAAGGCTCGGTCTGTTTAACTGTGATCATCAAGCTGTATGTGTGAATTCAATAAGGAGACAGTAACCGCCGAGCCCCTCTCGCTGTGGGACTTTTCATGTTTGCATAAGCACATCGAAAGCGCCAGGTTCCCAGCCACGGACAGGACACAGTTTCCATTTTTATATTCAGCTGTGTAACGGTTTGCCAGGAACAACAGCGCTATAACATAATGTCAGAATGATGGGTAACACTTAGTATGTTGTAAATTGAATTTACAGTATGGGCGTGTGTGCGCATTTCCATGATAAGTGCTAACAGGCCCACCAGCCCAGGTACTCACATCTGGTCTGAGGCCGGCCGCACGCTCGTACTGCCTCTCTGCTGCCTCGTTCAGACTGGCCTGTCTGAGGAGAGAGAACAAAAAGAAAAAAGACATTACAGTTTATATGAATAACACTGTACCAGTACAAATGACTGATCATAACTGTAATCATTCGTTATTGCACAGTTAATTAGTTACTTACTGCAATGAGAGTTAGTCATTCATTGTAAATGTAAATTGCTGTAGAACTCGTCGGATTGGTCGGCTTCATTGCATGTTGAGATTACGTTAACCTTATCAAAATGGTCGAGAATCAAGCAAACAGTGCGTGTGTTGATTTAAAACATCTCGTCTCACCTGCCACTGTATGTTGGATGAAAAGGCAAGATGGCAGCAGTGAAACTTATTCATCTACGAGGCTCCACTGGAGGAACTACCTGACTATACTACACTACATCGGCTGCATTGGCCAAGTATTTGTACAATTTGTGCTCTCATTGTAGTCATTGAATCAACATTATCTCATTGTGTTAATACTCAGTCAAAGTATCAATAGTCATCCCTACCATACTGTCCCATATCGGTTTCAAGGTATTTGTTCAAAGACTTTTTTTGTCGCTCAGTTCTAGTATACATGAAGTGCTTTTGAGGAGATTTCAAAAGTAAGAAGATAAATAATGGGAATCGCAATACAGCCTTAAAAATATCAGGACTTTAATTTTAAGGCATGCAATTGTTTCACATCTCACCTTTTCATTCTACATGATCCTTTTGGGAAACTCATCATTTTCTAATTAATAACAATAATTCATGTCAGAGCCAACGGATGGTACAGATCCTTCTTCGCCCTCAGCAACGTTTGAAATATTTTTCATAGGATCTTACAACGTGCTTTAGTTTCCAATAAAGTCATAAAGAAAGAATGTTCTTTGTCGAGTGATTCATCTCTTAGCTGTGTAATAACTGTGATAATGCAGCAATGACTTAAGGATGATGACTAGCTCGCTTTCTCTCTGAAGAGAGACAAATGTTTCTCAAATGCCAGAAACACTCCACCAGCCAGTCCTCCCTTCGTACATCGTACAGCTGGGTTTCTAAAATGGCAGCAGTTAATCTGCTCCATACATACGATTTCATCCAAAGAGTGAACGAACCGGACTTTGCAGTGCCAAAGTTAATAAAGTCAAGGAAACCCTTCTTTCCACGACATGGCAATTAATATTTATAAGACTGTGACTGGAGTGAAATATTCCTTGAGAATACAAGCAGCATTTTATCAGGGTTGTCTGGAGTTCATCGTCATCTTTGTACAAGCTTGGTCTTTGTTTGGTCAACACAGAGGACAGATAAAGACTATGAATGTCTTCCAGTCGTGGACAAAACAAGACACTTAAGGATTTCATCTTGGGCTTTGGGAAACACTAATGGACGCCTATCACCATGTTCTGTCTTTTTAAGGATAAAATGACTAATTATAAAAGGAAAATAAGCAATCAACAGATTAGTCAAAAATGAAAATATTTTCCCATTGGTTTCCCATTATTGTAGATTTTTTGGAACATGATATCCTTGTGTGTCATGATTTGCTTTCCACTTCCTGTCTTTGTCTTTTTCCCGCCCTGTTTCTGTGTACGCCTGATATTTCATATTTTTCTAAAATCCTTTCCTGACAATGCTGATGAGCCATAATGTTTACCAGGTATTATTTGCCTAGTTAGTTACAAGTTACAATATTCAGCTGTGTTGTTCATATTGTGAGAAGTCTGGTTGCGATGGTAATAATTACATATGTCAATTAACCACGCTACCACTCTCTGTTCGAGAAAGATTACTGACCATTAAACAGGAAGAAATGCTGACTCGAGGAGGGCTTTTCAGACTTTTTACAGAATCAAATATCAATCAAATATGAAAATAGTCCTTGGTCATGATTATGGTTTGTGTCATGTTTTACTTTCCACTTCCCGTCTTTGTCTTTTTCCCACTATCTTTTCTGTATACGTGTGTTTCTTTGGTTGATTAGTCACTGTGTATTTAAGCCTTCTCCCATCCTGTTTTGCTCTTGGTATTCCTGCTTGTGCTCCCACGGCTTCATTCCTTTGTACTTTTTTTTGGTTTTTGTATTTTTGTGCTTCACTAGCTTGGATTAGCACCTCTGCTTCTTCCGTTTTCCGTTGCCAGACAGTTTTGTTCTTTTGATTACAGCATACTTTATTAAAGCTTGGTATTTGTTTTCCTATCCACCTGTCTTGGTGTTTTTTTGATCCACAGAACAAGCCCTACTTACTAATATAATGTAAAAACCAACTTCTTTATTGGAGACATCATAACATAACGCATAACAAAATCTTTAACGGAAAAACCTTCCATCAAACGAGATTATCAGGTCATTATCATAATCCTGTTTTGGTGAATATTTGTAGATAAAAAAAAAAGACAGGATTTGTAGCTCACCATTATTATCAGTGGAGCAGCTTGAGTTTTAAATCCAACTCATGACAGGTGGGTGTCCCATTCATTAAATCCTAATCAGACTGGATTTATATCACAGGCAGTCCCGGCAGAAAATAACCAGTTACACCACAATGCAGCAGACTGATCTGTCATTTAGATTTACTCTTACGAAAAGCGAAACGTCTGCCAAACCTAAGACTTTCAACTTTTTTTACACATCCTCTGTGGTGTTGCATTTAGATGGATGCTGGAGAGCAGTGATGACTTTTCCAGATATGTAGAGCAAAGAGGGAAGAAGGCACATCGCTCCAATATTTCCTTGAGTGGCTGGGAGAAGAGGGCATTTTGCAGTCCCTTTAAGACTTATATGAATGTGCTTGCCAAACTTTGAGGGGAAAATTCTCCAATGGCTTCTTTACAAGCCCTGGACGCAACATCACTACGATGGACAGAAACTGGGTACTGCTGTTTATAAACGTTATACATAACAGCTTTTACAACAGCTATTTCCACAGGGAGGACATTTACTGCTTCTATAACACCGGTATAATTTATATCTCATAGATGGTTATTAAATGGCAGCGGTACAGAATAAACCCACAATTGGTAAAGCAGCGCAGCAGCAGTAGGATTTCGAAAACCTCGACACTTCTTTGGATATATATGTCCATTTCATTTTCTGTACGGTGTGCTTTTTTTAGTAGTGAAACTGTTGTCAGCAGTTTGGCCAACCTGAGCATGTGAGCAGCGCTGAAGACCACATCAAACTCTGAGCTGTCCAGCTCTGCAGCTCTCTCCGCCATCTCCGCCGCCTCGCTGAGACGAGACTGCTCCAGAAGAAACTGACCTGGAGGGAGGGGGAAGACAGAGGGGAAGGGCAGTTTAGGACTTTTTATCTTTGCTGGTGGTCTGTTGGTTGGTTGATCAGTCCACCGCTTTGGTCCTGACTGGAGTATTTCGACAACTACAGGATGGATTAGGATGAAAGTGTGGACATATATTGGTGGTCCCCAGAGGATGAACCCTAATGACTTTTGTGATCACTGACTTTTTCTCTAGGTAAATCAAGAGGATTTTTGGTTTTCATTGAAATATCTCAACAACTATTGGACAGAGTGCCATGACATTTGGTACATATGTTCAGTGTGCCAAGAGGATGGACACCAGTAATTCTGATTCACTTCATTGTCATTTCCATGCACAAAATGAAATCGATAATCAGTAAATGTTAGCATTCTAACAGTATACATGCTAAAAAATCAGCATGTTAAAGCATCGTTACTGTGAGCTTATCAGCATTTAATTGTACTAAACTAGGGAATTATCCAATCAGATTGTGACTCATTTGTAAACAGCCTCTCAGAGCCAATCGAGGCTCACCTACCTCTAGGTTGGTCCAGCCTACATTAATTCCCCCTTTATTGGTTGAGCCCTTTTCACTAGAATTCACCTTTGTTATAGGATGAAAACAAAATAAAATGATGCAGTCATGAACGTCCTTCTGTGTCTACTTAAGGACATACAAAGCCAGTACTACGGCTGCACACTCTTGCAAATGGGGGGTTTGGATTTTGTTTCTTCGCTGTCAATCACAAGTTTATGCTTCATCATCATGTTGTGGAAGTTGTGGAAGTGGTGCAGAAGGCAAAGAAGCTCTGACAGATGAAAGATGGAGATCAGTGGTGAAACAAAGGGAAAAGTATGGAGGCAGCGAGAGAGAAGAGCACCACCGGAAATGCAACAAGGAGGCAGAAAGTGAGACGGTGAAAGGATTGTTGTTTTGCTCTGCGAGAACACAGATGAGACGGAGGTATTTCATGTGTTTTCCTGTGGGAGTCTGGCCACCTGGCGCGGCACCCACAAGTGCCTGCCTCAGTGGCTATAAATTATCCGCCGCAGATGTTACTGAGTGGAGGGAGACGGGATTGTGGGGAGGCGCTGTCGAGGTGATTTTGGAAGAGCAGCCTCCAAACTCAAATCGCCACATCAGAATACTCAGAACTGGGTCGTGCGAGGGACAGTTTGCATTAAAACGTGTTGCTGTGAACAATGGCAGGAAAAGGGGGGCCTCGTCTAAGCAGTCACTTCCTTGCGCTCCCTCTAGTGTGTGTCTTTCCGTTGTGTCTTAATGTGGCCAGATATCATCACTCCTTACACACTCGCACCTGGAGCTCCTCCAGAGAACCCCGGATAGCTAAAGCAGCCAGATTTGCGATTAGGGAGGGGACCAGCCCAAATAAACATCACCTATAGCAAGAAGCTACAAGATAACATTGATAAAAAGAAAACAGCCAGATAGGCAGAGTCGGAGAAAAGAGCGCAAGGGGAAGCAGCTCGGTCCAAAGACAGCAAGGCAGCCCCTCGCCAGGGACCAAACCAAACTCCAACCCAAAGATATCCAGCGCAGAGAAAAGCACCAGGAGGAACAGAGAGAGATAAGGAAGAGGAGAAAGAGACGACGCACAATGGTGCTTTCAGCGAGGCCTGGACAGATTTAATTTCCTATGAATATCCTAAAGATAGCGACGCGGAGCAGCACGGAGCCGGCTCCTCCGAACCGATATGAAACGCCGCATCAACAGCAGCGCAGGCAGAGCGCGGTATCATGTTTTACTTTTCTGTTACGAACGGTAAACAGTGTTCCGCGGTCCTGTCTCCTCACTTAGATAAACATGGCATACATGCCTGTTTGCATGTGCGCCATCTGCAAAACCTCAAACAGCTCCAACACTGCCAGCACCGATACCGACAGTGAGCTAAATGACAGAACGTTTCACATTAGTCACTGTGGCGCAGGGGTTGTTAAACATACTGTGATTATTTCAGGAAGGGGATTATAAAAATATGAATGCATTTGACACTTTACAAATGATTACCCACGCTGCTTCGGTTCTTTCCAAAACCTTTATCAGGTTACAAAAGCTATGAGCTCAGATCCAGGGTGGTTTACCACAAGAATTCTAAGAGGACCAGGAATATTTAACAGCTCCTGGTCTGAGGATGATGCTTAAAAGACTAAATTTCCTGCCTAATAATGATCCTGATGCAGCTTAATGCAGCAAAGCCTGATCATTCTAAGCCTGATCAATTTTTTTTATTTCTACACATCCCTATTAGTTTCACATACATGCATCCACTGACACATACTGTATGTGTTTCAGAGTAAAAGAAAATGACTTCAAATGATTTTTTCTTCTCGTAGCTCTGTCGAACGCAGAGACACGTTACTGATGTCAGTTTCAAACACTCCTCTTCTTACCATAGTGCATGTAGCAATTTCCTTTCATCGGGTCCAGTTGAATGGCTCTCAGATAATACTTCTCTGCTTCTGTCTTCTGCCCCTGAACACAAAAAGGGAGAAAAAAATAATCATTGATCACACCTGATATTTAAGTCATACCGTGACTGTGTTTCTGTAATATTTTTTAACATTCATATTTAATTATATTGCAAGGGCAGAAAAACATGTTGTTGTTGCCATATCATTTTGTTGTCTTTACTGTAATTTTTCTTCTTGCTATTCTTGTCACTATTGTTGTCGTCATTGATACTGTTTTCATTGTTACTGTTGCTGTGCTCGTTATTGTTGTTTTTTTTTTAATGTTACTATTATTATCCGCACCTTTCACCAAATTCAGTTCAAAGTGCTTTGAAAATGGCATTTACAACAAAACGCAAAAGAAAAACTATCCGAAGAGATCGAAAGTTCATAAAAACGGAATAAAAAAGACTATTATACAGGCAGATTCATAAAAGTAGCAAAATAGAGACTCATTAGGTGTGGATGAGGTAGGTTTACTGGATTATTTAACAGGTCACAATACTTTAGATTAATAACTAACAAGAAAAAAGGGAAAAAATTATTATTTATTTTGGGCATTAACAGTATATACAATGTAAATATATAACATGTATACCATATATCTGGATACAAATATGTTCCAAGACAGTTTTCATTGCACACAGCTGCAAACATCGCTCGCATGTTCCTGTTATTTCAGAGCACTGACATGCATCAGCTGAAGCGCGGTAACCCTGCTGTTCAGTTTCAGCAGGAAGCCGAGGCTCATAAAGAACACAGTGCTCCACCTCCCATGCTGCACCTTGAAAAGAAAAACCTCTAAAAGGTGTACGTGCGCGCGTGGAGAAAGATATTGCCTCTGTGTGCACACAGCTCGATTTCTCCACCTCTTTTGTTTCAGGCTTCAGCACTGATTGCTTCCATATTGCCAATATACTTGCCATTCAACAATAAATGAGAGGAGTGGGCATATTATGTTTGCTTCATTAGCTTTCTTCCATGCCCACGATTGCTCCGATTGAATGAGCGAATATCAGAGCCTGGATGGCTTATTTCACATTTTCTTTGGCTCTTTTGTCTTTACATTCAATTAAACCTTTTCCCCGGCCATCCATCAAAACTGAAAGTGGGGCGGCTCAGTCCAAAGAGGTTGAAGGATGTCATCATTTAGCAGATTTATGAAAGGCTTTGGTCTAATGGTGAAACCGCACGCAGTAATGAACTCTGCCGCGTTTGACGGGGCTATCACTGCTTGCAGTTTTAATTTTGTATTAACATTGTTGATGGACTTTGACTGTTCGACACGCCTCTGATTTTCCATGTGTTTGGACACTGTGCAGCGGAAGTCAATGCAACTTCCTGTGTCTATTATGTGGCACTAGAGAAAACTGACTAATTACATTTTAGGTTTAAAGATGTCAACGGCACAGAAGTACAAAAACATGTTATTTCCAACTAGGTGGCGCTACGACTGTTAGCAAAATGTGGCATGTTAATGTGTTCAGGCTAGGACCCTTTAACAAATGAACAGTTGAGTTAGAACAAGTTCCTATTTAATAGCAAATCACTGCGATCTGCAGCCCCGCCAAAGCTACACCCTTCAAAGAAAACGTAAGATTTTAATAACATTTAATTGTAAAGTTGTTAAGACTACCGTTAAAAAAATTGCGATCGAGTTTGCTAAAGTACAACACACTAAAATTCAAATGCCTGACCTCCTGTTGGCCACAGAAGACTTTTTTGTAGGTCTAGGTGTGATCACAAGTCTACCAACTGTCATGCATATAGGTGAATATAGTCCCAGGGGCTGTGCTATAGGTGGCGCTAGCGAGCCATTTTGCCCCGCCACAGAAGGAAATAAAGATAATACCTGCACTGTTTGGTGCTCAGGCCCTAATTAATAAAAACTTAATCAATCAAAACAACAACTATCAAAAGACAACATTATGGCATGCCTATTAAATGATTTATTACTGTGGATGCACTTCTCCATTCAAAATATCTCATGGATTATTAAACAGTCTTCCACTATAATATCTAAATACACAGTTTAAATTCATAAATCATCTTTGTGTTGACTGACCACAACTTTTTCGGAGGCAAACCACCCCCGTTTGAGTCCTGCAGCAAGGCTCTAATGTTACACTGGACTTCTTTAAAAACTCTCTGACCTTTGGGAAGAATAAGGCCAATTAGTGGCTTTAGGAGTTGCACTCGTATTTGCTGAGGGATGTGGATGGGCACAAGACTATCACGTTCCTGCTTTGTAATTGCGTGGATCGAAAAGAAGGGTCACTTTGAAAGTTGAAGTACTACGATTCATCAACTTTCGAGGGGAAGCAGCACATGTCGGGGTGAAACACGGTACAAGACTTCAGTTCGACCTCTCCTCCCTGTGTCTGTATTGTCGATTGACTCCGGCAGGACGGCCAAAAATGTAGCCGATGGAGTGATTCAATAAGGAAGGAGAGTAATTGCATTATAAGCCTGTCTACTGACCCATTGTCCAGGGTCCATCCAATCTCCTGTTCCTAAAGCCCCGCAGTAGTGGAGGGGGGCCTCTCTGTGAGGCAGGGCCCCGTGTGGCTCTGCAGCCCTGAGCCTGAGGGAGCACAGCAGATGTCCAGCAACGCCGGACGACTCCAACGTGAACCTGCGCTTTAGGTGTGTGTGTATCTTCCAATCTTTCAACAAAAAGCGGAAATGATCAGAACTACGGTTTGAAGCCTGCGAGGGTTGCAGCTGCGAGTGCGTTCGGCGCTGCAGGTTTGGTAGCGTCTTTGCTCGGCACCCAAGGCTTCGGAAGGAAGGAGGTCCGAGGGGTTACAGAGGACACACAGCTCAACCCCCACGTCTAAACTTGACTCAGCTGTGAGCACATCTGTTGTCACACGAGTGTGTTTATGTTTTTTATGGAAAGGGAGAGGAGGTGGGAGGACAGGAAGTGTGGGTTTTGTCCAGCAAAAACAGAAGTTGGGCAAACTCATGGGCAGATTGAGACAACGGGCCCCTGAACGCTGTCATGTTAAAGGCTAACCACATCTCTTTTAAAGGAACACAGCCAGATTGAAAGAGACTCTATATATTAACATTAACACTTGTGTTTGTTTTGTGTCCCTTTTTAGTTGTTTTGTATTTCTCTGTAGTTGTTTTGTATTTCTTTGTAGTTGTTTTGTATCTCTGTAGTTTTTTCTTGTACCTTTGTAGTTGTTTTGCGTCTCTTTGAAGTTGTTTTGTGTGTCTTTGCAGTTGTTTGGTGTACCTTTGTAGTTGTTTTGTGTGTCTGTGTTGTTTAATGTCCCTTTGCAAGACATTTGCATCTCTTTGTGGTGGTTTTGTGTCTTCTAGTTGTTTTTTTGTCTCCTTGTGTGATGCTTTTGCCTCTTTGTAGTTGTTTTCTTTCTTTTTGTAGTTGTTCTGTCTCTTCGTGGTAGTTTCTAGTGATTGATTTTTGCAATGAAAAGTTAACTGTCACTTCAAACAGGGGCCCTAGGTATCAGGGGGCCCCTGGGCCTGTGCCCAGGAGGCCCGTTCAGTAATCCGTCCATGGGCAAACTTGTGTGCCCTTCATGTCTCCTAACACTCACATGAAACACACAGTGAGGGACAGACAACACACGGATAATCTGGAACTCATCCAATCACAGAGGGTTAGCTTTCATCCACACCAGACAAACTCCCCACGTCTGTAACCTTCAGACATCACACATGAATTTATGCGGCTACCATGAAGAGGTTTCTTCCCCCTGCTATTTGGCATCGTTCCTGGATCAGGGTCAATCCAAAGTCAGAGAAAAAGGTCTTTTCATCCGAACGTTTCTGTCTTAATTCTGTCTTTCGCAGTGTGTGTTCCTTGTTTGATCCAGCTGGTACTGCCAGAGGTCAAACACCACGTTCCTGAACGCATCACTATTCCTCTCGTTGACGTCCGATCGGGGGAGTTCGTTTAGCATGCACCTTGCAGAGTCAGACGCTTGCACCTCACAACAAATCATCACACTACTTCAGGCTGTGCAGGGGAATCGATTGGATGGCTTCGCCTCGCGCAGTTGGCTCATAAGTCACTTCATATGCATTATTCATTTCTACACTCTGCCACTTCAGGTGCCGTTTAATTACACTCGGCCAGGTAGTTAACCACTGCAATCGTTACTAAGATAATGCTTTGGCTCGCCTCGCGGGTCTTCATGCGTGTGAGTGTGCTCCTCAGTAATGGGACTTACGATGATGGACAGGAGTTTTCCATAAGTGAGGTGGGCAGGGATGTGGTCAGGCTTGCTCCTGAGGGACTCTCTGTACCAGTGGCCTGCTTCCTCCAGTCTGTTCAGCCTCATGTAGGCCTCTCCTGAAACAGGACACCGATCAGGAGTCAAGGTTAGAGACATTAGAAATCAAAAGCTTCTCACAGCACAGTGGAGGAGAGTAATGCTCTTTTACAGAACATTTCCATGCATTTCACACCTATATTTTTCGAGAATGTTATCATTGAAGGCCAAAATGAAACAGCTAAAACAAAACTTGTGTTTATTATTGGCACACTAGTTACTGTTTTGTTGCTTTAGTTTCCTCTGGCCATGTTGGCCATTTAATTACTTAAAAAATTGGTTTACTGGGAAAGGTTTTGGCGGCGACACGACCGCCAGCAGCTGTCGTGGTTTAAGGCTGCTGCTGTCTTAGTCTGCCTGAGCACACAGAACCACCTGTTTAAATCACATTTGGCAAAGCTCTCAATGTTCGGATGCCGGCACACCAATTGATTAATTCGTGTTCACATTTAGGATTTTTTTTTTTTCTTCAAAGGAACAGTTAGTCCCAAAATCAAAAATAGTTTTTTTTTTAGATTGTTTTGATGTAGAGATGTCTGCCTTCTGTCGAAAAAAATTAATTAGACGTCATTTTGTGCCCCTTTGGTAGCTGTTTTGTGTGTCTCCATATGATGTTTAATGTTTATTTGCGGGACATTTGTGTCACATTTTTGTAGTTTTGTGTCTCTGTAGTATGTCTGCCGCTTGGTAGTAATTGTGTCACTCTCTGTGATTGTTTCGTGTCTTTTTGTAGCTGTTCTGTATCCCTGTGGTATTTTTGTGTCTCTTTGTCATATTTGGTGCCTCTTCATGGTTGTTTCTTGTCCACTTCAGGTAGTTTTTTGCCTCTCTTTGTGTCTCTGTAGTTGTTTTGTGTCTCTTTGTGATAATTTGGCAGTAGATTGAACTACATGGCACTGGTGCTCATGGTACCAAACCTTTTTTTTTAAACAGCAATGTCATATTTCAGAAATCATGACCCAGTTACTCAGGATTATCCACAGCAGCTTGATTTTTTTCTCTACTGAACTACACCAGAGTATTTTTTGTTGGTGCTTTGATTTTAGGGGTAAACTGTCCCTTTAAATCTCCACACCCAAGTGCATGATTAAAGACTTAGTATAACTTTATCTCAAGAAATTCCTCCAGTCTTTTCTTTTTTGTTCTAACAGGTGCCGGGCAAATAAACCATCTTGAACTCTTATCCAAAGTGTCAGCATTCCTCACACGCAGCATAAATACGGCGATGTAGTCCAATCTCCGAAAGAACAACTGTTGTGTTTGAAACTCTATGAGATCCCGTTTGATCTGAGATCACGCCGTCAGCCCTCCGGGGTGAAATGACATCAGTCTGAACAAAGAATCCCCCCCGGACATCGCACTAATGCAAACACCGCCCTCCTCCAACCCTTCCCTCCACCTGACAAAACACACTTCCTATTCTCAGCTAGCTTGTCAGGAGGGGGGGAATTTTCTCGCACACATCTTCCTGCAATGTCAAGCATGCCGTCAGGATGAGCTTCCAATAATGTAATTAGTGTTACAATAACAAAGAGATGGATGTGATTTATTACAGGGATTAGGTTCGATCCTCTGCGAGAGGACACAGAGTCTGTGCACACACTGATGAGCAGTGTTGGAATCAAACAGGTGGTTCAAGTCCTCTGGAAGCTGTTTTTTTTTGGGGAAGATGTGTTCGTTTCAATTTGTCGAATTCCTTCAAAGCTCGGATGAAATGGAAACAAACACAGGAAATCGATCGCTAAAGCTCGAGCCAAACTCGTCCGAGGACTACACGTTTTTAACTAACAGTCGTGACGTTGTTGTTCAAATTTAATCACACGCAGATGGTTTTTGTTACCTCATCAAATCCTGATAAACATTTCAAAGTATGTGTCAACATTACCATTCATATCAAATGGTACGGAACTTTTTTTGCACGTCTATTTATTCTGTTTTATATCTGTTATTTCTGCACAGGGTGGCGGAGTCCGGCAAATATAAACACAGTCAAGCCGTGTTGTCCTTTAAGGCCATTTTCTTTATACAATTATTCTCGGCCTAAAAAAGGATGTAGTTTGTTTAAGCGTGTTAAATCAGTCTATAATGTTTTTTCTCCAATGATTAAAATTCTTCCCCAAAATGACATAGTGCACCTTTAATAAATCACTTTGTTTTTGGGTTTTTTTTTTCAAGAAACTGAAAGTTGGCCAGACGATACAGCACCTCGATGTTTTGTTTGTGAGGATTTATTTCTCATCCTTTGGGTGAGGGCGTCATAAATGATGATATTGATATCGTAAAAAATCGAAGCTTTCAATGTAAAAAACTGAAAACACACTGGCATTTGGCACAGCTGAATGATAATATAATAATCCTAGAATTTCAGTTTCTGCATCACGAACACAGACCTGGGGAGGGACAACAGGCCCCCCACAATAACTCACCCATCATGTTGAAAAGGCTGTGTGGTGCAAACTGTCGGGGCATTTTCTGTACCGCTTCCTTATATATAGACAGGGCCTCCTGGAGGGGAGGGAAACAAGTTAGTCCAGCTTTGAATCAGCATAATACAGGACTAACTCCACAGATTCTTGTTCAGATCTAAATGGTTGAGCTAGTAGTAAGTGGTTAAATCATAAAGTAGTTATTTGGTTCTCTCAGTACTGTCTAACCTCCTGCTGGCCCTGTTCGTGGAGCAGCTTCCCCAGGTTGTACAGGCAGCTGGTGACGGAGCTCTTGTGGGCATGGGGGTCCTTCAGGTTCTCGTCTGGAATGTCGGCGCAGGTCAGGAAGGTGCGTTTGGCCTCCTCCAGGCTGCCCTGGTTCATCAGGATGATTCCTGTGTTCAAGTATGCCGCTATGAAGAAGAGGAGGAGGGGATATTAAATTAATATAACATGAATAATAAAAGTGTATTGTTTGTATAAGTTTATCGTGCTCAGGCTACTGTTTTATTCACGGCATAAGCAAAATAAACCAAATATTGTCTGCATAAGCTCATTTTCCTCATAGCTTATTGTAAAATAATATATGATTACGTACATGTTAACGTTTATTTATCAAATCTCATCTCATGTAATTTTACTGTCTCCTTATTTTCTTTGGGTGTTTTCTTTTTTTGTGTGTTTTTTGTCTTTTTTACATTTCCTCCCTTGTTTATCACATGTTCTTGCATTTAGAGTGGAAAGATTGCCTTTTTCTTTGAAAGCTTTTCATTCACGATCTGTTGCAAACCTCTAAAATACAGATTAATTAACAGGTTTAAGTTTTTAGTCACCAGGAATTTAATAATCATAATTTACCCCAAGCCCCCTTTTCTGCAAAGTCTTTAAAAAAAGGAGTTTTCATGTTAGATATCACATACATAGATAGGCCAATATCGGGCAATAAATTGGTCGGGCTTAACTTCAGGACAGAGGTCAAAGGCAGATAAAACTACCATAAGAAGTAAGTAGGTAATAGAAATAGAAATAAATTAAACTAAAAGGAGATTAAACTGAGGGCGAACTGAAGATAGCTTATCAAGTATTTAAAAAAGGAGTCTGGAAACCTGTCCTTCCTCATGAAATTGTCCTTGGTCCTGTAAAAGCCTGCCCCTCATCTCACAAGCGAGCACCCAAGTGTGAGATTGAATCTCATCACTTCACCGTCACGCTCAAGTCGCTCGAATATGACCCTTTAAATGACCGCGTGGCAAAGGAACATCTAATTCAGCATTAAAGTCGGACCATAATGGTGATCCAATAATGGCCCCTTAGCTCACATTTAATTAATTCATACCCAGAATCAGCCCAAAGGAGGACGTCTAATTGCTCCAGTCATCAAGAAGCAGCTATAAAAAGGAGGCTCTTTAAAGTTGACTTACATGCCAGTGTTGGCCGGCTCCCGATGGCCAGTTTGTAATAATGCAGCGCTTCGGTGAACCGCTCGCTCTCCTGCAGCAGCAAGCCACTAAAAGGACACACAAAAAAAATCTGAGACATATTCTATAAACACAGAGCATTTGTCTTGTTATTTTTAATCTGTGGAGGTAAAGAAAGCTTAACCAGAATGTCAAAGTGATGAGGGCACTCTGGGTAAAGGCTCAAATAATGAAAACAAAACAAAAAAAGTAGCGGCTCCTGTATCCCATTACCCAATATATACCAACACATAACCCCAATATACCCGACCATCAATCACATCCACACAGCACCTCCGTTTTAAGGAGTTCAAAAACACATCGTTTGGTTTTCTCCCTCCTCCCTCCTCCCCATGTTGCTCTGCCAGCTTCCTGACACCTGTAACTTGAGAGGCAGCCGAGAGGCCGAGAGAAAAACAGTGTCAGCGTGAGAGCGAGGAGAGAGACACGGGTCTGCTATGAGGTTTTGGCATCGTTGACACCCCTGTGTTGCAGGATTTTGGAAGGGCTCCTTTCTCCCACAGGCCCCTTCAAAAAAAAAAAAAAAAAACCTCACGGCTAATCAAATCAGAAGCGCGAGCTACGAAGAGCCACGAGGGGACACACAAAAAAGTTATTTCCTCTTTGTCACATTTTTTGCATCACGCTCGGCGCCGCGTCTCACACCGCTGTATCAGATCTATTTTTGTTTTAGCTTCTTCAAGTTCTCGCTGTCTGTCACTCTCGCCCCGTTGTTCCGCCTTTTTGTTCTGCCGCCGCAATCTCAAGCTGATGGATGGGAGGAATCAAAACTTGTTCAGTGTCAAGATTTTTTTTTTTTTGCAAACAGCGGGGAAGGAGGAGCTCAGATCTTTAACACTCACAGGTTATACAGCATGTCGGCCATGTTCCCTCGGTGGTGCAGAGCGTTTCTGTACGCCCTCTCCGCCTCCGCCATTTTGCCCTGGTTCTTCAGTACGTTCCCCAAGTTTCCCCAGGCTACGGGAGACAAGTGTCAGTCAAAAGTTGCACTTTCAGAGGGGAGAAAACACATTCAGAGATCGTGTTATCGCTGTCAAGCCTCCAAAACAAACTGGCACCAGTTAGTTGAATAAACACAAAAGCCTTCTTATAACTGTAGTTATTCTGCTTATGTTCATGTTGTGATGTGGCGTAGAATTTCTTCTGCGTTCAAACTGAACTTTTTCAAAGCAAATCTTTCATGAAGGAGCCTGAAAGTCACACTGTGGGTGTCTCTGTGGGCTGAGCTGTGGCGCAGAGATGCTCTGTTCTTTTCAGATCACGAACAAGGCCGCGCAACGCTGCGGAGACAGCCAGCATGGGAATACGTCTTATTAGGAAGGGCTGGGTCTCGTTTGACTCATTCAAATTCAATTGTGCTTGAATGAATTTGTCAGTGTTTCAAGAACTTTAAGTTAATTTAAGAAGATGCAGCGCTAAATGTGGTTGCCGGACTTTTCTTACGAACAAACACAAGTTATGTTTAAGAAATCTTTGTTGGTTATTGGTTCAACACGCAGCAGCTTTGTGTTTCTGTTTCCTCAGGCAGTGGTAGGATATTAAAGAGTGGCAGGAGAGAAAGAAAAATCATGGTTTGAGTTAAAATAGCTTTGCTCTACACGGGATACAAACCCCTGTCTCCTGATTCAAGGTCCCAGGAGTCACACGCCAACCTACTCCAAACTCATCCTTCCTTCATTGCTTACTTGTGCTCAAATAGTGATGTAACTTAACTTACAAAATGATGTAATTAATGTACTTATTTAAACCAAACTATGATATTTTCCAAAATCTAACCAAGTAGTATGTGCCTCAACTAATGCAAAACTTGAAGCAGCTGTAAGCCTTGTCGTTTAAACTAACTTCCTGTCACTTTATAATACTTTATAACAGTGATTACTGTTGGAATATAGAGTTAATTAGCACACCTTTATAAATAAGAAAATAAAGCTCTCAGCAGCTTTAAACAAACTGTTACACATGTTTAAGTACATAACGTGCTGAGTTCCTTTCTTATTGTGTTGTCGCCAACAGTCAAACCTCCATTTGCCGTACGTTTACTTGCTAGCAGTCTTCTTCACGGCCTTTGCTGACACATCACTGTGCTTCATTCCATGTTACACCGACACCAAATGTCAGTAATTGGAATAATGGGAATATGTATCTTTAAATTAGCAAAATTAAAGATTGTACATTTTTGTGAATGCCGTCACTGTGACCTCAAGTGGCACTAGTGCCTAATGGTAAATGCTAACACATGTTGTAAATGTAGCATAAGTAAAGACAAGGCATTAAACCAGCAAATTGACTTGGTAGTATTAGTTGTACAGCAATATCTGAACTATGATAACATTAGCTAACATTAGCCACAATTAGCTACTAGCCATACAGTGAAGTAAGCTCTCTATTGACAACCGGTGCTCTTCTCTTACCTTTAGCGGGATTCACACTGATCCCAGACTTGTAGAGATTCTCCTCGTTGCTCCAGTCCCTGTTCCTCTGAACAGTTCTGAGCCCGTTCAGCAGCACTAGTGCCGCACAGAGACACAGCAGCAAGGCCTTACAGCCTTTAGTCCTCAGTCTGACATACAAGGTTCTTGCACCGGTCGCGACCAGTAAACAGAAGCCTATACTGGGGATGTACAGAACCCTCTCTGCTATTACAAAACCTACATAGAAGAACAGGTTAGTGGCAGGGATGAAAGGCAGCGACATGATGCCTAATGATAACAGTACTAGGTTTTCTGTGGGGGGCAGAGATGTCTGTGGAGGGCATTGGTGGAGTCCACCTGAGCCGTTCAGGGTGGTCTTTGGCGGCCCCTGGTCTGTGTTATGGTTTGTGTCAGGGGCATGGTAGCCATTCCCGTTAGTGATTGATTTCCCATTAGTGATATAAGCTTTCCCATTGGTCTCCTTGGCTCTGCAGGTGGGGCTGCGAAGGCCAAACAAAGCCAGGAGGATAAATCCACCATAAAAGGAAACGGTGTGAAGGTTCCTCCAGTCGACCAGGGACCTGACCAAGGGCACGGCGTCCATTGACCAATCGAAACTGAGCCTGTCGGGGCAGAGCAGCAGCCAGGCGTTGGCGGCGGGCAGGTGGAGGAATGTCAGCGTCCGTGTGAGCAAATGCGGCGAGTCAGCTGCGGGGTTGTCAGAGTTGGAGAAATTGGGAGGCTTGTTGCCCATCCAGTAGAGGCGAGCTGACAGCAGAAACACTCCCCAGGAAGCCAGCACGCCGAGACTCAGCAAAACACCGACGTTCTTTTTCTGGAAGAGAGGAGGAAATAAAAATGTTTTTTAAAAAAACGTCACGCTAAAGGAAAACACCTAAATCAACATCTGAGTCCAGAAGAGCTTAGTCAAAGCCGCAATATTTTGTCCCCGTGCCAGAGCACATGAATAAGTTTTCATTTTAGAGTCTATTTTAATACCTGTCAAGCTATTCAAGGTTTGGATCAGAGCTGAATCAGAGCAGCTACCGTCTTGTAAACTTATTTATAGCCTCTGTAGACAACTAAGTTATTAAGAGGGATGGTCAGATGGGGGATTTTCATGATGAGCTGTTAGGGTTTGATTTATCACAGAAAAGCTATATTGAAAAGAGAAACTATGCAAAGCAATCTCTGGAATGTTTTTGATAGCTGCCCGGGGCTGAGACCGCACTCACGTACAATTATACAGTTCCTCTGTAACACTAGCACTGTTCTTAAAGTTAAAATGCGCCACGGCCAGAAACAACACAGCTCTGTTTACGTGATAATAGTGAAATAGGACATTTTCAAACTGGTGATAGACGCACTGGGACTTTGGACAGCTGTGCGCCGTAACGGGTGTCACTTTCTGTCAGCAGCGACGTGACGGCTCAAATCACGAAATAGTCATTTTTAATGGAATATGTCGTTTTCAAACTGGTGAGAGACATTTGGTTTGGCAGCGAGTACGTAAATGTCAAGAACGTTTTATTGAGGGTAACGGGAAAAACCCAGAAGAAAATGTAAGAATAGAAAACGTTAAACTTGCAGGTTGACGGCAAACTGATACCAGTGAGGAGAAAAATGACGTAGAAATACGTAGAAAATATGCATATATACGCTTTACAGTGACTTCTGGAGTCGTTTTTTTTGTGAGATAATTCTGCCTCCAGGTCAAAAAAATAAAATGCTTTCATTATCCCGCCCTGACCGTCCATGTCCATGAGACATAATCCTCCCAAACACAACCCGGTTTTCGTTACAGATGTGGCAATGAAGACGCGTCTGTCTCTTCACCTCCACAAAGCACACCACAAGACTGAGGCGAGCTAGCTAACCATTACCCATCATTCACCATATACAATTAAACCACCCTCCCACTCAGTTCTGACCTATCTGGGGTCAACTTTGAAGTGAACTTAGAGCATGAGGGGCTTTCTCCATAAGTCTTTCCTTGGTGCCTGTCAGGGTTGCAGTGAGTGTGAAGGCTAATCAGCTTAGGGCTCATTGTGTTGGCATGTAGATGCTGTTTACATCTCATAAGAGCATTAAATCTGCAGCATGATCGCCATTAGGTTCCTCTGTCACGCAACACCTTTAAGGAGAAGTGCCGCACGCCAACCTCAACTGAATGGTCCCCTTAGAAACTTGAAAATCATGTTAAACTCCTTAAAACAGCTGTATTGATTCTTGGAAGGCCATTCAGTTAAAAAATTGGACTTTGGTGCATAAATTAGACTCAAAGCAAGAGACAGGAAGTATGGGTTACGCCGCAGGGCCAAAAGTATAACTCTTTTCAGTAGCTTTACAATGATCTGCAATCTGAGTTACAGATCCTTAGACATGACAGGGTTATATAATCACATCCTTGACCTTTGATCACCCGCTTGTTAAATGACATTCCTCGGTGTCAGCTGAGAGAAATATGTGAAGGCGTCACCGTAAGACTGATGCCATTTTTTTGTTGTTTCTGCCTTTCAGATGTTTCGATGTCAAACATCCTCAGTGCCACATTCTGCGACGATGATTTCTGAAATCAATCATGGCTCACATCTGATTTAGTGGTGTGTTTTTGCCAAGATTAAGTAAATCTGATTTCTCTTTTTCCTTCATTAAACTGGTGCAACTGGAACGTCACACAAGCAAAGACTTAACTGACAGAGACAGCGCGGCGCAGTCCGGACAATAAAAGCGCTTGTTATTCATGTTCCTCTTTACCTCGTGGACCGAATACGACATAACATCATGAGCGATGATCACAGAGATGCTGCACACTTCCTTTTTTTCTGAGCCCATTTGTTCTTTTCCGAGCAGCAGCGTAATATGAACTCTGTTTGAACCTGTCCAAAGGGAATTAAGAGCTGCTGCACGCTTACACTGTAAATGCTGTTTATCCCGTGTGGTATTATTGCTGAGGACAGGAGGAGTTTATATATCGGTGGTCTAGTTTTTGTGGTTCGGGGTTGGCTTTGATATGAATAATCACCATCAGGGCATCTATAACTCAAAGTGTTGATCCAGTGTAGCCCTACTTATGTTCTTATCTCTTAAGTGAGTTTATTCTACTATAGTAATGATTTAGACTCTCAGAATAATCCGCCCTGAATGAATTGCACAACAGGCAGATAAAGTATTTTTTCAAAGGCTACACAAAGCATGAAGAACAAGCTTTTATTTGTATCACTAATAAACTTTAGTGAGGATTACTCCCTCTTTTATAGACGAGGGCGATCAGACAAACTGTTACCATTGTGCTGCTTCCTGATCAATTAACAACTGTAAAGACAACGGACAGTTTAATCAGGAGGGACATCGGCCCATATTTAAAGGTAAAACTGCACGTTTGATAACTGATTAGCTTCCATCAGACAACAGCTAGCATTAGCAGTCAACCACATTCTAGCTAACCATACTGTTTTGCTGGGATATGATTAGAAACAAACATTTTGGAGTCTAAACCTGGAGGTGTAACACACAGGAAGCGCACAGAACTGCACTGATGGATTTTTCTCAATGGAAAAGATGTTTTCGCTATTCTCTTCTCTCGCGGATTGACTTACCAACTGGTAGCGTCATCCCAATGTTGATCTGAATGGTTTAAATGGACAAACAACATCAATCATACTTGAGTAAAAGTAAAGACATTGTGTTACTTAAGTTAAAGTCTTCCAAGTGTCTGGTATCAAATGTACAAGTAACATAAGGTTATACATTGTTAATCTATTGGTCCACCAATTATCGCCCATGTCAATTACCATAAGTGTTATTCAGTATTTTTTTCCAATGACTGTTCATACTTATTTTTATTGCTGACATAATTCAAAATTGGTCTATTTATCTCTATCTAGCTCCAGCTTAGTAGGAATATTGTCTTTTTGGAATAAGGGCATTGCTTGATTAAGCTCATTTGAGCACTTTCATGAACCATGACGGAAAACAAAAGTTCTCCATGTTCAGATTAGAATAAGAGGTTTAAGCATCAACTTGCCTGACCTACTGGCTCCAGTTGATTTCTCCGGACCTGAAATGGAAAACCATTTGTTCCCCTTTGGAGTTTAGCTGAGGTAGGGAGAGTCGGTGCAGCTAGTTACAGAAAGTCGCTCGTCATTAGTAAGATGGAAAAGGGCCAGTTCAAGGAGTTCAACACTTTGGAGCACTCTGAGAGGAAGGAGGGTGGAAAAAAAAAATTGGATATTGATTCGGATGCTGAAAGGTGGTACACAAAGGATGAGAGAGAGAGTGCCTTTTACACAAAAAGAGGGGGAGGAGGTGGAGTGCTTATTGATGGATGAGCCCGTATCAGCTGTCAAGGGAGGAAACTGTCTGAGAAATCCAATTCTGCTTGGTATCCCAAAGATAAGCCAATTCCAGCGAGAGAGTCGTTTGTGGTATTTAGGTGAATGAGCTTCATTTTACCCCTCGCTGCCTCGTCTATTTCTAAATCGTTCCTTAATTGACTGCCCGATCAATCACAAACTCACAACTCAAACCACAAGCGTGCCGAGCGGAGGCTGGCTCTGCTTTTCAATGATGGATGATCACGAATTCAACAAAGTCAGCAACAAACAACCTGTTGGTTATCGAAGCGGGCACAGAGTGGAAGCATAGCTAGATTTATTTTTCTGTTAAAGTGGAGACCAGGACTGCTGGAGTCTGGTTTGACCTTCACTCTTCACGCTGGAGTCTTCTGTGGTCGTTTGAAAATAGATCTTCAATCACCTCTAACAACTGAATCACTCCTAATCAATAACAGCCTCCATTGCTCTAAAAAAAACTCCTTCAACCTTCTGATTGAGCTGTTGATTAATTGATTTTCCTAACAGGAAAAGGGAATATTGGCAGGGCGCTATCCTTACTAATAGAGCCCATAATATGAGCTACTTTGTGCTAACGGCACATACATTTTGAGAAAGAACAGTGGATGAATGCCTAAAATGAAAAATAGTTATCTCGCAGCAATCTTAGACAAAATTCTGGACATCTGTTGAGCCTCACGGTGCACGATCTGACTCCGCGGAGCGCACAGGTGTAAGTAATCACGTTAACAATGGTGCTGCCACACTCAAGTGTGCCAGTAAGCTAGCAGGCTCAGCACGAGGACAGAGCTAATTAAGTTTACGAGCTACACCTGTGTTTGACAAGCCAAACTGCTGCTACCAGAAAGGTCTTTACTGTGTTTATACAGCGCGTCCGTGTACGCAAGAAAGAGCAATCTGACAAATTCCACAGCAGCTGAGTTTTTCCTTCAGCACGCTTCCGCCAAGGCCCAAAAGTCCCCTTTATCCACATCAAATCACAATCACTCAGTTAACAGCCACCTAAATACACCAGGTTCTTTCACAGATGCATAATTTCCTGATAAATTAAAGGAAATGTGAAAAAAAACATCCCATCTAACGATGTTAAAGAAAGTGAGAAAAGTTCCTGGATCCATGCTTTTATCCAGATCCACTTCAAATGTTAACAGGTTCTATTGTGGTCCAAGACCCATCCTCCATAGAAGTTTTGTGGAAATTTGTTCAGTGGTTTTTGTGTAATCCTGCTGACAGACCAACCTACAAACTGACAAACAGAGATGGAACAATAACCACCTTTTGTAACAGCCATCATATCAACCTATCTCTTCACACCGACCTCGCATGATTAGACTGATTTCTCTGTTTCAATGAGAGAACTCAAATCAAGTATAATTCAGGTCTTTCTCAACCTTACACAACGTAAAGTCCTGCAAAACCAGTAACACGTTGCCTTAAATCGGAACGCAGTTAGCCACACTAGCTGATCCGAGAGGGTGCTTTCTGTGTCGTATTTATATATCTCGTATTTGTGGCTAATGCTAATGTTATGTGACGTCCAGCAAATGTATCGTATTAATTTAAATGCAATCGCAGTTAGCCACACTAGCTAATCCAAGGCGCTTCCTGTGTTTACTTCTAGTCTGACGTGGAGAGAAACATTAAATCAAACATTACCTCGCCATCATTTTTAAAATTAGCATTGGAATTGGCATTCTTCATAAAAGCGATGCATCTGCTGTAATGAAACTGTTCACACACAATGAAACATGCAGATCAAATACAGGGTGTCAGTCGTGTTAACTTCACATTTAAAATTTCCTCCTGTTCCAACAATGTGCGGTTCTGCTGCCAGTTAACTATGTTTTCTTCACTTGGCATTGGTGTTTCTCAAATCTCCACAAGTTAGCATGTTTTGGCTCGCTCCCATGTGAGGAAAAGGTGAGAATGCACCACCAAAAAAAAAAAAAAATTGCCACACGAAAACCAGATGTATCACCGCCGTCTGTTTTTCCAAAGTGACCTCTGATTTAACTGTTTTCATCTTTCCTGCAGTTTAACTTCAATTCCTGGGAACTGCTTCTAGCTGTGATTGACTAGCCTTGAGATCAGCGTATCCATGGAGGACGGCTGGCGTAATCCCCCGCCAACTGTCAAAAACGCAGCATCCCGCTCTCTCCAAGCCTTTGAACCAGACGATCTTCCACATATCTCCTCCACTTTGGATCCTCATTTGGAAATTCAGCATCAATTTTTGTGGCTTTTCCCCCCCTCTCTCCTCGTTTTTGTTCACCCTCGGTTTATTACTCTCTCTTCCCTGAATTTTACCCCTCTCTCATTCCCTCCGCCGCGCTCTTTCCGCACATAAACATTACAGTATTAAAACTCCCGAGCCTTCATCTTTTAACGGTGCCATTCATTATTAGCTCTCGTTTTTATTAATCCCAGAAGTGTGTGGTCTGCCTGTTGACACTGTAGCATGCAGAGTGTTTAAAACATGTCTGAAGAAACAGCGGGACACGGCTGACTTCATACGAGCGCTGTTTAAAGCTGCCGTGGACTGACGCAAGACAGCGGGGGATCAATCTTCCGGACTTTACTTGTTAAAGTCATTTCCAATTTGAGACGCCCATAACTCTCTTCCCGGCAGACTGGGGCTGATCGTGTATGGCATGTTTTGTCGAATGCTTGTTGAGACATTCTAATTAAATTGTTTTCTTGTTTTCCCCCATGAAATCTGTTTTGTTTTTTTTTGTTGGTTTTTTTAGCAAAGTATGATGCCAACCACGTAGTTTTAATCACCAGCTAATTCTTTTGAAAATATGTTTTTCAAATCAGAACCGTTTTTTTTTTCTTCAGAAAGTCGAGCAGGAGATACATCATCCCACTTTCTCTGTGACATGCGTATGGAAAAGACCTTTTGGACACTCTGTGTTTGCACAACACACATCCAGCAGCGCTCATATTTGATGCATTACCAGTGACATGCTAAACTGTGTTGAAAGGTACAATGAGGCATGCATCCAGCTCTTTTTCCAAGCCCCTCTAATGCGTTCTGGATTCTGCTGACTTGGCTCAACTCACCCAAGTCATCAGACAGCAGCAAGCGTGGCTGGCTGGCTGGCATTGAGAGGGTTGACTTTGATAGAGTGACCTAATTACCCCATAGTTCTCTCCGTGAAAGCCGCGCTGCTGCCGGCACAGAGACCTGTAATGAGATGGGTCACAGGTTGAAGCCACCGAGACAGCTGATCAAAGGGAAGGGCGCCGGCGGCGTTAGCTTGACATTTAAAGAGCCTCCTGTTAAGAGTAATGTAGGGACACCAGGCATGACAGGGGTTTTAATACAACATAGAATCTCTTGATGCTCTCTTGATGAGATGTCACACATCTGATTTAGTGTTACAGGCCCCACTTCATACTTACTTAGTTGCGGGAAAGACTTTCGTCAGTTGATTCGCGGTGTTTAAGATAATTATGAACAGCTTAAATGCTCGCTCCGGGTACAGATACACAACAATGACTCTCACAAACCGATTCGTAGTTAATTGGGAAGTGATTTAGGGCCTCATTTACGGTCGTCACGTCAAATGTATCCGGAAAAGTCCCTGTGCAAATTCACAGTGCCTTTTATCAGCCTTTCCTAAACAACAAATGTGATCTTGGTTTTGTCATGCGACCATTGAAAGTGTAAAAAAACAGACAGAGCATTTGTTTTTAATACCCAACTCTGCTGGTTTAAAAAAAAAAGCCTTTAATCAAGTATGTAAGCTTATGAGAAAATGAGCCGACTTCTCACTTGGTTTATCACCTCAGTAAACAGTTTCCGAATGAGTTTATGGTCTCAGTCGCTGGTTTCAAGTCTTCTTCAACACAGCACGATGCTCAGTTTGTAAATCTAAGTTCCATTTAGAGTAAAGCTGATGATATAGCAGGGTACTGCATGCTCTCTGGCGTGGCTACCTTGTAACTTCTCAGTCAGATTTAATCAGGATATCATTCCCAGCTCCACCAAAGCTTACATTGTGTTGTGAGACTCACAACCCTGGCCCAGTGACTCAGATTAACTCAAAATGTAAGCCATTCGGTTCAGTAACATTAGCGTTAACACCAAGTCCAGAGCGATAGAAGTGCATCATAGCGGCTCGGTATGAACAACAACAATACAGATAAAAAAACACATTATTGGATGGGCACTGAAATAAATTTGAAGCTGACACTGAAGCGGTATCACCCAAGAAAACGTGCCAGAAAGCCTAAACTTGCATTACTCATGAATGCGATCAAGGTAAAGAGCACGCTGCAGAACTTGCTACAGAGGGCATCGTTACGCGGCCGAATGTTTCTGCTACAAGATAACTGGCACAACATTCATCAAGCCGTCAGCAGGTTACACTGAACTTAACTTGCGTGCCTGCAGCACACATGGAGACAAACGAGGAGGAGGAGTCGGTAACATTTTAACTGAAGGAACAGGATCAGATCCTCTCTGTTGTCCGGCGCGTAAAACGCGATCTCTCAGTCTCGCCTTTTATTTGACTCCAGGTGTACACATTGAAAGTGTCAGCAAGGCGTGGAATACGGAGGATTAGGGAGGGTAAATCCAGCTTTATTTTCAACAGAGGGACTGTATTTAGTTTCACACCTTTATCTGAAAGGTATAATCACGGGGCGTATCTGTTATTCAGGCGAGTAAAAAGCTTCAAATCCTTGCGCAACATTTGCACAAAGGAAAGTGTAGCTCAAGATCAGCGGGAACGATCTCTGACTTTTCCCATCACCAACGAGAGCTAACCGTTTTCTCTCGGCCTCATTCATCAACCTGTTTATTTTAGTCCCTGACAAAACGGAGATTGGAGAGAACAAAGACATTATGTTTCCTTATGATACCGGCACGTGAGACTCATTTCGCCTTCTCGACGGGCGCCACACCTTCCCCTTTGTCTCCATCTATCACTTTCTCCGTCTCCCCCTCTCCGTCCTACCTTGTCCCATTTGAAATCTCATCTCAGTCTGATTAGGGAGTTAATAGGATGAGAAATGGAGTGCTGGCCGAAGCGCATCTGTCTCCTCTGCTACACCGCGGCTGATTTGCATTTTCCCTCATCGCCTGTGGCTGTGGTCAGGTAATGTGATGGGGAGGGATTTTTCAATCTTTTTCGCCTCATTGTGGAAGAAATTGAATATTTTTGATCGGGGAGGAGGGGAGGAAAGAAAAAAAACAAAACGCTGCTTTGTTTGCAGATCTGCCTGTCTCGGTCGTCCATTCCCAGAGTGCTTTAAGAGGCACAGTAGGTGAGAAAACAAAAAAAAAGAAAACAGATAATAGAAAGGAAGTGAGAGCATGGTTTCCCCTCTCCCTCGCTTATTCCCTCCTCTCCCTTTTGTGTTCCCATGCGTCCAGAGACGTCTGGCTCGTAATCGAGGAAACGATTGCCCCCGTGGCTGGCCCTCGGCACGTAACGAGCTCCCCGCCAAGATAACCGCGACTGGGGCAATAGAGGAGGGCATTGCCAGAGTGATAAACGAGCCAGATGTGCTGCTGGTGGCAGGGTGGAGGAGGGGGGGGGAGCTGGCAGCTGGAGCAGACGGGCTGGCACGGGGAACGCTGGCCAGGGCTATTGTGTCTGGGCAGTGAGGTGGCGGCTGCTGGTGATAGCCCCACGCTCCCGTGTGATAAATACACCAGGTAATGGGATTTTTCATAACAAGTCGAGCACCGAGGCTGATGAAATCTCTCTGAGCGTAAGGCAACTGACTGGAACAAGAAGCGCTCGACGTCTTTCAGGTTTCATTTCCGGAGCTCTGTCTCTATACTGTCTGTGTTCGTATAGGGCGCAGACGGAAAAGTGGGAACGCCCGATGATAAAATACAAATAACGCTACTTTTTTTCTTTTCAACATTTCTTCGTTTCAGGATGAAGCTTCTCGACTCAAAATGCACAGAACTCTTTTCAAGATCTCGACAGGAATCCGAAGTTGCCAGAGACAAGGTGCCGGCTGACCCTCCCATTCTGATTTTTCTCGACGAAGAAGAATTTAAATCGACAGCGTATGCAAACATCCGTTCCACCTTCTCTCGCTCTTGCTCAAACAAGTCTTGACATAAAGCGCTCTGCTCATTGCCAACATGAGGCCTGCTTACGAAGACACAATGTACTATTCTCTCTAATTTCTCCAGTGTCATATAGTGAATGATACATGTTGTTGATGTCAATGAAGGTGTGAGAATCTGATCATGAAAGTTGCTCAAGTTGGTTTTAGGTATTTTTGTTCTCCTTATTTTTGGTTGTACTGTTTTAACAATTTTAACTACCTGACTTTTCCCCCCGTTTTTAAAACCTTTCCCGTCTGTTTATTGCTGAGATGACTTCCAGTTAGTTTGAAGGAAACCTGATACAGCCTCAAAGACAAAGTGGAACAATCTGATCCAGAACACATTATACGCTCTGACAGCGCGCAAAATGAATTTTCTATACCTAAAAGGGGAAATAAAAAGGCCAAACCTGGATTTTCGGAGGTTACATCGTCGTTGTTTGTGTTGTGGTATTGCATCATATTGTTATTCTGTTGTATCGTCTCCTGTCTCTCGGTTTGCGTTCATGAATTTATATTTGTCTGTTTCATCATCTGCAAATGAGCTACATCCCCGTTTTTTCCTAGCTGAGTAGCTCCTCTAACACAATTTAGCAGCTTTAATAGATGTGCTGGTTCGAATCTGAAAGACAGGTGTTGTTTTGCATCTGCTAAGCTCGAGCAATCATGGAAGAGCACACACATTCCCTTGCGCGAGTCGCTCCTGCTCACGCTCGAGCCCTGCGAAAAAAAACCCCCATCATATTTCTCCCCCCCTCTCTGATCTCCCTGGGCCTGCTCACCACAAGCCCTCTCATAACAGTCGCGGGGGTTATCGCTCTGCCAGAAACGACTACCGGAGAAGCTGCCCCTCAGGTACGGTAAAGCCTCGCGCACTCGCAGGGAGAGAGTGTTTTCATGAGGACGCTGGCTGGGTAAATAAGAGAGTCACGCACAAGTTTTTTGCGATGGAGGCCCAACAGAAAAGTTCCAGAGGACATTTGTGAGGTTACACCGCAAATGTTGCAACAAACAGAGGTATTTATAGATGTTTCCTGAAAAAGAAGCCTCTATAAAAAGCTTCACACACACACACACACACACACACACACACAATACAGAGAGCCAGTCTGCCCTTGCTCAGCAAAACCCAAGGGGACTTTTTATTACGGCAGTAACGCACTTTACGAGCACCATCATGTTGGCTAAGGAGCAGTTCCTCTAATCAAATGTGGAGTGCCTGTGAGAGGAGCTTTTTCCAGTCAAGCGCCGATCCCCACTATCGGATGAGTCACCGCATCAAGGTTGTCGTCCTCGGATCACTTTGCCGCTTTTCGTAACGTATGCTTCCTCCCGTGACCGTTCTCGGTCAAGTAACAGATAATGTTTACCCCAGTTAACTTAAGTCATTTTTTGTGCTTGTTGTGCCAGTGATTTAACCTCAATTTACGCATGCAGTATGTCATTTCTGCCGCTAGGTGTCTCTTGATCAAAACAAAACAAAAGACGTGAGCAGCATGGCTTTTTTCATTGTTCATTGACCACCATCGCAAGTGAAAAATCTATCTGACGCAATTCAGGCAGAGATGTTCACGGACGAGGTGATGTTTTGCCTCGATTGCGATTGCCTTATTTTAAGTGTTGTTCGCTGATTCCCTCTCAACCCGAAGTTGGAGAAACATGGCATACAGCACATATGTGCTTGATAATTAAGACTATGTTATTTTATTTGTGTTATCAACACAATATCAAACAATTCGAAACAATTATCACACTTTTTGTGCACTTTTGAATATCGCGATATTGCGACACCCATAATACGGCTACTGATTCTTTTTGTCCACTTGGGGGCAGCAAAAGCAGGCAAAAACTCGACCATATAATCATCTTTAAAGTTGATACTGTGGAATTGTGGCTTATTTACGCAGCCTGCATCAAAAGCGACGTCAGCATTATTCTAAATCGCTTTTCTATTTGCAGGAGATGAAAAGTTTGGCGTGAGGTGAGGCAGGTGTCTCATCGTCTCCTTCCCGGATCTCTGTCTGACATGCTACACGAACGAAACAGGAGGGGAAAACGTTAGCATAATGAGAAGAACTTCTCGGGTTAAGAGGGTTAAACGGGAGTCGTGCAGAGGAAGTGTACTGGTGCGTGCATTTGTGTATGTTTGGACAGCTGACTCGACCAGTGGACCAAGGCGGGTAGGATGTGTTATTGTTGTTCTGCACATGCCTTTTGCCACCTTCAAATTGAAAGAAAAAAGAAAAACAACTCACCCCGAAAATAGCTTTTCCCCTGCAATTGCTCTCTTCCCCGAAACACTGACACATACACACATACACACACGTAATGAGGCTGAGATCCTAATCTGAATTTCCTTGCATTAATGTGCATCTATTTACTGCAGCAAACTGAAGCAGTGAGGAAGTGAATGCCCCCCCCCCGCATATAGTTACTTCCTGTTTAGCAGATGACAAATGAGAACGGCTTACTTTTCATGCACCAACTGTTCACCGGCAACCAGCTCTCCTAATTACATTCCTAATGAAAAGCAAACAGCATGCGACACACACAACTTCCACACGGTACACACACACAAAACTCAATCCACCATGCAGGAACCATTAACAGCTGGCTGGATGAGCGTTCGCCTCTGAGGGAAGGAAGTGGGATGTGTGTGGAGACTCCAAGAACAAGAGCCAGTGAACACACCGGCCCCCTTTGGCGTGCATTCATTTACCTTTCCTAACAGGCTGAGGAGCGCCTGGCGAAACCGGAGTCTCTGGAACACGAAGAGGTCGTACACGGCCGACACGGCCAGCACCGTCACCCCCTGCTCCTTCCACAGCATGCTGGCCGCCGCACACCACAGGCTGCCCAGCATCCAGCCCCAGCAGCAGACGGCCGAGCTGCTCTGAAAGCTCCCACGAGGGTCCCTACGAAGTCCGCAGTGTCTCATATAGCAGAGAAGAGACAGCAGAAAAAACATCGCCGCGCCGACGTCCGCCCTCCCAACCACGCCAGCGACTGCCTCGGTGTGAACCGGGTGAGAGGCGAAAAGAAGGCCGGCCAGCAGGCTCCACAGTCCGCCGCCGAGGAGCGTGCGACTGAAGGCGGTGAAGAGGGCGGTGACGAGGCCGTGAAGAAGCAGGTTCAGCAGGTGGTAGCCCCAGGGACGCAGGCCGTGCAGGGTGTAGTTGAGGCGGAAGGAGAGGGTGCAGAGCGGGCGGAAGGACTTGTGGCTGCCGCTGTGGGTGAGCAGGGTGCCCCAGAAGTCGTCATACAGGATGTTGGACCACGGAGTCTCAGGGAGGAGGTCCTGGTTGGTCTTGATCGCTCGGCTAAAAGGAGGAGAAGAAAGGAGACGTCTTTATTTTCTCTTCATTTTAAAATTTTTTGGGCACTTGGTTGCAGCGAAAGTAATAAAAACTCAATCATATCATAATCTTTTTAAAGCAGATATTTTCGTGGTTTGGGTTTTTGGTTAGTCATTTCCTGTTTTATTTTGTAAATTCATCCTTGTGTGTCTTGTGACTTTCCACTTCCTGTCTTTGTCCTTTTCCCGCTCGTTTTCTGCTTACACTTGGGCCAAAGACACAAGGCCTAATGACTGAATGAAGCACAACTTAACAGATAGGGGGAAATTGATTTCCAACGACAGAGTCCCAGATTATATGGTTTATATCATTATCACAGAATAACAGGTGTTGTTTTTCCTGACATAATGAGATAATTTTCTCAAAATCTTGAGAAAACAAGCTGCGTTATCCCAAGATAATGAGATAAATTAATCCATTATAATGAGATATTAAGAAAACAAAAGGATTGCTCCCTCTTTTTTCATTTTAACTCAATGTCAAATATCCATTATCGCTTAATTTTTCTCACGAAAATTATCTTGTCACCTCAGGAACACAACTGTTGATAGTAATAATTAATAATATGTTCAGCCCATGACCATAGCAATCAGCTGCTTATATACACATCGAGCATACATGAAGCAACATTTGTATTCAATTGCCGTCGTGTTTCTTTGATGTACAAAACATTTATTCCTAAAACACGTTGTGCACAAGGCATCTCTCAGCGTTCCATACTGCTGATCATCATACGTGAGATTTAATCGACAAAAATGCAATAAACAGACCACAGAGTGCGTAATCAAACATACAGACGGCTGCATTGTTGCTCTCTCACACACACGCAGCATGTACATATGTCACAGGTACCTGCGCCCACACACACACGGGCAGGTGGTTTCACACCCCCGAGGCTGCTGTGGATTCTTGTAATTAGGGGATCATTACTGCCTCCGTGTACACGTGCAGACTGCAACAAATGAGGTTCACCACAGGGATCACGAGTGATGAATGGAAGCTCAGAGCAGAGAGGGAGATCCCCGTGAAAATGTGTAAAAAAATAAAAATAAATTCAGATCCGATCTAAAATGAAGCCGGCACGGATATCACACCCTGGCTGTCAATAACAAAAACTGCTAGATTTTTGTTTTCCTGACTCTGCCGGAAGCAGGACCCTGGGAGCAGAACTAACAACCAAGAACAAAACAAAGCCAAAAGGAAACCAGTGTTTCCCATACATCTTTAATCGGTTCCACAGAGAGGTCACTGTCAGGTCTTCAATAACCGCATGTATTTTCCTCTTTAAATTTCAAACTCGTGAACAAACTGAATAAGGATTACAAAAGTAGCTGAATGATGCATTTCCATTAGATTATTTCCTAGATTAAGATTCCTAGTCACACGTACACGTGTATTATTGAAAACAGGTTTGTTTTTGTTTTGTTTTTTAAGATCTCCAATCAGACAAGCGTTTTAGCTCCGTTTCAGAAATATCAATGCACATCCTATACTCATTTATGTACACTTTCTACTGTTGTAAACATGGAACCTTAAAAAAAAGAGGGACGGGTCTTTATGTCACTGCTTTGGCGCCAGTGGTGGCGGCTGTATTGAAGTCTATGGGAGACACATTGGAGGAACAAGCTAATAAGTCCCAACATATCTACGTCATGTGACTTTTGATGAAGAAATGCCTCCAGGAAGTGACGGAACACACTTCAGAGACTATTTTGTTTTCTAAATGATTGACAGGGCTTATGAGAATGGTGTGACCAAACCACCGACCAAATATCGCCGATCAGAGTGCAACCACACTGCGAACAGGAGCCTTTCCTACACAAATTCGAGTCAGGACAATGTGTTGATGGAAAAAAATATTTGTTGACCCTCTCATACGACGTAGAAATGTTAAATGTTGGTCCATGTTTCTGTCCGACTAGACATAAGCACTGAAAAGTTATCACAAGAATATCTTCATCCCGGAGTTTTCCAAAAGCTCAATTTTCAGCAACCTAAAGCGCCTTTCACATGTGTACGAAAGGCCAATTATGAAATAGCCTTGCACAGTATGTGAAGACAGGAAGCAAGGCAGCTTGTGGGTTCTGAAAACAGATGTAGACGTTGCCACCAGATGTATTAAGAGAAACCCATGATAGAAGAAGACCATGCACCGCAGAGGAGAACGTCAGGAGATAAGATCAGCCAGATCTGCTGCTGTGCGTGCTGACAAGCCAATTACAAGCCGGGAAGGACAGTAAGCAGACTGCCGACACCTCGTCCTCTCCTCTGATGTCAGGTCACATGTCATGTTTGCATGTTTGCTGTATCCAAACTTGGGTTATGCATGAATGAATGTCACACACTTGCAAGATTTTGACCTCACTGGCCCTAATGGCAGTCTTCTCTGTCAGGGCTCGATTGCGATTGCCGCAGTTTTCTGAGCTTGAACATGGCGTACACCAGAGAAGGAAAAGGACAGCGACGGGGGGGGGCGCAGCCGAGGACTTCCTTTGTCTGGAGATTGTAACTCAGAGCTGCGAGCATAAAGGAGAGGGAGGGAGAGAAGTGGGGAGACAGAGCTGCCAGTCTGTACCCAGCATGAGCGCATGGAAGGTAGAAGGGGGAGAAGACAAAAACACATTGGACTATGAATCCGGTGTCAAAGCGATAAATTGCTCGATGTGTTAATCCGAACTTCAGTGTTTTTTCCTTCAAGGCTACGGCCCTGTCATCGCGTGAGCCGTATAGTAAGTTCCTCCATTTCCCAGGATTGTTCTCGGCCAGGCGAAGGCGTGCGTGTGTTTTTCTCAGGCCAAAGTGGAACTCAGAGTGGACCTGGCTGCATTACGTCACTCCGCTTAAACTGTATTTATAAAATGTTTTAACAGCCCCAGTACGGTGCTGAGTATGATCCGCTGGTGGGAGGATACGTGAGCAATAAACGTGCTTTAGAATAGCAGAATTATCAACATTGAAAGTTTTATTGACGCTGTAAATTACACGAGCGTCCTGACTACAATCTCGCATTACCACACTGAAACAAAATGAGCAGAATGTCAACTTCAATCTGCATTCGCGTCCGTGTTTTGTCCACTTTTCTGACCCCTTGGGCAAAAAAACAGCACACTATGAAACCCAAACATGGCCGGGTTCACCTCGCGTCCCCCCCTCGGCTCGGATCCCAATACTCTCTGGTGATAAATAATTTAAATATTCAAATCAGCAGCCAACCACTCATCTCCCTCCCTGCTCCTGCCCGCCACTGGAGGATGAAAAGAATGCATTAGCCATGAGGGGTTCGAGGGGAGCAGCACTGAGTGTGTGTGTGTGTGTGTGTGTGTGTGTGTGTGTGTGTGTGTGTGTGTGTGTGTGTGTGTGTGTGTGTGTGTGTGGAGTAAATAGATACATGCAAAGGTGTCCGTCTTTGTGTCCCCCGAGTGTGTGCACATGTGTGAGGGTGCGCGGCGCTGACGGCTTCATTGAGGCCTGTCGCCGCTGCAGCCGTGCAGATAGAGTGGTCTCCCGTAGTGATCGCTCTTACAGAGGGGGGTCCTTTGTATTCAGTCGCCGTATGTGGGGCAGGCGGGCTGTGGGGCACTCTATTCACAATCCTCAAAGTACAGGACGGGCTCACTCTTTTCAACGTCCTTCCTTTTTTTTTTTT
>CAEMYA010000162.1:1712971-1737117 GCA_903131615.1 Diplodus sargus
TTTTTTAAAAGATGCGGTGGAGGGAAAATCGAAAGTACTTCCATCAGACCCTGAAAAGACACATTATAGGTAAGGGGTGAGGATTTTTTTTTATTTTTTTGGTAATAGGTGTAGGTCTTCTTTCACCTGTCCACTGCTTTTTAGCTGAGGAGAAAATTGGCCGTCTTTCAGTGTTTGAGTATGTGTCTTTTGAATATGCAAATGTGGCACTCCACCACCTCCCCAACAGTGATCTCACCAGCACAGATTTGCTTTTTTTTTTCCTCATGTGCTGCAGCCGCTCACAGTAAACACCATGGGCCTCTTTAGGGGAAGCGGGGGAAAATACATTAAAAAATATAAAGAGCTAACGAACGTCTTCCGAGTAAAAAAAACGCTCATCATTATTACACTGCGTCAGTCACAAAGGAGGAGATGTGGACAAAGAAAGAAGGAGAAGTTACAGAAGAGGGTTTTTTTTTTTGTTTTTTTTTTTAAAAGATGATTTCATGAGTTTGTGTGGGAGGGACAGAAAATAATTGCTTTTTCCCAAAATTGGAGCGTAATCTACTGGCAAACATTACAACAGTTTGTAGTATTTATTGTGCAGCAACAATGAAAACATTTGGCACATCCTAATCTGTCAGGATACTGTTTTAATTAAAAATATTCAGCTTCTATGCTCAGCAAAAAAAAGGCAATAAAATGCACAGATTTAGCACAGATTTGGGTTGAGTCACTGACACATACTGTTAATCGCCTCTTAAAACAGTCGTCTTTACTGAAAACTGAAATTAAAGGGTGCTACTCGAAGGTTTCTCCTACACAAAATGCTGTTTACATTTAGTGTTTTTTCAGCAGAACAGATGCATTCATCCATGTATGCATTTTCTTTTTCACAAAACGCTTGCAAATCAATTTTCTTTTTCCTGTTGGCTAGCTTGCAGTGTGCCATGGTTTCAGCTTTTGGTTCAGTTCCTTCCTGTTTTATTTTGTAAGTCACCTCCTCATGTGTCACGTTTTCGCTTTGCACTTCCTGTCTTTGTATTTTTTCTTGCCTTCTTCTTTTCACTTGTGTTTTGATTGCTAGTTAGTCCCTAATGTGTTTTTTCCTCATTTAAGTTGGTCACTACGACATTTCCTGCGTCGACAGCAGCCTAGAACAAACCAGATACTGTCTCTTCGGCCCTCTGGGCCCCCTGGGGAAGGTCAGAGGTAGTCGACTGGTTGCGACATACCACTAAATCCTACACACTGGACCTTTAAAGGCATATTCAAATCTGTCTATGTATGTGTGTTTACATTTTGGATGCCTCCCTCATCGGTGCAGTTTTAAGAAAAGTCTTGCTTGCCTCTTTACTGAATGCATGAAGCTATTTACTCAGCGCTGCAGCTACAGTTTCAATCACTCCTGCCCTGCTGATCCTCTCTGAACAACTCTCATGAGGGCGGAGGGGCCTCGGAGAGATCTAAATCTCTCTCTCTGCTAAAAGCTTAAAAATCCCCAGAGTCTGAACCTGCATCCTGTAAAAACAGTTGTTTCCCGAATTGCATCTTCATGCAGTTCAGTTTACACATTTCCGATGACACGTTTGTGCGCACACTGCAGCACATCGCTCTCTCTCCCGCTCTGTTGTCCGACTGAATAAACCGACCGTAGGTTTATATGTTTCTATGAGCTCCAAACAGCGATATTAACTGCACTGCAAAACACCACACTTGAGTCTCTTTTAAATATTTGGGCTCCGGTCCAGCCTGTCCGTCTGCAGCGTGCGCGCTGGCCTGCCCGCTCCGCTCTAATAAACATCTGCAGTATAAACTGCTGCCATCACTTAACATTATTTGGACTGAATTACAACCTTTTGTGGCAGAGTGCATCCTCCTGCTTCCTCATGGCAGTAATGAGATGGATTAGCCAATCATCATGAAAAAAAAGTGCCTTTAATGGATTCTGGCCTGGATGTTATTTCATAGATATCACCACCTCTTTGTTCATTTTCCTTCATTTCTCTCTTCCATTTGCCGCCATTACTCTCTCTGGAATTTCTTTAGTTAATGTCATCATCATCGTCTAACTCCCCCAACTTGTCACCTCTACTTTCTTCCTCTCTGCTCCTTTATCGCTCACATCTTTCTACTCCGCCTTAATAACTCCTCCGAGCCGATATGCCTTAGCAACCAAGTGCTTTTCAATACCCCTTGTCTGGGCCAGGATTTATTAAATTTCCATCTTTTTGCAGAGCAATCTGAGAACTAATTAAACACGCAGACAGAAGAGCTGCTGCAGACAGGCCTATTCACACAATGCTAATCTCAGGCTGGCGCTCCGCTGAAGTAAACACGCCGCTGATGCTGCCGGCTTTGTGCAGGAGTAACAGGAACGCAGACGATTAAGAGTCCGTGAGAAGAAAAGGCCTCCGCGCGGAAGGGACAATGCAAACCTGTATCACAGCAGCACAGAGGAAAATGTGTTGAGCGGCGCGATTACAGAGCTGCCACCTTTATAAAACAGGTGAAACATGCCTGGATCAACACGTATTTGAACATTTTGTTCTTTAAAAGTTAAGGAAAATAGTCACAGTGGACTTTTCAGAAACAGGGGGAAGCATCACCGCTAACTGTTGCTCACTTTGCTGTTGCTTACTTTGGTTTAGCGACCAGCTGACCTTTGCTAATTAGCTCAGTCAGCCAAACAGCTAAGTGGTCCTTTAAGCTGACTGGAGTTTGTTTGGACCCCAGCGTCAGATCACGGGTGCAGTCGGCACTGGTAACAGAGCTCATGGTGAGCTCATGTGCTGCTGTAATTTATCAGAAAAATGTTTTTCTGGGAAAACTTTGGTTCATAAATAGCAGATTTTGCAACATGCGTCTGAAAAAAAATGCTCGAAAATGGAGCATCAGTCATGAACTGAAACTTTGTGCTTTCCTTTAAATGTTTTTTTTTTTTAAATGTCTGCTGCAGTGTTTAATCAGCTGGTGTGCAGTTCATCATATCAATGCTGGATTCTGTTTTGGTTGGTGAGTGCAGTGAATGTGGGTCATAGTAGCAGCTACACTGTAAGCACTAAATCAGTGGTGGGTGGACGTGTATCACAGTGGATTCTGGGGTAGGGCCATTGTTTTGGACTGCTGAGCAAGGATTTCATCATATTCTATCACAACTGTATATTTTTGCCTAAGAAAGCCCAAAACAGCAGCATGGAGGGGCCTTTTTTACTACATATTCTTCTGTTTTCAGCTTCTCCAGTATCAGGGTTTGATGTTTTGTTGTGTCTTATATCATTGCAAACTTAAACATTTTAGACAAAACAAATTGAAAACTTATTTTAGAAATGTTATTCTGATATTTTCTTGACTGATAAGGAAAATTGTTTTGCAGCTCTGTTATTACAGGACTGCAAACATAGTGGAGAACATGTTTAAATAAGTCATTTAAAAAGGTCCCAAATTGTAGTTAGTGTCAAAACTTTTTGCTCAGGCTTGTGAGAGCCGACCAATCAGAGCAGCCCAGGCTTTTTCGAGTGTGAATAGAGGTGCTGCAGCAATGGAGACTATGAAAAAAAACACATTTTCATTTCCAAAATAAAAGCATTCACCTGAAGATGAGCATTGTACGGGACCTTTTAAGGCATCGGTCCCTGTGCTCTTCTGATTCATCATTAATAATTATGCTTCCACTGACCCCTGATTAAGTTGAGGACAAATGCTTGATGATTAACTGACAACAAATCAAACGGATTGATTTTGGCATCAAGTTTTTCTGAGCTCAAACAAAACAATTTGCACTGGAAGACGGAGCTCTGACCGCCACCTACACACAGGTTATTGATTTCATCTTCATTTACATTCTGCCTCACATTCACCGGCAGCGGAATAAGGGGCAGTGTATTACGGAGCGAGTGTGTATGAGTGAGTGGGTGGGGTTGTCAGGGTCCAGATCACCTTCGTGTTAATCCCATACTAACAGGATTAGAAAGTGATCATAGAGTGCACAGAGTTTCTGAGACATACGCAGAGGTCGGGGGTCAACCGCTAATCTGATTAAAGGTCGTGTGTGTGTGTGTGCGCTCGGGGGCTCCACACTCTTCACACATGTTGAATGACACCATATGCGATCTATACGAAACAGTGTCCTAATTCCATGTGGTGTTACAGTTGGCAGGGAAAACGCCGCTCGTGGCTTCGTTCCCAGCGAACGGCGCAGCTGGTTGAGGGTAAAAAAAGAGAGAGAGAAGAAAAAGAACCATAAATTTCACCTCAATGGTCACCCCGGTGGAGGGGGAGAGCATTGTGCCGCACCGCATGAGGCGACGGAACACGTGGAGACGGTGATCTGCTGGTTATAATCCCAAGAGGTGCCTACCCATCCATCACAGCGCGAGGGTTGGACGATCATGTGCGAAGCCATTACGCTGGCTGGCCGGGCCTGAGTGATTCACTCATTGGCTGATTATCAGCTGCTATAATCCTGTCAGTATGTGGCCGCAGCGGCGATGGCAGGCAAATGAGGAGATGGTGATGAAGATGAAAGAGAGGGAGGCTGAGGGGGAGGAAGACACTAAAGCTACGCCCTCATCAATATTCCTCAGAGAAGGTCTTTTCATATTCAAATTTAAATTTCTCCCCACTGAACGGCTGTGCATGACGACACAGACGGAACGGCTTTAATAGAATATTTCCTCTTTTTTTTGTATGTTTAGTTTGTATATCTGTAGGCTGAAGGGTCAGGAAGTGAGCATTAAGGGTGTGTTTAAACACCGCACTCCACCGACGCCACTGGCAGAACAATACCCCCGTCCAGAAGTGGCACCGCTGCTTTTCCCACACTCCGTCCCACGCCAAACTGGCACGACATAGGGGAGGAGAGGGGGAAAATGCATAAATGTCCAGATAGCATTCATAAAACCCTGCCATGCTGCCAGCGGCCTAGTTGTGAAAGATTTACGCCCGTGGAGGCTCTTCCTTTTTTTTTCCTGCTGCGTACGACCAAGTTTGACATTCATTTGGCAGATTTTTATGTCCAGCTCAGACGCAATTATTTCTTTCTCAGCCTCATTTGAAATGTTTGAACAGTGATAAACGGCTGCTGGATGGCGTTCAGCGGAGCACTGATGAGGTGAAAAAAAAAAGGAAGAAAAAAAGCTGGCATCGTTTTCATCTTTTTTATATATACACATATTACTGAAAATAAACCAGACACACAGGATGAAACTTACTTTGTATTCAAGGCACTAACCTACATTTTCCCCCCTCCTCTCCCCTCCTGCTCCTGCTCAGTTCACTGGATCTATCTTTTCATTGATTAAAAATAGCCCATCCTGCAGCTCCAAGCATTTTTCCCAAGGGTGCACAATAACCAGCCAGAAGTTTGGTGTAATGAAAGGGGGCCGGATAAATGACTTATTTTAACACTTGCATGCAGAGATTAGTGTGAAGGCGCAGACAAACACAGCGCTCACAGCAGCCTATTTAAGACTAATACGGACTTGTTAGCATAAACAGTAAATGTTCATATTTACAGCATGTGTGTTGCTCACAGATCCGTGCAGTCGATGTGTGTTTACTCTGAGAAAATGTGCACGTATTCGTTCTTGCTTGAGCACACTATGGTGGCTTATGGAGTCAACAGTCTGTACGGTATGTGGTAAATCTTACACAAACATTTGTTTACATCCCTTGAACACAGACACGTAATCGGCTAAACACGGCCTATGATGCATGCTGACAAAGAGTGGCACACACAGACACAGGGCTGGGTACTGTTGACATTACAACCAATATGTTACCAACAGCGGTACCTGGAATTCGGTACTGATATCCAACATTACCTATCCTTTCGTACCTTACTCTCTTTGTAATAACAGTTGAAACATATAAGATGATACATCGGGTGTACAATCAGCATTTCTTTAAAAAAAAGGGAACCTGTTCGAGGACCTGAAGCAGCTGGACCACCTGTTTTCACTCTGTGCAGCACGCTAACGTTAGCATTCAACCACTTCCCAGCTAACGTTACTGTCCGGTAACATCTGCCGCGTTTTCACTTTCCGGCTTAGATGCATTTTCACATTTAAGAATGAATTAATGCCTTTTTTCATTGCAGCATGTCACACTATCAAACTGTCACATTAGCGTGGGAGATGTTTGACGCTAACGTTCGCTGGTGTCTAACAGAAGCTAACATGTTATGAAATATGTTGTTTTTATGTTGAAATATGTCGTGAAATATGTCCCGACAGATGTTCAATATCCATTCTCTTTTCATTTGCTAATCAATCAGAAATCAGTGAAATGATAAAACATTGTCACAAAACTGATTTAGCAAACTAAACAGCATGTTGTTAAGGATTTTCAGACGCAGCAAGCAGCTGAGTTTTGGCTAACGCTAGTAAAAATGCTAAGATAACATCAATCAAGAGAGTGGGAAGGGCCCAATAATCTCCAGCAACAACTTCTCCAGCTGGCTAAGCAATTACCTCATGATAACGATGAAGATGCTGAAGCCTCACTTAAGGTTTCATTGTCTCTCCAATACATGCTAGCTAACATCAGCTGTGGGTGCTGCGAGGAACTGGCTGTTAAGGCAGTAAAACAATGTTCACGCTTCAGCTTTAATACTTTAATACTTCCTTTCTATAGATAGATAGATAGATAGATAGGATTACTTTAATGATCTCAGACTGGGAAATTATTCTATACTTGGAGGATGGCACAGTTTGATTTCCTGTGAATTGGTACGTGTTAGCTCTGTGGTAATTTTTTGGCATCAAACCCTATATAAAAACTATATCAAACACACAGCGATGCTCCAAAAAAGGCAAATAAAACAACTCTCAACTTGATTAAAGACTGGGGATAATTGCAAACTTTGTTATGTTTCACTCACATTAATATCTGACTGTCAAAGTCCAACAAAGTCACAGGGCCTTTAAGCATTCACGACTTTAATTGGTGTGATCAAAAGACTTCAGGAAAGTTCCTCCTCATCATCACTGGAGTCCAGCTGTTTTAGCTTCATCACCAAGCCGCAACCCAACAGTCAACTCAAACCTGATTAAGATAAAGTCTCCTCTACATCCTCAGTCTCTCCAAGCAGCCAATCAAGAGAAACAGATTTCTTCCGGGGGCTCCGGTCTTCAAAGAGGCTGAAACAGCCTGAGCAAAGCGTCAGGAAGTTGGCCGTCTCCCTTTTGTCAGGCCAAGGACTTGCTTTCATGTCCCCTGTGAAGCCAGTTTCCTGATTAGCAGAAACACCAAAATACACCAGGGTCAACCGATTGTACATAACATGGATGTGCGTCTCGAAGATATACGCTGATTGATGAATAAATAATAGTGTGCCTGCTTATATGTTCATTAAGTGAACATCAAAGATCGCCTCACTTGCCATCCTACGAGCTGTTTGCAGCATATTAGCCCCAGAAGCATCGACTGGGAGTTTGGCAGCAAGAAGCCAAACCGATCATTAAATGGAGCGTATTGAAGATGCCCAGTGTTGTATTTGGAACCTGTAACGATTGCTGACTCACATCACAAGTCCAAAATATAATGCAGCTTCAAAAAGACATGATAGGTCTAAATATCTGGCATGATTCAACTTCTATAGATACTTGAAACTGGAGAATATTGGCAGAATGGGGGCACACACCCAGCAGTGTATCAGTGCAGGAAGAGTGTTTTCAAAGAGACAGAACTCCTCCATCATGTTGACTGGTTTACGTGTGAGCGCCAAACTCATTTTGTTTAAGACTGATCCCAACATACCTCATGTCAAACTGGAATGAAAAACCAAAAATGTCCACATGATCTATCGAAGCAGGTGCAGGGTTGCCAGGTCTGCTATTTTTGCATGAAATTGTGCTACTTTTGAAGTGTTGCCACAGGTTGAACTTTTCATCTTCTTTATCTGCTAGTTAGTGAAGCTAACAATTTCCGGACTACCTAGCTAGCACCCCCTGGGAGAAATAAAGTGCCCAGAGAAAGCAGGTTTTTTAGTTAAATTTAATTTAATCATTTTAATTCAGTAAATACACAACCTAACAATGTGTCGTGTATATTACAAAAAAGTTGCCCATTTACAGGATAGCGTGTATTAGTTGGAATAAAGTAAACAAAACTACGATCACAAAAAGGCCAGTGAGAGGAATATAATAACATAGCATTCATGTTTTCTGGGCAGGGATGAAGAGGGGAAAGTGAAGAGAGAAGCAAAAAAGCTGGTTAGGAAAGTGTATATTTATAACTTCCAGGATTACAATGGTTTTATTAGCCGCTGTGCTAGTTTGAGTTGGTTTTGTTTGGCCATTGGGCTGGTTTTGTCCCCCAGACCTGGCAACCCTGACCAGTCGGTGATTAGTTTAGCTTACAACGGGCTGGAAGCAAACAGCTACTGTAGCTCTGTCCAAAGTTCACACAACAGCTCTAAAAGCCCAACCAGTTAACATTAAATCCTATTAATTTAATCTGTACACAAACACAAAAATAAACACAAGAAGTTGTGGGGTTTTTTTTCCCAGGGAGTTAGCTTATTTCCCAGAAACACTTTCCCACTGCTACCTGTCTTTATGCTAATCCAAGCTGACGGCTTCCTGTCTCTAGCTCCAGACATGAGAGTGGAATCTATCATCATTTCGTCTGATCATTTAAAACTGACGGTGGAGGCTTACACTTCTTGTGGTTAAAGAAATTATGAGCCCCGTCACTGGGAGTGCGACGCCTTCATCTATTTTTCAGCAGATTGATCGCCAAGTCTTTATCTCCATCTAAGCGATTGATTGATCACTTCCCATTAGCTGGTTGCACAAAATAGAGGTGATCTGACAACAAGCGCCGGCACCGCTGCCGCCTCAGCAAAAAAAAAAAACGTAGGGCCGAGCCCACCGCCGCGTCCCCTGAGCGATGGTGTCAATAAAAGGCCGTGATGAATCCTGTCCAAACCGGGAGGAAAGGCTATGGGAAATCAATGGCTAATAAAACTAATGCTTAACTCTCCCGCAGGGTTTGAATGTGGCGGACGCTGTAAAAGAAAAAGACTGGGTTGGGATTTGAGGAGGTCAAAACTCGTGTCTCAAAACAGCTGTGGAATTAAATGAGTTTTATAAAGTATGATGAACATGACAGCGTCGGGTGTGCAAGAAGACTTTGCTGCTGCTTGTCGAAGCATGTTTCGCAAGTTTTTTCGAGCCGAACTGCCACATGGAGTGTTTGCGCTATAAATAAAGCCAACAGTGTGAATGCAATCAAATATTAAAAAAAAACTCGAGACTGAGTTTTGAGGAGTTTACAGTCCAGTTCAACAGCAAATTACAATTTCACACCTCCACGAACGCCCCCAAAGACCACCAGGAACTTTCTTGCCTGTTTCTCCCTCGTACGTCGAGATAGGAGCCCTTATTGTGAAATTCCATTGCATTTTAAGAAACACCCAATAAATATGCCACATGCCTACAGTATGGTACGGTGCCCGACGGCATTCACAGTGAGAGTATCTAAATTAGCCAATGTCCAGGAGCAGTGCACGCTGAGAGTTTTATAGGGTTTTTCTCAAACTCTTGGCTTCCTCACACATCCAGCTCTTATCAGCGAAGCAGCAGCCAACTTTAACACCCTCCGTCCAACCAGAAAAACCACCTCCGAGCGCGTACGAGGAAAACAAACGAGCAGCCAATCAGTCCGTCCAAATTTCTGCACGCGGCGCGGTCTCGACAGCTGATTACAGCGTCTGACAGTGGACGGGTAATTACGGTGGCCTGCCCGAGTCGCCTGCATCCACAGTGATAAATGCAATGCTTGATTAAAAAAAAACGGAGTAAGTGCCGTTCTCCGACTTTGCCAAACAATGCATAAATCACGGCTGTGTGCAGGCGAGGGGGTGGGGGGGTGGGGGGGTACAATTCAAAAATGCCAGACAGATGTTGCCGCGTCGGCTCGCTGCGACAGATACAAACACCGTCGCTTCTGCAGGAATTTGAGCAGAATGAATTCGTATTGTGCTGCTTGCCAATTTTACAGTCTCAATTAAAAACACATAGAAACAAGCAACAAGGCCGTGATGATATTCAGAATTCCAAATATAATACTATACTACACAGTCAAGGTTGGGAGGGTTACTTTAAAAATGTATTCCTATACAGTAACTAATGACCTGTTCAAAAATGAACCTAGCAACCTAACCCTATAAATCACAGTATTAAGTAATGTAACTTGATTACTTTCTTGACTACCCCAATACCAAACATATGCAAATAAAAGACAAAAGAAAAGACCTATCATTTCTTGATCTAAGTAATCCCCTTTTTTTAGTAAATGTACCTGTAATGTAATTACATCTTTCATCTGTACATTTTGAGGAACACGGTTGCCTCTTTTTGGCATCACATGTATTGATCTTGGACCATCATTAATCACGTTGCATCATCTCTGACAGGTGCAAAGTTGTACAATGTAATCAATAAAGCGCAGCACACTGCATGGTGGGACGGTATTGTTCCGTTATTGAATTTTCGAGGACGCTACATAGTGTACATACATTTCACACTCTTACTTCAGACACTCAAATTCAATCAATGACAGCAAATTCTAAAGAGAGCAGAGTGATTTCAGACGGTCACATTTTAGGATTGGGCCACTTTGGTTGTGTTCAAAGAAATTCAAAGAAATTCTGTCCTACTTTGGTCACTTTTTCAAAAAGAATCCAACAAAGAGCAGTCGTTCTCCTGCACAAATATTCTGCCGAGGTAACCATGGTTACTATTCCATCCCCAGTTGGATGACTGTCTCACTATCACCAGCATGTGATCATGTATTTCTTTTTCTTTCTTTTTTTCTTTTTTTTTAAGCACCAGGTACTCCCTTTTTCCCTTCTTCCCTCGACTCTTTAATTCACTGAACCTTCTGCTGCTACAATCAATTCCGCTGGCCTACTTCCAGCAAAGCAGCGGGTGTTGGCACAGTGACCTATAAAAAAACGTGCACCTCCCGTCACCTGAACTCATCATTATGGAAGCACCCCTTCAACGTGTGAATTCAAATTCGACTTGAACACTGAGGACAAAAACACGTCGCCCGGCATCGATTCGTCTGCACGGGGTACAGACGAATGTCGATGGGTCACGGCTCGGAACTGCCAATGTTCTCTGCTCACTTTTCACCTTAGTTCAGCGGTAAAATTTTGAATGCACTCATGCAGAGCACCAGGTGTGGACGCGCTGCATCAACAACACCCACCAGCACCCTCTCCAGGGTGCTGCGGCCCAGTAAATTCACTGGAATCAACAGCATGGCGGACCTTGGCAAGCTTGGTGGACTGTCCCTTGCCAAGGAAAAAAAAGTTTCTTTTCTATAGTCTGCACCAAGAAATTATGTAGAAGACCATGAAAACCACTGAAACTTGAAGTATTGAACTTGTTCTGCTGTAGAGTTGCTCACAGGAAAGAGTACTTTCACTAAAGTCTAATCAAGAGTGGATATGAAGAGTCCATAGTTTGTGGTACCGGTCTGTTCCGTAGAAACCGAACCTCTGTTCAAACTTCGGAGTTCCTTTAGGAAACCGGATCATTTTTGATCTGCTGCAGGGATTATAATGAGGACAACTTCAATTGCTGATGACAAATCACCGAGCCAGCGGAGGATCTGAGTGCTGCAGCGCTGCCAAGGGAGCAGCTGGAGAAACAAAGCAGCATTCTGTTTCTGCTCAAAAGCCTTCTGTCTCTGATTAAACAAAAAAAAAACACTTTAATGCTCCATCAGAATTAGTTTGTAATCTGATCATAAAATCAATTCTTAAAAAAATGCAGCTCGTTTAAGAATGTAGAGGACTTGTGCCGTTGTGTTGCATGTAAAGAGCGGGCGAGAGCCGTACAGGAAACAAAACACCCCGCGGTGTCACACTCCGGCTTCTTCCTGCTTTGACCGCTTTCACTGGTCAGATTCGCATGCAGCATTTGTAATGGCCAAGTATGCTGCACTAACCGACCGTACAGCACTGTATCCAATCCGGAATAGGCCCTCCTTTCTTCTGCCGTGACCAGTTGTCACATTCCAGCATTAGGGAGAGAGAAACGGCAGCTATAGAGGGCGACCACCGGGGCCAACCCAAACCAAATCTGTCTCCTTTTCAAGCATCTGCGCTAATTATCTGAGAGCTTTTCAAATTCTGATCTGTGATCTGTTGAACACGGCTGGTACAACGAAACCATTTGCCGCAACTCGACTCTCAATGAAGTCACCGCTAAAGCGCAAACCCCATCCATTTGACCCTTAACGTATAGGACAAGGCAAAAGTTGTCTAAAGTGGTTCAAGGGTACTTTTCCGTTCAGCTGTGAAACACCTGAGTGATACAAATTCTATCAATGGCCTTTGAATTATGACACCAACAGACTTCAGTGCAATAATAAAATATGTCAGATGTATTTCCCTGCAGGAGGTTTAATATAATCCAAGTTTGTCAAACTATCAGCGGGGGTTCCAACATATATAGCCCTCTTTAAAATGCTGCAGGAAACTCCATTATGAAACCATAAAACGCATCATATAACATCATAAAAGTACCATATTCCCTTCTGAGATGGACTGCAGGGACAAGCAGACATGATGTCATGCCGCAACGTCATGACATTTGTATGGAAGACTGGGTTACAAGTTGAGTGTGGCCAAGTTGTTTCTTTTTGTTATTCAATATATACACATAAATCACAGCGAGAGAAAATCATTGATGGAAAGAAACAGATCACTTCCCACTCATTTCCACTGTGAAAAAACAGCCAGTTAGCGTAGCTTAGCATGTCTGAAGGTCACAAAATCCACCAACAAGAACATCCAACATCCTCACTTGATACCACTTTCTCCGTCCCGATTCAGATTCCAATACCTGAACTTTGTGTATTGGCTGATACAAGAACCAATCTGATTCCACTGTACTGAAAAAAAATTAGATATAGTCACTTGACGTTATGGATATTGGCTATTAATGTAACTGAATTACATGGCTTGTGTGCATGCTAATACCCAATCCAGTATTTTAGGCAGTACTGGAGGTATTTCACCACTTGTATTGCAATTATAAAAAACACATATAAAAACAGCAAGCTCTCATTTTAACATTTTGTTTATGGCACAAATGAAACAAAGCAGATATAGCATGTTAATAGGTGAACTTCAAAGATATGGACAGAAAGACTTTGTTGCCTTCTGACGTCAGTTATTCCCCGTGTTTACAGTTTAAGCAAACTTAAATTAGGTAAGCTAACTTAGCCAGCTACTGGCAGTATCTTCATATTTACAGTAAAGTCGTTAGAGTGGAAGCAATCTGCTCATCTAACTTTCGACAAGAAAGTGAATAAGAATGTATTTCCCAAAACTTGAGCTGTTAACTTTGCTAATGATAGCATCTGTCCCCTTCATAAAATAGCAAAGTGCCATTTTTACTTTTCACTTTTCGTTTTCGAAACAAAATAGAACTACCATGTTCGTCAGTGAGCTTCAGAGGTGCTGGTGGGCATATTTTGTTACCTTTGGACAGAAACAAGCTAGCTCCTTCCATGCTTCCAGCCTCTGTGCTAAGCTAACTTAATTAGCTGCTGGTGGTAGCTTCATGTTTATGGTAAAAGACAGATTGTTGTATCAATTTTCTCATCTCGCTCTCTACAAAAAGAAAAGAAGCACACAATATCCTAAACTTTTCCTTTAAAATGCTGTGCCAGTGATAGCATGCGTTCCATATGTCCGTGTGTATCAAAGAGAAAAGAAAAATACACCAGGATAAGTTCATTTCACGTTTGGACACATTATTTTCCTGTCTGCATGAGGGATGTCACACGTTCCTTGTGTTGATAGCACTCAGCGAGTAGATCCTTCTGGTCCTAGCAGGGGGAGACGAGAGAGGCTGCGGTGTGTGGATTAAATTGTCGTTGTCAGCCACCTCTGTAATGGATTGACTGGATGTGGTATCACGGTAATGAGCAAGCCTCGCGGGAAAATGTCTCTGTGGATTTTTTGATGTAGTGCACAGTGTGGCAGATGAGCTGGCACCGTCGCCGCTCTCTGTAGTGACCCCTAATCTGTCGGCTGTCCATGTCTACAGAGCACAGATACCAATCTACAGCAGGGCAGTGTCTGTGGAAGTTCAAATTCACATGAAAAAGACTGATTAATTGCCCAGGATACTGGATTTCTTTCCGGCAGGGGGCAACCAATCAAAGTATTGACAGAGTCCAAGATCCCAGCGGCGTGTCTCTTATCAAAATGAAAGTGCAAAATGCATCACAGAGCCAGTGTAAACTATCAAAAGCAGAACATGCATAATTCAGTGACCTTCAGCACAGTCCACCAGATAAAAAGATGAAAACAGTAAATTGAAGGCATGAACCGTGAAGGAGATAAAACTGTGGTGTGGTAGATCTTCACCAAAACGCATCAAAAATAAATGAAAGTGTTGTCATAGCTCATCAGGAAAGCACAGTAACAATACAGCCCTTTCCCATACCCATTGATCCATGAATATCAACAAAATTACATTCTGCCGAAAAGATAAATACCGTGGCTGGTTTATCTCGAGCCGACTGAGGCGGGAAAACAGACGTTATCTAACGCAGATTTCCCCCATTTATCAAAGCTCACTTCCTCTGGGGGCTTGCCGACAGTCAGAACTGCCATGTTTACGTAACCAGCGATTCACCTTATCTCCGGCGAGCCCAGAGTACCTGAAATAACCAGCCGCGGATCCAATCATGAGTCTAACTCTGCAGAAATGAGGAGCTCAAGTCAGCCTCCGTGAGATGGGCGAGCGGACGGTTGAGCAATGCTTAAAAGGGCAGTCCATCAAGATGGGGAAATTGGTTTAAATGTTTCCCGGCCCTGTGTAGAAAATTAAGGAGGATAGTTAGCTTGAAGGATGATGTGTTTTATGGTTCTAAACACGGGATAATTACCTTCCAGTCGAGCCAAGAGTGAGCTGGTGTTTTTCGATTGGGCTGGAAATGATGTACCACAGAACCAAAAACTGCAGCTATATGGTGACGCAGGAAATTACAATTTCGAATCCAACTCAAACCACGCAGATTCTCTCCATTTTGTACATTTTTTCCCACCAATGTTGCCAATTCCTTCTATTTCTATATATAATAATCACTATCATCTCTCCTCACTCCTCTAAATAGCCTCCCATTGTGCCACAATGAGGAGAACCTCTAAACAACACAGCTGCACTGGGACCTCCACACTTCCTCTATCTGTATTATCTATTGCGGTTCTGCGCTTTTAGGCGCTTATCAGGAGGAAACAGGAAAAGGAGAAAGGCTATCTCCCTCCGCAGTGTAAATCATGTGGATGGGAATGAGAAATGAACACACTTGATTCATTCTAAACAGAATGTGGACGGATGACAAAGGATTTATGTTATATAGGAAAGCTGAAACTTTATAAAAAAAAGTTTTATACATATAGAAATTAAGATGGGGTCAGACATTCAAGGATACATTACTAAAATCAAGATTAATGTCATGCTGTTGTCGCAACAAAATGTCTTTGTGATGAGCTGAGATTTTCCCCCGGATATCTCTAGGACAATTTATATTTTTGTATGTATGTATAACTACACGAGTGTTACTTTCACTGGCTGGCTACTTAGCATAAGAGCTACAAAAGTACGGCACGTTAAAGTGATAGTTCGGGTTTTTTGAAGCGGGGTCATATAAAGTACATATCTATAGTCGATCTGTTTCCTACCGTAATCACCGATCAGTGCAGCCTCAGTTTGGAGGAGTAGAGAGCCGCTCCAGCCAGACGCTAAGCTTTGTACTGCAGTGAACGGGGTCCAGAGAAAAAGCGAAATAAACCACCTAACACAAGGCTCACCTTGTCAAATCTATAGCAGTTCAAGTGTACGTTGTCTAGGTAAAATTCACACCGCTTTACATCGCCGTCAGACCGCGCTTTCTTTTGGCACTACATTTTCTCAACCGCAGAACCCCTGTATTCTGCGCTGATCAGTGATTACGGTAGGAAACAGATCGACTATAGATATGTACTTTATATGACCCCACTTCAAAAAACCCGAACTATCCCTTTAAAATTCAATGGAGGCAGTCAACTCATTATCAAAAGGGGAAACATCCTATTTGCTCCCAGATAATGCTACACTGTGGGGAAACAATCTCTGTTGAATTCAGCAGGAGAGGTATTTGTGTTAGCAGCCCGTGGACAGCAGTGTCCAGTGTATCAGGCTAACAGAGCTAACAGCTACAGAGCTAATAGCCACAGCTAACACAGAAAAAAGTACTTGCTAAGTATATTTTGGGACAAAAGTACTGTTGGAATGCTAACACTTCCAACTAACAACTGAAGATGATAAATATCAAAGTAAAGACACAATATTTTGCTTTTGGACTGACAGGCTTCTTAGCACGAGACCTTCCAAAAATATAATGCGCTTAAATTAAAAGGATGCAGTTAAATCATTATCAAAATTGTCTTTTTCCCCATATAATGCAACAAATCACTGTTGAAATAAGCAGGAGGAAAGCTAGTTAGCTGTTAGCAGCCAGTGGACAGCAATGTCCTGCAGTGTGTTTGGCTGATGGAACTAATAGCCTTCAGCTAATGCAGCAAAATAAATGTACTCAAGTACTTCAACTGAGCATAGTTTCGAGATACAAGTACTTTAGTACTATAGATGATAACAAAGTGCAGAGACTACATTTTGATGTTGGGACATTTTGATGTCCTCCTCCAGGTTCTATTTCCACATTTCTTTCTTCAGAGAGACTCTGATGATGCGCTTCACAGACATGGAAGGCAAACAAACTCCAACTGTAGCACACTTGAGCGACAGAAGTACAGAAGTATAATCACTTCACTCCCCCCCCACATCACAACACCGAACACTATAACTGCGCCCTTGAGTAAAGGTAGCAAAGGGCTGTGATCTGATCTATCCTGAACCTTAAATCTCTCAAAGCCCTCACACCAAGTCTCTCAATCTCCCCCGCTCAGTTTTTTATGAAGTGAGAGGCACAAACCAATTTTCCCCCCCACACATCAGGTAATCTAGAGTTGGCCCGGTTCTGACCCAGAAAGACTTAAGCATATTCGTATATATTTTACAGGAGGTAGCTGGAGTAGCCATGCGTGAAGAAGGGAAAGAGTGTGCGCAGCGCTCAGCCAGGGTTCAGTGCCAAGGTTGCCCAGCTAATGAATCCCTATTGGCTTTGTGAAGCGCCTGGCACTTATATAATAATTAAGGCACAGCACAGTGTCAGAACGCCATGCTGGGATGAAGGGGGGTTTCATCGCAGCCCCCACGGCACAGCGATTTTCACCACGTCATATTACAGGTATTTGTCAAACAAATTGCTTGTTTTTTTGCGAAAGAAGAGCATTTATCCCTTACTTGATCTTCAGAAGACATTTCTCTCAAACTCAGCTAAAAGCTTGCGGCTTGGGGGGGAAAAAAAATATGTTACTGCTTCAGGTGACGATAGCAGCAGGCAGTTTAAGATGTTAGTGCGGCTCACTTCAACCAGCTGCTATGTGTGCACTTTATTTGCATACCAAAGTTCAAAGAATCCCAAAGGCTGGAGCTTACATTGAGGTCTTCATTTGGAATCTTTGAATATGGTAAGTGGCAAGATTAAAGGAGCTATTGAATATCTGGGGTAATATTTTTATTTGCTTTTTTTTTTTTTTGAAAAGGTGGATATCACTTCAGTGTCTGTAGGGTAATAATAATAAAACTACAGCCAACGGCCTGTGAGTTTAGCTTTGCATACAAGGTGGAAACAGGAAGAATCCCCTGGCTTTGCTCGGGCTGAAGGTCACAAAATTTGCCTAGCAACCGACACAAAGCTAACAAATTTGCATATTATACTTTGTGTTTGATTTGTTTAAGCCATACAAAAACCAAGGAGGCAAACCAAGAGGGAGCACCTTTGGATTTAGCTCCTCTTTGCTAATATTAGCATCAAGACTGAAAATAGCAAGAAACGGTTAAACTAGCTCTGCAACCAGTGGAGTCCTTACTGCTAGCTAGCCATCTCGCAGTGACGACAAGATTCAAGCACTTCACTATGCCAAGCCGCTTGTCTCTAGCTACAGAACATTACTGGGAATGCTAAGCTAGCTGTTCCTCTGCTTCCAGTCTTTATGCTAAGCTAGGCTAACAACCGCCCCCTGGCTCAGGGATGAACATGAAAGTAGCATCGCTCTACTTATCTACATACTCTACGAAAAAAGACAAGCTATTACGAGTTTCCCAAAATGTCAAAGTCTTTTTCTTTGAGTTCAACTTGCATGCACCGCTCGACGATAGCACAACCACCATGCATGAAACCAGAGCCCGCCGAGCCTTCGGCTGAGCCCACTGAACTCAATGCTCTGTTAGACTCAATCTCATCGCTGGGCTCAGAGGAGGGGGCTATTTTTTGGGACCCAGCCTCTCGTTTTGATGGTGGAAACTGTCGACATGTTCCAAAAAAGCAGGCCAAATCATAACAACCTGCCCCCCCCAAAAAATGTTATGAACTGTGCAATTAAATGAACAGTAGCCCGATTAGGTGGAGAACCTCCCGCTGGCTCCATCGTTCTGATCTACTGACAGCTGTCAGTGCACGTGAAACACACGAACACCCTCCGCATGCACAAACAAGACCTCTTCAGATTCAGAGGGAAGTCAGAGCTCACTTCAGCGTGTATCCACACTCAGAGCTGCTACGAGCTGTAGTGAAATGTGAGCGCTTTGTCAAGTGCAGCAGAAAAAAAAACACGTTTGATTTTCTGTTCTGACAGCTGTTCTGGTGCTCCAGACAAAAAAAAAAAACTCCACAGTCACTGAAAGATGATACTCAACGGCTATTGATTACAAAAAGGTAGAGAGGGTAACTGCCTGCAATCCGTGTGATCCCGAGCTTGGGTTTGGTTTTGTATTACGCCACAACTGCTGTAAGTTGTCTCAGAAGTCCACCTCGTGGTTTGGAGAGAGAAAGTGGACGCCAGCTTCTAAGTGTAATCCAACGCCACAAAAAGGAGCTTTGCTTACAAAGTGAGTTTAGTGCGCCGAGGGAGAAATTCAACCCGGAGCTGCCGAGCGCGGTTGTGAGAGGGCTCCGTTAGGGAAGAGCGTGATGGACACGCATGTGGTTAGCCAGATAAGAAACTTGTGAGATGTTTGCACCCCTTTATCTTTGGTTTGAGGTCGTCATCCTCCCAAATCCGGCACGGGTGTTACTTGACGAACGTAAAGCTTTGGCATGTGTATCTTAAAAAGGGCGCTGGCGAACTTATAAGCCCCGTTGTCCGTGGATACCAGTGTTTTGGGATCCACATATGGTGTGTTTACAGGGAGGGTCGTGGGACTGAGGTTTGGCGGTCATGTCTTGGCAGACGGGCGGGTCGACTGCGGCCTGTGAAGCACAAGGGCCGGCCAAAGGTTAACAGATGCAGCCGCAACCGGCGTCCTGCATCGCATGGACCTAATGGGACATGGAAGGACATCCTAAAAATAAACAAACCTATTTCTTATCCATGTCTTATGAGAAGTGGTTTCAGAGACGAGGGTGGTATGAAGCATCATAGTCACTTAGCCTTTCATGTCGGCCTGCTACTGGCAGAGAACAGTAGAATGAACCAAAGCGGAAACAAACAGTCGCTCCTGATATTTAGCTTTAGGGCGCTCTTGTTCTTTCAAGTCGAGTAAATATCACGAGGCTCCGATATCAAAACATCTGATGATTATTTTCTTTGCGACTTTTTTAGTACGCGAGTCCAAAAATAGTGAATTCTTCAAATTAGGTCCAGGCAGATTTATTTACCTGCATCTTAAACTTGCAATACGCAACTTACAATACAATACACAAACGCTGATGTGTGTTTCACCAACAGGACATGAGACGGTTTTAAACGGGGTACGCCGAGATCAAGGTTTCGAGGTCAAACTGGGATTCTTGCAGTTATTTTCTAGCCAGGGTGCTAGTGTTAGCCATGTCGCTACCGACGTCTTTGCGACAGCGGTGCTAACAGTAACACCACAAGGTTGTGTATTTCCGCTTTATTTACAGAAAAAAAACCATTCATCCATCCGTCACAAGTAGCCACGATGACACTGACAAGGCCAGAGGTACATTCACGCCTTCAGTAGTCATCTATTTCGACCTGCAGAACTCGATATCTGGGGTTTAAAGTTTCTCTGTTGTGGGGAAGCAGCAGCTGAGGTCACCGGCAAGTGCTGTGGTGATCTGCCTGTTTCAAAACACACTGAAGGTTACTGTAGGTGTTACAAAAGATGACTCAGATCAGTTGAGAGCCGGCGCCGAGGAAAGATGTCAAACCGCAAGGACGGAGAAGTGAGAGGAAAACCTCGAGTCAAGCTCGCGCCGGCTTAGCGCCGCACGTGAAGGAGATTTTGTTTGTTATGACAATACCCCTTCACAAAATGTTTCTGATTATACAAACCTGCCCTGTGCGTGCCTCGGTACCCTTTCATTATGAAGAGCGAGCCATGCGAGCTCCTCCGTCTTGCCAGAGGACTGTTTTCTCTGCCCCTTTAAGGATTGTGAAAGCTGGAGCACATCCCGGGCGCGACGAGACGGGCTTTTACAGTTCATCCTCTGACTTCAGCACATCCAGCGCCATTTCTTCACTTAAAAACATCGAACCGGACACCGTTATAAACCCGAGGAGAGCTTCTAATACACCCCATTCAACATACTGAGAGGGTTTAAGCCTTCATTTGTGGCTTGAGAGCAGTTTCAAAGCCACAACATCTGCAGCGTTGACCACTAAGTGCTTTCGTGAATGAAATGTGCTAGTAATCAAGACGGGACTCTTTGCTGCTGCCTTCCTATTGTTTGACTGATGGCCCCTCCACCGCTGCCGAATCTAAGGAGGCTGAGGACTGCAAAAAACAAGACATCAATACCAGAACTCCTTTCATGGTCAATAAGTAAAAAAACATGCTTAAAAACACACTGGGGTGGTGCACGAGATGGCAAAATACATTTTTTTTTTTCACCATCAAAACCACATTCTTTATGAGGTTTGCCTGTTCCTCCCTGAAAAACACATAATCCCTTATGTACGCAAATCTAGCTAAAAGCCTCTTGCCTCGTCTCAAATTACTATTCATAAACACTTTTTTTTTTTTTGCACAAGCTTAACTCGCCGCATTGTTCGCTTTTAATTCTCTTCGTGTCTGTGGGCAGCGCTCGTCCTTTCTAACTAAGCTCGCGCTGAATATTCATCCTGACAGCCAGACACGTGTTCTCCACCTCGGCTGTGTTGCTTACACCTCCGTCGAGGAGATTTCGCTCACTCATTTCATTAGCCCACATCTCCCCCCCCCTCAATATTTATCCGCTCCGGGCAACATAGTGCAACTTAAACAGCCTCAACGCAACTAGGGCACATGTTTTAGATAATTGCCCCACTGGAGGCACAGATATTCCTGGCATCGTTTACTACAGTAGGCTGAAACCCATCACGGCGAGCCTCGGGAGTGCCAAACCATAAGAGATATCAATTATGAGCAGTTATCAAAAACAGGGATGATTCAGCGATGACGCGGCTCCTTTGGACTGAAGACAACGCACCAAATGCGCCCGCTATTTGTTCCGCCAACAAAACCAACGTAACAGCCGTATTGTGACCGGCACCATTAGCTTTTTGACTTTTGAGAAGTGTATCTTTATGTTTTAAACAAAACGCTCACATGTGTTGGTCAACAGTAGACAGTAGACGCATCATTCAACACATTACTAATCTCTATAAACTGATGTCTGTATATGAACGCAGAATCCGTAGACGAGGGACATGACTGTGGTCGGCTACCGGAAGAGCTACGCGTCCGTTGAGAGCCACTTTCAGTTGCATGCAAGGAAAATAGTTCATGAGGCTGAACCTGAGGACGTCACATTTGTTTGTTGTTAGTGATGTAACTGCCTTTTCAGCGAGCAACAAGTAACGACAAATTGATTCGATACACTGGTCATGGTACAATAAGTTAGTAGTCAATAGCAAAGACACCAGAAACATCCATCCGCTTTACAGAGTCACGGGGGGGGATGGAGCCGATCCCAGTCGACAGCGGACAAGTCGCCCGTTCATCACAGGGCTGACGCACGGGGACAAACAACCATTCACACTCACAGGCAGTTTAGAGTGACCTGACTCGCATGTCTTTTGGATCGTGGGAGGAATCCACAGTACCCGGTACCCCGCTGCAAGCCGGTTCATGAGCCCAGGACCTTCTTCCTGTGAGGCAACAAGCGCCAACCACTGCGCCCACCGTGCTGCCCCCCTCCCCCCCGAAACCTGAAAACACCGGCCTCCCGCTTGAAACTGAATTTACTGCTTCTCTTATCTCAGTTGATACAAGCGCATGAACATTCCTGACCCAACAATGCTCCTTCTTACCCGGGCGTACCTCCACGCGCTCGCTACGTAGAGATTCGCACACGGAACGACTCGCAAGCGACAACGAAAGGGAGCTAAACAGTCCGTTCCGTGTTTTTGTTTAAGGCTTCATGGAGGCTTTCACAGAGGTACTGTTCAAATTTATAGGTGATCCCGGGGGGGTTAAACAATGTGCGCAGCATTAACATACATGAAGGCAGCGCTCTGGTTTGAACCGTGATGAAAGGGGCACTTCTTAAAGACAATCCCATATTGATGCATTTATGGGTCAACCTCAGAAACCGAGCTAGAAACGTAACAGATGTTGCAGCGACCGGGCTCTGTGGTCTCCCTTTCTTCTCCGGCGTCACCGCTCTGTGTCACCTCCGTGTAATTTCTGCGGTCTGTCTAATTGTTTTTCAGTTCGACTGGTAAGGACATTTCAATTACAGAATGGGGCTGAAAACTGTGAAGGGAATGTGCCAGTCAGTGAAATCCAAAACCTCACCCGACTCCACCAGACCGAGCCCCCCCTCGCTCGGAAGACGGAATTGTTTTGCTCTTGAAACAAAAGAGGGGGGAGATGTTTTTCGCATCAAACCCCAGAGGGACCATAATGCATTTTCTGAGTTCGGCGCGGCGTCTGTGACGTGATCGGGGTCAAAGATGTGTTGGGATGCATGACTGCGAATGCTGAAAGCCACTTAGGATGCATTTCATTTCGCCGCGACGCCTCTTTCATCTCCTGTCCCGCGCTTTATTCTCGGCGTCTATACGGACTGACGTTCCTCGTCTTCTCGGTGAAGATATCCATTACTGGGTCCATTTGTCAGAACGTGTTGTTTAAAAGCGATATCGCCGAAATGTCCGCATCATGTGGAGCCTCATCTGTTAGGCTGTCAGAGCCTCGGTGACGGGTATTCAAAGGGCGAGTTCAGAGGTGATGGTGAATTCATCTCCAATCAAACGCAGTAATCAGTCTACCAGCCTGCGCAGACATGAACACATCGGCGCTGTGAATACTTCTGGCTTAACCCAAGAAAAAGCCCGACCGTAACCCAACAGATCACGTCTTCATTTTTTCCCCCCCTCAGATCAAAAAAGGCCTGGCTCAAGTCGTCTCCCAGCTCCTGTAAAAGTTAGTCATTTCACACGCAGAGGCTTTTCATTGGGATTACCATTGAGCCAAGAGAGAGCGAGAGCGAGTGCTCGGCCGGGCCCTGAGCAGTGCCCAGGAAAAACACTTGACATGATTGGAAAAGCAGAGAGCGGCCAGAACATCCCCGCGACTTGAAGGGGCCCTCGATACGGGACGAACTATCACCCTCGCCATCTCGTCTTCCGCCCTCGAGAACCGCATGTGACATCCAGCCGCAATTTGATTACAGGGTGAAAGGTCGGATAAGATCATCCCCGGCTCGGAAAAAAAAAACAAAAAAACACAAATTTGTCTACATGCAAGACAATCTTTTTCAGACATCTCCAGACCAGAACGATCACTTCAACCCTCCCCGCGCTTCGGTCCTTCCCCGTCGCTCGTAACTCTCTCCTAATTCCCGAGGGAGGAGGCCGAGAGCGCGGCTCTTGACCCCGAGAGACGTCGCCGCTTGATAAACGACCAGAGAAGGTCAGACCTCTGATTGGTATTCAACCTCCTCCATCTGAGGGCGCTGAACCAAAACGCCAGCCCCGTGTCCCCCAGAGTGCAAATTACCATGGTGACTTTGATAGATACGCGGCGTCGGCGGACACTGAACTTTCGCCGAGGGGATGGAGTGCGAGCGTA
>CAEMYA010000162.1:1741002-1756191 GCA_903131615.1 Diplodus sargus
GAAAAGTTATGGCAAGCTTCTTTTTCTGTTATATAACCTCTAAAAGAAAGTTGCCATCTTGGCGCGTATCAGACGACATATAGTACACCTGATAATATGCAGTGTTAGGTGCGGATGTGGGTTAAAACGGGGCTGCTGCTGGTAGTGTCATACCTTCTCATTCAGACCCTGAATTAAAAACATTGATTGATTTGCTTTACACCAACCCCCCCACTGTCTGTATAGAGAGAGGAGGGGTGACTGATGAACTGCTGTGCCTCATCCTATGGCGAGGATGCATATGGCCGTCAGTTTTTGCTGGCCCGGTCCTGCTGACTACCAGCTGGACCGACGCCTGTCTCCCAGTCAGGGGCGCCGAGCGAAGAAATCCACTAAAACAGATGGTTGGAGAAGGATGTATAGAGTGTAAGGGTGTCATCTGATGATGGGTGAGACGGTGGATGGAGTCGTTTGTAACAGTGGCACCCGGTGACCCCGGCGGCGAACGACACTTGACCTTGTCCTTGCGGAACCTGCTCGACTGTTTAGAGAAGGCGGACGGCTGTGTTTTCGTACCTGAGACCGATGTCGAGGAGCTTCCTCTTCTGCTGCGTTCATCAGCGTCGAGATGAGAGTGTGTGTTTGGATAAGGAGACACTCAGCTCCTTTCAACACAACCTCACAAATCTGACCTTCTCATTTTTTTTTTTCTTTTTGTCAGGTCGTCATCAAAACACACACTCGTGCTCACATGCAAACACAAAGGCCTTCGGAACGCACATGGCGCCCTCACTCTGCCCCCGTGGGGACAAGGGCTGCTCTGTCTCGCAGTCGTCACAAGTGATTAAGGGATTAGCTAAGGAAAAAGAGGGGGGAATATTCCTGTAGAGTGTGTAAACAGGCCCCGGGGCAAAATAAACATATTGCAGGGGAAAAGTGTTTACTCCCTCTGACTGATTACCTGCTCTGTCCTCACCGTGGCCGAGCATAATGAATATACTGCTCGCCCTTTTACGTGTAAACAAGCAACAGTCCTAAATAAAAACACCACTCCTTGGTTTAGGTTTGTGAAAGGGCAGCTGAGGGCTCTGGGAAACGGACGACGAGGAATCACTCGACATGCGTGCGATGTTTGCTCTTTCCCCCCCTCCGCATTTCAAAAATAAAAGTCTAAATATTTGTCGTTTTTGATGAATGTATTTTTCTTCCTCCGTTTCCTATTTGGTTTTTGTCTGTTTTAGGAAGTGACAATCATTTTATGGGGCTTGTAATTTAAACTGCATGGAGGCACTCATTAAAAACACATTTCTGTTCTGTTCACTGACAAACGCTTGCATATTTTTCTCCTCTTCTTCCTGCACTCGCAGAACGAAAACATTCAATGTCGCATGTGCAGAAACACACATGTGGTCGATGTGAACACATGCACAAGGGAAAACAGGTTATAATGACATGTGACATATGTGTCACATGTGCCCAGCACAAATTGTATATACATTTTCATGGTATAATGTGTGAATCCCATGTCATTTCCCATGTGAACCCTATGGGATTACATGTGACATTTAGGGAATTACATATTAAACCTATGACATTACAAGTGAAATCTGTGGAATTACAGGTGAAACTAATGGGATTACATGTGAAACCTACGGGATTACATGTGAAACCTATGGGATTACATGTGAAACCTATAGGATTACATGCGAAACCTATAGGATTACATGTGAAACCTATAGGATTATATATGAAACCTATGGGATTACATGTGACATTTAGGGAATTACATATTAAACCTATGACATTACAAGTGAAATCTGTGGAATTACAGGTGAAACTAACGGGATTACATGTGAAACCTACGGGATTACATGTGAAACCTATGGGATTACATGTGAAACCTATAGGATTATATATGAAACCTATGGGATTACATGTGAAACCTATAGGATTACATGCGAAACCTATAGGATTACATGTGAAACCTATAGGATTTCAGGTGACTCCCATGGGATTAAATGCGAAACCTATGGGATTATATGTGAAATCTATGGGATTACATGTGAAACCTATAGGATTTCAGGTGACTCCCATGGGAAATTGAACCTATTGGATTACATAGAAAACCTATTAAATGACAGGTAAAACATATGGGATTACATGTGAAACCTATAAAGTAACAGTTGAAATTTACGAGATTACAAGTGAAACCAATGGAATTATGGGATATGGACAATTATGATCCTGATGAGCAGGTGGCTCCTTGGCATCTGATTTTGTGACATCCCCTAATTCACATGCAAAATAACACATCTCACGTGATTTCCTTTATTGAGCTTTTTCACGTTTTGTCCACATGAGGACATTTGCATTAATTTGTGAAGAAGCCACTCACCTGTGAAAATATGCAGTTCACAGGTGACTTCCTTTTCAGATTTACATGTTCAAATGTTTGATTTACATGTGAAAAAGATGATACCAAGAGAAAATCAACACCTTTTGCACAGGTTATTGTTCATAACTGTCAAACTGTGTGGCTTGATATGTCGTTTCTTATGTTTACGGGGTTATTTGAGTTTACATATCCAATCCAAGAGACAAAACTGACCAACAGGAAAGTTAACTTCCACTGATGCTGTTCTTGAGAGGTTTCCGCTCGCCTTTGAGCCACACAAGGCGAGTAACGGTAATTTCCCTGTGCTAAATACTCCGGAACCACTGCTTCATCACCCCAGCAGATAACCATCGCACAGGAAACAGATAATCACAGCTGGAGGGACCGGGCCTGGGCCCTGCCCTCACAGAAATAACTCTCATGGTATTAATATCAACAGTGAAGCCCGGCGACGATATCACACATCAGATCACAAATCCACCCTGGTTTTTTGTGGAACATCCCCCTCCATCAGAACTATAACTCTGACCTGAACAAAACTGGCGGTTTGCTGATTGTTTGGGTTTGGCTCTAGATTTAGATATTAAAATGATGAGTGTTTGTTATTGTAAGTACACAGTTAAATGATGAAAAACTAATGGTGTATTGTAGAAAAGTGTTTAAAAGGGTTCAGTGGGTTTGTTCCAGAAAAAGAAAAAGAAAACACAGATTGTTCAAATAAAATGAAAACTGAAAGAGATTTCCATAACCGTAAAGAGCAGCAGCTCGGGCTAACCTTTACTGTTATCATTACCCTGTACAATAAATTTGATGAGGTTTGGAGTGTGAAGCTGCTGGAATAAAAAAAAAAAGGGAGGGAAGCTAAACCTGTTAAATTACCTTGGAGGCTCTTCTGCCGACGCTTCCTGAGTGCAGCGCTACCGTAAAATAAATCCAATTTATTCAACTGAACCTCGGGGAAGTCTTTAAACCCGCTGACAGTAAAAGACAGTACAAATACTCTGGGGTTTATTCTACATGACAGGGAAAAACTTTTCCTTCTGTCACATCCATTAAATATTGCAGTTTGTGAAAACATGATGTAAGTACAATGAAATGTAGTTTTTTTTCTTTTACTTTAACATCCCTGAAATCTCAGTCCACAGACTGAGGATTTAAACAGGACATTAAAAGTGCAGTATGTAAGAAATGTAGGTGAATACAACAAAAAATGAACTAATTAACTAGAATTAACAAAATGGCTTGACGTTATGATATTGACGTATTGTTGTTAGATTAAATATAGCATTCTAACTAACACCTACACTCCCCTGCTGCTCCAAACTCCCAGTGCAGACCTCTAGCTGTGTGGCTAACTGAGCTAACTAGCTAATGACAGCTAACAGTTAGCAGCAGTGTGCAGTTATTCTGGTGGTATCTTGCCTTTAAAGGTGCACTATGCAATCTTTTTTACAGGCCTATAAAAAACAGACAGAGCCCTTGATACACAGATGTACTTAAAAGCCTTATATTTACTTTTCTTTTCGCAAGAGTTATCATCGAGGGAGAACAAAAACCCCAAATTGCCGATCTAGAATCAGAATCAGAAATCCTTGAATGTCCCGCAAACGGGGAAATTTGTTTGTCACAGCAGCCAAGCAACAGAATATTACAAAAGACAAAACCATTAGCAAAAACAAACAATACAAATAAAAAAGTAGAAATAGAATAGACCTAAGGGAGTCCTGTTATTCAAGTATACTGTGTTTATAACCAAAATGGTTGCTAAAAAAGTTACTCAGTGCACCTTTATATTTAATTAACTAGGGCAGTGCCTGTTCAAAACATGGCACAGATGATCTGTTTACAGATCCAGTTGTAAGGCTCCTGCTGTCAACAGTGGTAAACATTCTAGCCCCTGAGGCTAACATTAGCTAGCATACTACTGACGACAGAAACTTAATATCTCACTTCCACTTCCCTCTAAATAATAGAAAACCAGCGTTGACCGCGTCTCCCAACTCATCCAGACTAGTTGGTGCACCACACTAATCGCTTCTTTGTTTATGTCTGCTTCCCCATGAGACCACGAGAGGGATGACGTGTGGGCCCAGCTTCAGTCTGCAGAGCTGTGAAGCCAGAGCACAGAAGCCACGCCCCCTTTTTATTCAGAACTTATCTATATCTAACTGGCCCAAATTGCACCAAATTCGACCCTCTGTGCTTGGACTGCACTTCCTTGGGTCCTTGGGGCCTGCCAAGTGTGAAGTAGATCGGATGAACGGTTCTCAACGTATGCAAATAACAAACAGACCAACAGATATTTTCTAGTTAGATACACAAACAAAGCAGCTTGGTGTTGGAATCATGTAACACCGTATTGAGACAGGAGAGTAAAGCAATTTAATCAGAGGCCGAAGCTTTAGAGTTGGAGTAAAAACTCTTTAGAAGTCATACATAACAGTGTTCTCCGGTTTTCTCTGAGTGTTTTCGTGGACTTGGCAGATGTTTTCGATTGATCTAATTCGAAATTAATCTGGATAACATTGCAAAAGAACGGGCAAGATAAACGGAAAACATGAATCAGCGGGACAAGGCTTGGAAGTATGTGATGACTCCGTTTCATGTTGAAAAACAGCATCTGTCCGTTCCTTGAGTGTAACGCTGTTTGAAGCTCGGAGTCAAACATCTTTCGCGGCTTGACGTGTCGGTTTACACATCTTCAGAAACGTCCCTGACAGGTGTGAAATGCATTTTTTTCGTCCACGTGGCTCTTCAGAGGATGGATCTGCAATAACTTGAAGCGATAACAGTGATTTTAATCTAAAAAAAAAAAAAAGAAAGAAAGAAAACAAAGCAGTGTGTGCCCAGATCAACGTCCAGCCAAATCCCCTCTTTCTCACAAGCAGGGCATCTGGCAGGGGAATGAACACCGCTCCTCACTGGAGGGGCGCGATGATGGCAGCCAGGACCACTTCCTGGCACCCTTCTCTCGGATGGCGGTCTGCCCAGGCCAGAAAAAAAGAAAATCCCAGTTTGCACTCGGGACAGTCAAAACAGGACAACATGATGATTATGCTCAGATGGAAGACATTATGATTTGGGTGTGCTGTCACTCCCTTTCCTCGCTTTTTAAGTTGTGTAGAGGCTCGATAAAGTCCTCCAGTTCCCTTCGGCCCTCGATGCTCCAGGGTTCATTAATCAGGAGCCATTCACAAAAACACGGCATTCACCAGCTGCGGACTAATTACGTAGATGTTGCTGGATGAATCTGGAAATGTCCCTTCCTGTCCGTGAAGTCGGAGGAAACCGCGAGATGATTTTTCAGATCAAGGAGCAGGAAATTGATTCATATCCCAACACCACCGTGAGAAACCTGCGATCACAGCCCGAAGGAGGTTTGCAAGTGTTTGACGCACTCCCCTCTCTTCCTCGTCACTTCCTCACATTCCTACCTTGCAGCGAAAGAGCCAGCTTAAGGTGGAATGGCACGATATCCTGCATGCAATCTATTTCTGTCCCCCCCCGGCCTTCATCACATCCTATTCTCCTCCGCGTGCTTGTTTGTGTGCATCTCTGGAAGGAGACGGTCTTTAATCGTGTCATTTTCCGTTGTCTTCCATGTGGGCACATGAAAGTGACCGTGCCAGGGTGTGTTTGTGTACACACAGACGCGCGCAAAACATGCGTGCGAGCATCAAGGACGGGACAGGTCGACAGGACGTGACTCACGCGCCCACAACAAGAAACCCATGTCCCAAAACAAGCCTCGCTCACATCTTGAACTGCTTGCATTCGCGTCAGTCCGGTTTGGCCGGAGCAGAGCTCGTCGGTGCCGGATCCAAACACGGCGCAGACGCAGCAGAGAGCTCCCCCCCCCCCCATCCGTCTGTACCAAGGTTGAAAATAAAGGTTTTCAGCAGACCTAAGGATGGCCCACAGATGTGCAGGGTGCTGCTGCTACAGTGACAAATAAGTGAAGCAGTGGAAGATGTGACAGGTAGAGCGCAGCGGGAGACTACATCGCATAGCCTTCATTTCATTTCTAATTTTGTTAAAGATAGACTCCATGATTTAGCAAAAGAGATGTTCTCACTCCCACTGGGTTTTAATCAACTCTGTTCACATGCACAGCTGCTTGGCTATTACTGACTCAGTGGTGAGACAGAATCACATGAATATGACATGATTTATGTTCATCATCAGAGACACTCAGGCTGGTGGTTTCCAGACTCTTGTGTCACTACTTGTCATGTTGGAATCTGCCATTTTAATTGATTTCAGACTGGGTGTTTAACAAATTATTCTATTCATGCAATTGATCATCGGTGTTTAGATAATTTGCTTGTTTAGAAGTTTGCATTTGATGATGATGGACATTTCAACGTTTATCCACTACTTTTGGTCAACTGTTTCATCCACTTAGCAAATATTAACTCAAATAATCAACAGTTTTTACACGGCAACATCTCTCACTAGCCTAAAACCTCCTTCTAGCAGTCCAAAGCTCCTATGCAAGCCTTGTGAACACTAAACTCTCCCTGTGCCAGAGAGCTCCGTCCTTACCGCTAGCTGCACTGCTAACTGAGCAAACTAGCTAATGCAGCTAGAGTTAGCTAACTCTAGTGATGTGCTGACCCCTATTTGTTTGGAGTGTGTTTTCAGAGGATGGTCAATTCTTACATATCGCAGCACCTCTTTTTGACAACTATTTTGACAATGTATCTATTGTCTTGCATTAAACTGTTTATCCGTTGCTTTAGCTAATTATATCAGTTACATGCTGGCTGATGCCAGACATTTCAACCATTTAATCATCGCTTTTAGATATCATTGCCATTTTACATATTAGCCATCTTTTAGCTAACTACTTAAATTGTTTATTACTTAGCTAACTACTGTTAACCATTTATCTGTTTCTTTTTGCAAAGTACTTTAACTGAACACTGTACATTTTAACCATTTATCCCTTACTTTTAGCTAACTGTATCTGCTGTTAATACTTTACTTTAGGCTAACTTTTTAAATTGTTTAGTGCTTCTGGCTAACTACTTTACCATTTATCTGTTACTTTTAGCTATTTCAACCATGGGTCAATTCACAATGACCGACTTAATATGTGGATATATTTTCTTAATCAAATCATAATTTACATTTTTTCAACTGAGTTGATCTGGATAGTTGTACAACAGACAATGACGGAAGAGTGACAAGAGTGAACTTCTAGTCTCAAAATGTCTCAAAACATCTGTAAGTTAATTAAAACAAATTGTCATATTTCAAAAAGAATATCTGAGTTTGTACATTGGGTTAATAACAATCCTACTGTAAAATACTTTGTTTTTGTTCCCGTTGATGCTCAGTTTCCCACCTTCGCTCTTGTGTCTGCTTTCTATCGACTTGAGTTCCCACAACCATAACTCACGTCTGTGCTCAAGACTTTACCATTTGTTAGCAAACATGTAAGAAGAGCATGATTTATTGAATGACCGAGGACAGAGCAAAACAATAGTAAAGATTCAAACAGTGTCAAGGGCGCCTCTTGCCCTCTGTCTATTCCCTTACTTCCTGTGGTTTGGTAGCCTAGAAATGGGGTTTCCAGACCTGTCAACAGACAGGGATCCAAGCCTCTCGAAATCCCACAATGCCCCTGGCTCCCTTAACGGCTCTTAAAAACAAGTGTTGTCTCAAGAGTCGCCAAGCATAAAAACAAAAGGCCGAGACGGACGCAATCTGGATCGATCAGACAGGCCTGACAGGTTTTCCAGGTGTGTTTTGAACGTGTGCTTTCAAGACGAGCACAAGGATACAGGCAAAAAATATTTATTTTGCATTTTAAAAAAAAACAGTAAAATACATAAAACAAAACAAGATGTTACTCAGAGCAATCCAGAGGCTGCAAGAATAAATTACACAATTTAGATTAAATCATACATGTAGTAGACAATACGTACATAATCCAATGACTCCTGTAGTATGATTGCTGCTATAATGAAGACCGGCGTATTATAATCATGTGCATGTGTATGCTCATGTCCCGTCTTCATTACTCTTCAGTCCCACGACAGCGTAACATCTTGGTGACAGCAGGGGATCAAAGAGCTGCACGAGTGCAGAGAATGATAAATCTTCCTGCAGGACACACACAGACACACACCCAGAAAACAATAAGACACAAAAGAACTGAATAAAAAACACATGGACATAAAAAAAAAAAATCTGGATTCTCCTCCCTGTTCGGCTTCGTGACCCCTGGCATCTTCTGTTCTCGCTATAGAAGATTTCTCTATTGAATCCCCGGAGAAGAAACATCTGTATAAATATTGTGTCAGGTGGGCTCTTCTTCATGTCTAAAACAAGTTTGTCTTCTTTGACGGCTAGCTGTTTTGTTACAGGTCATTTTGAAAGATTGAGTCTTCAGCCACACTAGCGGCTTTATAAGGCTGTGCTTTTGCTGCATCCATAAGACGTCGCCAGAACGGGAAGAACAGGAAACCCTCCATAATTCTGACTGCAGACTGTTCATACATTAATCCATTATCCAACTGGAATAGCCTATGAGCTACTTTCGCTGAATTACGTATTTGGACGAGTTCATTAACAGGTGAAACCAGATGCAAACAGCATAAAGCTGCTTGTGGATTATCTGGATTGATTACATTTGAGTTACATTTAAAAAAAAAATCATATCCAACTGCATCTATTGATGAAGGATTTGCAGCCATATTGGGACCAGTTTGTGGGCACATGTGTAGTTCTTTCCACTCGATTTGGAAATACGATGCAAAAGGCCATCGATAAAATCACCCGCAAAAAGTTGCAAATCACACGTGAGAAAAGGCGAAAAAATAGGAAAACAGTGCTTAAAGGGCAAAAATCAAGGGCTTTCTTTTGTCTGTTTTTCTTCCCACAGACTGTTTTGCTCAGCTGAACAGCCAACCAAAGGGGTTTCTCTTATCAACGGACTCCATCGGCGACTCGACATGCTCAGTTGACTGAAAAGCCGCCAACAAGGGCCGAGTACTGCCAACAAAAATTAAACGCACAGACATTCAGCGACAGCCGACGGTTGGCCTGGTGTGTCGGGGCACTAAGGGTGATGTTGGCATGCCAACATGCTAATGCTTATCAGGTATAAGGTTTACTATGTTCATTACCTTAGCAGATATAATATTTAGCGCGCATCATTTTGTGTACCAGGTTAGCTTAGCGTGTTAGCATGCTATCATTTGCGAATCAGCACTGAGGTACAGCTGGTGCTGATGGGAATGTTGTGAATTAGCATACAATTGGCCGTGAGCCAAAAATATTGGACAAACTAAAATTTTGACTTGATGATGGCACTTAATGAAAGAGATGTTCCTCTGGGGAGCATGAATGTCTGTACAAAATGTCACAATAAACCTTCCAGGAGTTGTTGCAGAGATGTCACTTCCATGATGGCACCAGACAAACAGTCAGGGGACAACATATATCAGTTGGATTCATCCTCTGAGGACCATGATTACTGTCCAAAATGGCATAAGGCACTTAAAACCACAAATGCCATCCTCACAAATGTCAACGGTATGGTGGCGCTAGATGAAAAGTCAGGGGATCACAAGAGTCTGGAGGAATCGTCCTCTGGGGACCATGCATGTCTGTGCAAAATGTCATGGCAACACATCGAGATATTTCCGTATGCACATTGTGTTTCTTTGACCCTCCAGCAAACCTCACGTCCACACGGACACACGGCAAATGTACACATTGCTTAATAAGTGCATCACTGTTTGGCTATCAACACTGAACCGAGGACCTGACGTCTCTGCGAGAACATAAATCAACAGTATGTTCCCGGTAATCACAGCTCGTGCTCAGAACTGAGACAACCTGATCTGGCGTGTTTAAATCGTCTTTAAGGGCTGAACTCCAGCACACTTATCATCATGTGGATCATATTCACATCCATCCATCACCTCCTCCTCCTCCCCCCACTGCTCCTCCTCCAGGGAGATCTCTCATAAGCTCACCAGCGCTCTTGACGTTATGTGGTTTGATTACACGATCCTATTAAGGAAGTCCATCTGACAATTGTGATCAGGACTTCAAAGCCCTTCGTCTTGTACATATGTCATCGCTATGACTCACGCTAAAGATTAGCATGTTGCGTTTGGCCACAGAAGCATCGCACGTTAAATCGCAGGCTGGCTTTAATTTAGCCGACACCTACATTATCGTCAGTGGTCTGAATCCAAAGGTTTTCCAGATTTTTCGCTTTCATCATGCGGGGGAAGCAAATTTCAAATCCCAATCAACGAGCTGTACAAGCAAATTATGAGGACGGGTCCAGCTGACAGAGGAGGAGAAGCGAAGCCTGTGTGTCGCCTGGCTGCTGGTTTAAATCACTGCGAGTTAGGAGTGCACCCGCGTCAATGTCAGGACAGTTTTCAGGATTTATTGGTGTGTTTTTTATTTTCTAGTTTGTTAGATATCGATTTTTTTTAACAAAAAAGAGTTTGAGGGTATAAAACTTAAAACTCTAAAATTAGAGTATATAAACAATACATTTCTTGGATTTATTGGTACTGTTGGATATTTTAACTTAAATGAACTATAAGATGTTTTGAAATAAACAACACATTCTGAAAATATTTTCGCTTTAGAAATGTAAATATTTCCTGATTTTCTACAGTGATGTGTGTTTTTTTAAGGTTTCAACCATTTGCAGACATTTTACAGACCAATTTATCTATTAATAGTGTAAATTAACTGTAGATTAATTTATACTTATGACTATAATAGCCCTAAAATAGATTCACATCCTCCTGACACACAATTGACAAAATGTTATCGAATCAACAAGACAATAACATTTTATTTTGATCCATGTTTTTAACAAGTCCAGATTTAGACTTTTCTCAAGTCAATTTAGAATATTTTCTTCTAACCCAGGGCTGGTTTGTTTTGGTTTACGTCAACGGTTCTCACAGTGCAGCCCAAAGACTAATGGTGCCCCTCAGAAACCTTTTGTGCCGCCCCTGAATGTGAACAAACCAAAACACCTAGAGATTATAGGTCATAGCAGCCACATCAACTACAGTCGAGGACCGCAAGGACATGAAGAAGGAGAGAAATTCCCCAGACTCCCTTATAAAATCTCTCGATTTTGTAGGCTGTTATGTTCAGAGAGACTTTATAAAATTTGTGAAGCGCCGTTTCTGACACATTCTTAATTATAAGGGCAATCCTGTGAATTCGGCATATGTTAAATCCGTGTTTCAGAGGGTGCTGCAGCCTCCTCAGCATCCCTAGTTCCTGCATCCATGCATACATCCTACAAAACTCTGGAGCCGTTGTTGGCGTAGATGTTGTTTTGAAGTCAAGTGTTCCATATGTTCTTCATCATATACAATCAAAATCTTTAGGTGGGTGGCCAGCCTCTTCTTGGCTTTATGTATATTCTCTATTACTACACTTCCACCTGACTGTTCGAGCAGGAGCGGTTCTGCCAAAATCAGACGTTCAGTCCTTGGAAGTCTAAGTGGTGTTCTGAAGCATCGTGGGAGCAGAGCCATGCCTGCAAAATGAGTTCCCTTTTCTCTTTGCAGTAATGACTGATGAGTGTGAAATGATTTTACCTGTTCTTTCAGGTAGCAGAGGCGATCGAGGAGAATCAGGCCTTCAATACACGGAGCCAGGGCCACCTTCAGCTACACAAAGAAGACGAAACGAGAGAGGAAAACGTCTATTTGAGGTTACTTCGGATCTATCTGGCACTTTTTCTTCTTTACTGCTGCACTAAATAAAATAAAAAACCCACCATGACTAGTGTCTTCCCAATAGCTGGTGGTCAATCCTCAAAACCCATTTTTACTGCTTTATGTCACGGAGCAAAACTCGAATGTCGGTTGACACAGCGATTAGCGGCCTCAGCTGAAACCAGAGGCTGGTTTTCCTCTCATTCCTGTATTACTTCCCCCGCAGAATACAAATGATCTCACTTAATGGTCTTGGTTATTGGAATTATACATCTCGTTTTACAGGAATGAAAATGATTTTAACACAAACGCTGAGTTTTAACAGGTTGTCGCGGCTGGAAGTAGTGGATTAAGGATTTACAGTTTATTTTTTTTCCAATTCGGACAAATCTACTAGCAAAAGTAGACGTCCAGGCTCGGGCGACGGACTTACCATATTAAACGCGTGCATCTCGTCCATTCGCAGCCTGTACGTGTCGTGGTAATCCTGGATGTCACTGTCGGAAAGCTGAGGAGGAAGAGAGGAAACTGTCATACATGAAGGATCTGAAGATGATCACAGGAGTGAAATGTAAGCGACACACACCATCTTTATTCTGATGGATACGCAGTATTTAACATCCCGGTGCCCGGCAACATCCTACGCTACGTGAGCGCTACTATCTCAGGCACCTGTATCGCTTACTAGCCTGACACGAGTTGGAATATTTCAATAAACACCCAACGTGGACACATTTTCCCCCTCCGGTCCTGCCAACAACACGAGTGTTTTTCTCCTACACCGCTGTCAACTTTTTTTTTTCCCACAGCCCGTCTCTGGGAAGGTGTCCTGCGTTATTCTGGTCCCGACCTGCGATTCATCCAGTTCCAGGCGGCGCAGGGCTCGGCGAACGTAGTCCACGAATGATTTAGCCTTGGAGTAGACGTTCCCAACTCGCTTCTCACTGCGGAGCAAAACACACACACACACACACATACACAGAGAACATCCGTCACGTCTCTCTGCTCTATTGGAAATATACGACACTCACTCCTTCGCTCTCGTGTTGTGTCTCCCCATGTTATTTTTTGGGTTTGTTTCAATTCTCGCCCTAGCAACAAGGAGCAAAACACTTCTAAAAAGGTCTAAGCGGTGATGAATAGGGGCTGCTGGGAGAGAAGTAATGGGTGTTCGATCCCGATCTGATGTTAGTCGTTACGCTGAAGGTCACCGAGCGGGAGGGGAGCAGGCAGCGATCAGCGGCTTTGATCGTGTCTGCACCGAGCGCATCTGATAAGGGCTGATTAAGACCTGCAGGGTTCCCTCCTTAGAAATCAGCTCATTTAGATAGAAAGGAGTAAAAAAAAAAAAAAAACGTCTTCCTGTGAAGATCTGGAAATGCCTGAACATTCTCAGTCATCGGGAATGCAAAATAACAGCCGCAAATGACCCCGCGAACCGAGGATTTTATGGGTGTAAACCAGCAGGTTTTTTGACTTTTAGGAGCCAGCAGTTGCTCATGTTTGGAAAGTAAAACACAACAAACTGAACCGAGGCCAAACTGAAGTCCATTCTGCCTTTTCCTCGGGTTCTGCATGGTGCTGTATGAGCAAGAATAGGAGTGAGTCCAGTATCAGCAGGGGTCATGAATCATTTCTGCATTAGAATGTAGAAACGAGCAGATCTGCAGCTGATATTTTGTTGGGTTGTGCACTCACAGTATCCCAAATGTTTCAAAGGACGTTCCCAGAGAAATCAGAATTTTTAATTCAAGTGAACGTTGCATATAATTTGGCTTCAGGTCCTCTTTACCCCCTCTGGTTGCAGCGAAAAACAGGAAACACGACACAGTGTGTGAGTGAGGATAAAGGTCTGCGATCTGGCCACTGCCGGCTGTTTACTCTTTTTTGCAATGAATGATTACAATGAAGTCAACTCTTGTTTTGAGTGTGAGACCTCTAGTGGAAGACTAACATTTCTGTTTTTGGTTTATTTTCCTTTGACTGTTGAAGAATCCTCAAATATCTCCTCTGCCATTAAGAGCCTATCTCTGAACATACTTATCTCCTCTTCACTTTTCTGCATGCAACAGCTGCGGTTTGTATTGTATTATCATTATTATTATTAATATTCCAGGTTGACTGATCGCTTGTTTTGACTGGCTTGAAACCCAAATAAGTTCTATTTAGAACCACATAAACACATTTTAGAAGCTAAAATAACAGTTAATTTTACAAAATATAACAAAAATGACACAATTATCAATATTGTTTAAGATCGACTACAGCTGGGCGTTACAACAAATACAGGATACAGGATTGTGGAAAAATGTTTGGCTTACAGACCAGTGATTCTCCTAAATGTGGGCCACGGCGTTCTGCAGGTGGGCTGCGAGAGGTCATTTACAATTAATGTGAATGTGGATGCTCTCCAAAGAAGAGGAGTGCAAAAAATTGATGGTGAAAGTGAACTCAATTTATCCCTCAAGTGGTGGAAATTGTTGTCAACACAACATCAATTACACAGAAGTGGTTCGGATGTCTAAAAAGCGATGCGGAACAGATCAAAGTGCCGTCAAATATGTCCTCACTTGGCGACGTGCATGATGGGAAACACATCAGATAAGCTAACGTGTATCGTTTGTTTATGCAGATAAAAAACATGTTAGAGATTTGAATGTTTGCATCATGTTTCTATTATTCTATGTCCTATATTAAGGTTTCTTCAGGCTTCAATCACTATCAGGATTATCACATTAGCGTACAGCTTGAAAAGTATTGATAATGAGTCATTTATACCACTTGAACCTGTCACGTAAAACCTGCTCTACTTCTCAGTGCACGTCATGTTTGTTTGCCAGATCCGGTTCATTCGGAACCGCAAAGGAACCCGAAACCAAAACGCTCTCTGCTTCAGAGAAAACCGAACAGTGAGTGAGTAACTTTATGTTCGCCGCTGTGAAATAATAACAACAAACAGAAAATATTTAACCTGCTCACACTGAAAGTGAAGCCAGATGTTAACCGCGGCGCGTTACCTTTTAAAGGCGCTGTAGTGATCCCTCAGAATAACGTGCAGGACCGCCCTGTAAAACAGAGACTCCATCTGAATCTGCA
>CAEMYA010000162.1:1757952-1768376 GCA_903131615.1 Diplodus sargus
GGGGGGGGGGGGCTCTCAACGGACACGCAGACAGCACGAGGACACATGTAGACGATTTCATACCTCGTAAAAAAGCGAGCAGTGAAAGGAGCATGAAACGAGGATGATATCAGCGTCTCAACCGGGAGTTTTAGCACCTGAAGTCGACACCACAGAAATCCCTCGCTAAGGCACTAAATAACAGCCTGTTAACCAGGAATTAAATACTGCACACTAGTTGGAAAAATCAATCACTCCTAAATTGATTCCTCACTAAATTAAAAAGGTCAGAGAAAAAAAAAAAGAAAATCTCATTTTCGGCAGCCTTAAACAGCCATCCTAAATCCATAAATCCACTCTAATGGCTCCAGCAGCGCATTTCTGGGCTCAACTCAATCTCCAGAAGGGCGACTTGGCGGAGTTTTCCCAGACTCTCAGCGGAACATTTGACTTGTTTACTATAAAATCGGAATCTAAAGTGTTTATGTGGGAAGATGGCGACGTGGGCTCGGAGTGATGGAGCGCGCCCTGCAGGTGTTTGAGGTGGGATTATGGGACGTGAGAGAGGGAAAGATGCAGAAACATGCTGTGTCTCAGTTCAGGGTCTGCATCCCTCGAAGGCGAGTCCTTCAGAGAGACCTTGTTGACCACGTCAACCATTGACCGCGTTAAATGGGACGGTTTAGCCTTTGGAGCACTTCCTGGTTGCGTCACCAGATGTTTTACCCTTACGTCACGCAAAAGTGACGATCTACGCCACGCGATGTCGGCATTTTCCTTCTTTCTTCCTTCTTTTACGGGCGCTTAAAGAGTCCTGGGATATGGGAGGCGGCGAAGGATGGTAGTGGTTCATCCTCCAAAGAGGTAAAAGAAGGCCGCATTTGGAGGAGCCTTCGGATTGGGACAGCCTTCGCTTAGCGTAGTGACGTAACTGGCCTTCAAATGCGGCCTCTGAAGGATGCAGACCCTGAATTGGGACACAGCAATAGAGATAAGGAGCGAGACAGGAAACCATGTGTTCCCCCCCCCAAAAAAAATGGGTGGTGTGTGTGTGTGTGTGCGTGTGCGTGCGGTCACCCTGTCCGGCGGGGTCAAACTCCTCAGACAGCAGGTGATAGCAGCAGCCAACGCTGCAGACGGCCGCCAGCTCCGCTTTAGCCACAAACATCCTCAGGGTGCTGGGAGCCAAGTCGCCACACGTGTGCAGGCCGACCACGATGGCGTCCTGGAATTTTGGGGAGAAAGGAGAGAACAGAAGAAAAGAGAGGAGGGGAGAGGGTGGAGATCGATGGTAAAATTTATTGATGATGACGCGCTGGCACCGCAGCCGCATGCCGCGCTTGATGCAAACTCCAGCTGCTGCGACGGACTTGTAATTTTAGGAGCTGCTGTGGGAACTTCGCTGCAGCGGCCTCCTATCAGCGCCCCGCCGAGCTCACAGTAAATCTATTCTCAACACTTTTTTTTCTTTTCTTTTTGCACTCCGGATTCTCTCACCTCCAGCTCGTCGATGAGCTCCCGCAGCTCCGTTTCCGCAGTAACGTAAGAGGTGAGGGGTGAGAACACGGCGCCGGCGCCTTCGGTTCTGTTCTGAGCTTTCCTCTCCAGGTTCTCCCTCTTCCTCCTCTCCCTCTCCTCAGCGGTCAGTTGGCCCGGGGGAACTCTGGGGGATGTAGTCTCTATCGCATCCACAGATAGGGCACTGAGGAACAGTTGGTCCGTTTCTGGCTCCGGGTCTTCTTCCGCTGGGAGGTCGACATCTGACAATGTCTTCTCCTCCTCCTGCGACACACCCGCCCTACCACTGGATAAAACATCATCGCCTCCGTTAACTCCGGGCTTTATTTCAACCGACTCCTCCCGAGCTGAACGAACCGACTCCCCCCGTGCTCTCACTGCCTGGCTGTGCTTCTGGTACACCCTGGAGAACTTCTTCAGCTTCCTGTTTCTCTCCTGGGCGCCGAGGGTGTTGGTGCTGGAGGAGTCGATGCCGTAGACCCGGAGGCCGTACTGCAGAGACAGGAAGGAGCTCAGGTACCCCTTCCCCGAGCCCACATCGATCACCTGCAGGGTGAGATAAGAGCGAAGTCAAAACCTCGAACCCGAAAGCAGGCCATGAAGGTCTTCACCGCAGCTTCGCTCTACCTGCTGGACTCCACAGCGCTCGGCCAGACGGGCAACCACCTCAGACATGGACTGGACCTCGTGAGATTTCTTAGAGTTCATAAACTCATCTGGCTCCAGCTCAGCATCTGTGGAAGAATAACACAAGTTTTTCTTTTTAAAAAAGCTGGAGAATTCTTGACAGGTCTCAGCATGAAACCTTCTATGTTTCCCCACCTTTGTCGTCCCGGTTCTCTCTGAGAGCCTGCAGCAGCTCGTCCCGGCCCAGACAGACTCCGAGGCCCGGCAGAGAGTGCGCCTTGGCCGCCCACAGCAGTTCCCGCGTGTCGACCAGCCGGTTTGTGTCCCCGCAAAACCCAAACGTGGTCTCGGATGGCTCTGTTCAGGGGAGACAGAGGGGGGGAATAATAGTGGAGTTGCACAAAACACACTGAATTTCAGCAGGTTTCAGTGCCAGGGATGAAGAAACACACAAACAAAAACGTGTCCAGATAGTTTGGTTTCCCGCTGCAAGAAAGGAGGGGGAAGTATGGGGATCATCCCCATGTTCCCCGGGTCCTATGTTCCCCGGGTCCTATGTTCCCTGCTTTGTATGGAACTGGGGAACATAGGACCTTTTTTTAGAAAAAGGGTCCTATGTTCCCCACTGTTGCCGGTCGATGAACAAACCGGGGAATCTCTTTCTCTCTCTGTCTCTCTCTCTCTCTCTCTACAAAGTTTGATGGGTTAGGGGAACATAGGTACGCTCCCGGAAGTATGCAGTATAGTTTGTGGCGCATCCGGATTTTGATGAAGACGCTCTGCAGTGCTCATGCCAACCTGGCAACCCAAAGTTAATGTCTTTAACAGGTCTATAAAGCATAAATGAGTTATCTATTAGCCAGGATAAACCTGGTTGTTACAACTTATCAGGATGCAATAGCAAAAAGTGGCACTAACAATGCTTTTACACTACCTCTCATGTTTATCTCATGTGTGTTTACCTGTCTCTTTGTGTTGTGGCGCCCTCTGCTGGTCGCTGCAGGAGCTCACCGTTGACAGGACCTCCTGAGGCGACACGGCCATGAACCGCTTCCACACGTCGTGGGTGTAAAACTCCACCGTGTGGGCATTGGCGATGCTGAGGGTCACGGACAGAAACCTCTTGACTTCATCTATCCGTCGTTGAATTTCTGTGAGGCTGCACGAAGAGGACATCATGTTTAAAAGCTGTCCAAAGAGGACCTGAGTGAAGCATGTAAGAAGGCGTCCACTTGCTGATGTACGCTCAAGGCGTAAGCAATCGAGCAAAGTGCTCGATGAGTTCACGCTATATTCTAACCTTTTTTATATATAAAATACACACTAGCATATATTGAGTTGAATGTATTGAGGGTGTACCAAATAATACTTCTTTTGAAAAGCTGTTGGCCCGTTATGAAAATCGATCCCCCTGCCTGGTTTGTCATTTATAAGAAACATATGTAAAAATATGTAAATATGTTTAATTCCAGCCGTTTGATCAGATCTTACCAAACATGTTGGTGTCCACAGATGTCCAAAATGGCTTGATAATAAAAAATGCCAACATATCCAATGAACCGACTCAGAAATTTAAATTTAATGTATATTTCCCCGCTTGAATGCTCTGTAATCGATTTTCATGGCTTGTAGACGTCATCACGCCGCGTCCGTGAGGAGATGGCACGCAGGCTGAAGTGAGTCCCGCATGAGTGTTGTAAACATTTCGCTTCTACCGATAAGACTTCACAAAAATGGCACCAACAGATCAAAAAATGAAGAATAAGAAGTTTACAGCGAAAGAAGGCAACTGGAAAAAATCTCAAACTAACGTACAGGGTGTCAAGAAGAAGAAATGGGTCCCCGAGCACAAAGTATTCGAAGGAAATCTTAAAGAAGGTAAGTTTTTTCTAAACACAACTTATAGCTTGGCTGTTCAAGTAGGAAAGGAGCCGTAGATGGGTACTCGATGCGATTTTGGTTAATTCGCTAAGCTGTATTGAAATATAATATAAATATAGTAATATAATTTTCATCTAGATAAACATTATACCAAACTCAATTTAAAAATCTTTCAATTTAAGTTGTTATTTCTACGTGACGCACTTTGATTCAAGATAAAATATATTTTCTTGGATTTTACTAAATATCTGAGTCTTCTAATGAATTCGGCATAAACAGGTCCACCAAGTACATGCCAGTTAAAACAAAATATCCCTTTAATTTCATGCCGTGTCTTTGCTTTCTCTCTTAAGGTCAAGGATTTGCTTTCAAGAGGAAGGAAAAAGTCAAACATGAGTACAATAAGCTGCTGCGGAAGGAGAGGAAGAAGAACCCGGTGTCCACATCGCTCTACAAGGAGCAGTACCCAGAGCACCTCAGGCATCTGTACATGGCCGAGGCAGAGAAGCTGAAGAACGAGGCCTGGACGCACAGGATGAACAGGAGTAAGCTCAGGATGAAAGGGAAGGAGAGGGGAGGAGAAGAAGAAGATGATGATGATGATGAGGATGATGCACTCCAGAGTGAAGCTGCTGATCCAGATCCAGAGGTGACTGGCGGATCTGAGCTGACTGATTCTGTCACGGAGAACCTCGACGTAACATCAGCCACAGAGAAAGAAAGGTGAGCAAAGTCTGGACTTTGGCAGCTTCTGAACAAACGAAAAAAACTGTCCATTGTGGGTCTGAAAACAATAACTGATTCTTTGAGATTTCACTGTAAATGTTGGCAGCATAAAGATCGACCAAACTGGAGTGTGGTTAGGGTATCCAGGTTTTAAGAGTGGGAACACACACAGAGTAATAATGCCTTCATAATCTTCTCTTCCAGTCTTCCAATGAGCAACCGGATGAGGAAGAAGCTGCTGAAGAAGACGTCGTATCAGAGGACAAAAGAGGAATTTGAGTCGATCATAGAGAAACGGAGAAAAAAGAAAGAGGTGACTTTGTCGTCAACGGTTACATGTGAGAATATAGAAACGACAACATTATGTCGATTTTAACTCCTTTTTTTTTTCGTGTGTGTGTGTTTAATACCAGGAGTTCCTGAAGAGCAAGAAGCAAAGAGAGGAAGCCATTGAGAAGTACAAGCAGAAAAAGCTGGAGACGTTTCAGATGCTCAGCAAGAAGACGAGGAAAGGACAGCCCAACCTGAACCTCCAGATGGAGTATTTGCTTCAAAAGATCCAAGGAACCGGGAAATGACACCCACATCGGAAAAAGACTGGACTTATGTGACTGTTTTCTTTAAAAAAAATCACAGAGGACGATCAGGACTGCAGAGAGATGCTCTTTTCTGTCGTGGTTTTTATTTTTATTTTATTCCTTTTGCCAAGTATTTTGTCCATGAAAATCTAATTTTCTGTGCCCCGTTTTAATCTCACACCACAAAATGGCATTGTAAGATATGAAGAGACTGGAAAATATGCTCATGTAAGACATTTTGACCAATAAATGAAAGAGTTCCCTTCATGGTGCTGTTGCAGCCTAAAAAGAGTCACAAAAGAGTCATTCAGTAATCGCTAATTTGGCAACGGTGAAGCAATTATGGTTTCATTAAACCTTAAAATAACCCGGAAATCTGTTTCGACTTTCACAATGCGGAGCAGCCATTTTAAAAACAACAGATTCACACTCAAGATGTGAAGTGCTGGTCCTGTGGCCGCTGTCGCCATAGTAACAGGTAATGTAAACACGTCGCATACATGTAGCCCCTATAAAGAGAGTTCAACCTGCCGCCCTCTCTCTCTCTCTCTGTCTGTGTGTGTGTGTGTGTGTGTGTGTGTGAGTGTGAGCAGCGTGCCTGCAAAGCCTCAGGCCGCTTCCTCATGACATCACATGGTTGCAGAATGACTTCTCCAACATTTCATCCGAGCGAGGGCGAGACTTCCTAAACAGAGAGCGCGGTCACCGCTCTGTTGATACTTGGAGCGGGAAAAAAAAAGGCTCCATTCAGTGTGTGTGGAGCCTGTCGCTGGTGAGAAAGGTAAGAGGGTTCCTTCTGCTTCTCGTTTATGCAAAGGAGTGATTTGTAGCTCAACGCAAAGTCCGGCGAAGCTGTGTTTTGCTTTAAAGTAAGGCCCAAAGCTTTTTCTTAAACTTTGGTGTTTAGAAGAGTGGAACAGCCTTTTGACAGTTTGTGTTAAACTGTTAGTGCAAGGCCTGTGGATAGAGGGAGAGTATTTAAGGATACTGAAAGGAGTGTTGTGTATTTTTAATGTCCAATTTTCAGTTTATTTAACATCTTTCTTAGAAAATAAAACATCTCCTCCATCCCCCCGGAGAGGCCACTCGCTGTATCTTGGCTTCAAAATCAAATCTCTTCCTCTCATGTTTTTGTTTTTTTCCTGCTGCTTTTCCGACAAGACAAACGTCGGCACGGCTCTTAATTGCGCAAAACAAAACGGTATTTCAGATCTTTATGTGGGTCATGAAGTTGTCCTGAAAGAAAAAACGGCTGCTTGGGCCCAGAGGGGGGGACAGGTTACGGCCCCTGCAGTCTTGCAGGCATTACGCTGTCATGTGTTCTGTAGGGCTGGGTATTAAGATAATCCTTTACAGTGTGTTTACATACCATTGTGAGTTGGCTTAATAGGAAAGGGAAGTAACTGTAAAGTCGTAACAAGTGTGGCACTGTTGCAATCAGCGCTGGTGAAACATTTCCCCGCTAGTTTTCTTTATTTAAAAAAAAGAAAGACCTATCGATGCTTTTTTCGCAGGAGCTTGCACTTAGTTTTGAGTCCTGAGACACAAAGTTATCAGCCACATCATCATCTGATGCTGCTTCCTGTCTGTGTCGTCATGGCGACTGCGAGTGCCCCAGAGCGCTGGATACGAGGCCAGTGAGGAGGCCTGATGTCTGATTCCACCCCTGACTGCCGTTGAAGTGCGTGCGACAGACCGTGGTGCCTGAGAAGAGTCCCAGACATGGAGGAGCAGGGCAGGGTGAACGGCCTGCGGCTGAGCGCGGGGCAGAGGGGCTCGGACTGGGGACGGATCACCCTGTTGGACAAGACCAAGGAGTTCTTCAGGACCTGCGACGTGGAGGGCAAAGGCTTCATCACCCGCACAGACATGAGGGTTAGAGAAGAAAACTCTGTGTGTGTGTGTTGTTAAAATGTGTGTTAGATTGTAAACTGTCTGAGCTTATCAGGAGAGATATTGATGGCGTGATTTTAAAGCTGTAATTCAGGTTTATTTTCTTAAAGAACAATCTATAAATTATTCAAAGATTTGTGGGAAAATATACCAATCAGGTGTTATTTTAGCTCAAAGTACAGTTTTAAAAGTGCCTTTGATGTCAGAACAACAGTTCTAAATGCAAAGATATTCAATTAACTCACATATCAGAACAAACAAAGTAGAAATATTCACCTATTAGAGTTTGGAACCTGCAGATTTCCCCTAAGTTTTTACCAAAATTGTCATTAAAGTGGGGCTGCAAGGAAAAGTAAAGTAAAAAAATATATAATCATATTGCAATTATTTGTCACAGATATTAAGAATTGTTCCAAATTATTGGAAATGATCCTTTTTGCATCGCAATTTTCCTTTTTGCAACTAAAACTATTGTAAAATCGTGATGTTGTGGTTTGTGTTGGTCTATGTACAACAACAAACATCTGGAGAACAACATCTGTAGGCCAGGGCGTCTCTGCAGACAAACAGTACTTCACTGTAATGTGTTGTCACACGTTTGACCTTTGCAGCTTCTTTTATTTGGACGTTCCACTTTTCTCAACTCGCGATTTCGATAATATTTCAGTCAGTTGGGCGGTCCTATACTGAAATTTTGTTTGTCATTAGTAGACATTATCTACTCTCATCCATGCCGATCGAAAAGTCAGATGAAGTTTGAAACCAAATGTTGCAAGAAATATCGTGTGGAGCTTCACAACAAAACGGCATCGCAGCATTCTCCTGAACAGCTGATGTGGATGGGGATGAAGGCCTGCTGATGAAGTCTCACGATACCAAATTGATTTGAAAATATGTTTTTTACAGCCTGTTGCAATCTTCACTGTAGCTGCTAAGCTAAAAGTCTTTAAGAGGATTGTGTTGCAGGGATAGCTAGTTAGCTTGCTAACCAGCTAGCCCCGCCCCCGACGGTCCAAAGCTCGTGTCCTCGCTGTGTAAACAACACCAGCACCTCCCTGAGCTCATGTCCAGGGTGCTACCTGCACTGCTAAATGAGCTAACTTACCAACGGCAGCTACAGTTAGCTGCATTTAATGGTTATTTTGGTGATATACTTTTGTTTGGAGTATCAATTTGGCCAATTCTTACATATTGCACCTTTTAACCATTTTAGAATAAGTCCCCATCTACTTCAGCTGTGAGCAGATCGTGACAGATTTTTCATTTTTAGATGAACTTCTCCTTTAATGATTTAAATTATTTTTTAAGAGGTCTGTTTTTCCTACATGGTCTCATCATTCTGTGTTTCCAGTCTGTCCTTAAATACATGCGCGCTCTGTGAATGCATTAAGCCTCCACTAGGAAGAAGAACGGGTGAAGAGGATACGCTTTTACCTGCGGCATAATTCTGCATCACGCCGCGCTGTAACGTCAGAGAACGGCGAGCAGGAAACAACCTGCTTCTGATTTATATTTATATATTTTCTCCCGTGTTATATCACCGTTGAAGAAGCACTTCACCCACTCAACACGCTCAAACAGCCAGTAAAGTGGCAGAGTGGCACCATTGATGGAAATGTTAGAGTGTAATGCAGGTTCAGCTCACACACACACACACACACACACACACACACACACACTCATCGTTTCACTTGCTTTAATGAAGGATGAGGGCAGGAACAAAAACACATGAGCCTCTTCAAAGCGCGAGCACTGTCCGAGCTGTGTTGTCAGTTAATTAGGACGGGGCCCCTGTGAGCGCGGGGCCTTTTGTTGCTGTTGTTTGTGTCGAGGGTTTCCAAGAAAAGCTTTGTACGGTGACACATAAAGCAGCCTCATTGTTCCAGTGTTGGCTCTGCGCTTCAGTCCTGACAACACAGAGCCAGATCTGAAAGATTTAACAGAAACATATCCTCCATTCATTTAGAGCTCATATAATAATATCCTAGTTTATTATTCATGTCAAACAATATTGCTGCGCGACAGTATTTTCAGCTTGTAATTACATATTACAGTGATATAAAGAAGCTTATGTTTGAAACTAGTGTCGTCTACTTATGTATTGAAATGCATATTTAAGAATACTTTGAATTTGTTCTATATGTTAAATGATATATTCTCTATATGTTGACAAGTTAATGTAACAGCTAGTGCCGTTGGGTGTATATTTTGTGAAACAAATACAATGTATTTTCTGAAGTACATACATATTATTTAGCAACGTTTACAAATATATTTTTCAAAATAAATAATATTATATGCAATGATATATTTTTGGTATGTTGACAAATGAATATACCAATTATTTCCATTTGAAAAAATACATTATATACACATTAAAAAAAAAAACATTATCCAGTTTATCCTTCCTTAAATATTATATTATATGAAATAATATATTCTGTATATGTTGACAAATGAATATACCAAATATTGCAATGTTTTTACACATTTTTGTAAAACATTACATATTTAATATTAATTTATTTAATGTTTAATAATTCATAAAACATATTTGATCAAACAATTTGTTCTCTCAATAATACAATTATATATTCTTCCTATATTGACAAACCAGCCACTGCTGTTTGAATACCATGACATTTTCTGAAAATATACACATTATCTAGTATTTATACTGTGTTGTTGAATAGATGTGAAATCTGTGTGTTTAGTTGTAATTTCATTAAATTGCTCGTAATCTAACTAACCACATCCATGGTAAACTGTGCTGTGTTTCTCACTGGTGGTAATTATGTTCAGTTCAGCTCAGAACAGCCGCACTGAGACGTCCTGTGTGTTTATGTCTTCACGGCAGAGGCTCCACAGAGAGCTGCCTCTGTCTGCGGAGGAGCTGGAGGACGTGTTTGACTCTCTGGATACAGCCGGCAGCGGTTACCTCACACTGGAGGCATTCTCCTCTGGATTCAGTAGGTGTCCTGCTGTCAGCGGCTGTTCGTTTGGTTCGTGAAGCTGCGTTTGTTTGTTATGTTTAAATGGCTTTCTGTCAATCGAACGCAGAGAAAATTACTGTTAAATTTGTTAAAAGCAGAAACAAAACAACATGTAACGGTTGAATTTAACTCAGATAATCACTTTCATGGATGCCATTTGTAATGCGTGTTAGACTTAAAGGATTATTATGGTATTTTTTTTTTTTTTACATCTGGCCCTCTTTTCACA
>CAEMYA010000162.1:1768389-1779979 GCA_903131615.1 Diplodus sargus
ATGGATGCCATTTGTAATGCGTGTTAGACTTAAAGGATTATTATGGTATTTTTTTTTTTTTTTACATCTGGCCCTCTTTTCACATATTTCGGGGTCATAACGAATAATAGCTGTTTTTATGACTTCAGCTAACGGCTGCAAAATGGGCTGCAATGGCCGCACCTTAAACCTTAGGGGCAACTGTGCCCGCCGAAGTATATCCACTCAACATGCTTGATTTTGTCACTGACAGGCTCCTATTGGTGTTCAACATTGTGGTATTTTATTTTGGCGAGTTAGATCAGATCCACACCAACCTTTTAAAACACAAGTCACACAATAATACAGACAAACTAACCGATCAAGGCAGTAGTACACCGGCAACTCCCGTACTCTGCAGAGTAAAATGAGTGTTTTTGTCAAAGGAGTCTGGTCTGTTGTACCTAGAGTTCCTATCACTCCTTTGCTTCATTCAGTTTCCCCTCACAAGTCTCTCAGTATAAGTGTTTAACAGGAAAGATGACAGCGCCAAGCTAAAGCTAATGATGCTTCTGAGGTTCTAAAAACGCCGTGTGGCTTTATCTCAGGTCAGTTCCTGCATGGCCGGAGGATCTCTGTGACTGACGACCAGAACCAGGCTCCCGGTCCTGTGTTTCGGGCCAAGGAGGCTCTTTATCAGAGCCAATGGGAGGCCAAGCTGTCAGGAGTGGACGAGGAGGAGGAGAGGCACTTCTGCATGCTGCTGGACAGCCTGGGGGCCAGCAACGTGTTCGAGGAGTGAGTGTGATCGCCGCGAACCCCCGCGTGATTTATATATCTCCGCTGTTTCCTGCACATGAGAATCTGTTGTTTGACGGCCATAATCCAAACCTGACATGTGGTTTAAAGTTACTTACCCCCCCCTCTCTCTCTCTCTTTCTCTCTCTCTCTTTCCCTCTCCAGGGCAGACGAGGTGCGCAGTCTCTGGGCCCAGCTCAGGCGAGACGAGCCTCACCTCCTGTCCAATTTTGAGGAGTTCCTGGCCAGGGTCACCTACCAGATCAAGGAGGCCCACCAGGAGAAGAAGGAGATGGAGAGCGCCCTCCAGAGGTAGCGCACACACTCTCACTGCTAAGCCTGTGTGTCCTCCAAAACACGAAATATACCTAGAAAGCATCATTGTAGTGAGATGAATGTGACTTGTTTCTATTCAGTTTTACAGTTTAAGTCCCTGAGGGGCAAGTGAGGATGATATGATTGACTGGGGAACTGGTGAAACAGAACCTTTCGCCAGAATAATCTTTCTTCATTGTTCATTTCATCTGTGAAAGCCGGTTAATCGTTAATGTTTTCATCATCACAAGCAAGAAACACCTCAGATTTATCGCTTTGTAATGTATTTTAGTCGCGCTTTAACCAGTGGAGCTCTTGCTTGCCTTGGCGGGCGATGAAACGAGAATGAAAAACAAAAGGACAAGACGAAGCGGGAAGCGGGGGAATGAAGAGAGGAGGGAAACATTAACATATGGTGTGCAGGATGGAGAATCACACGGAAAGCGCAGGGATTAAATAAACGTGGCGCTGCAGCCGCAAGAGTGGATCCTGGGTTAAAAGGCCACAATTCTCAATTGGCTTCCTACACTTAAAGCGCTCGAGAACCGTACTTTCTGTACCACATAAGGCAAATGTTCTGCTGTCTAATCGGCTGCCTAAAGAATGGGTGACATAACGTTGGGTGTACGTGTGCGTGTGTTTACGCTGCTGCGCCACGCCGGGCGGCCTGAGAGTGTGTGCATGGATTTACCTGTAAGTCTCTATAGAACGACCCCCTTTATCCGTGTCAAATGACCACTAATCTGAAGTCTGCTGTTGTGGAAATCCATTAATATTCTGCATGATGGGGACGTGAAAAGCAGTGAGAAATACATAGTGTAACGCGTGTTGGTCAGCATAGATTTACTCCCATGACACGCAGAGAAGCGTGTTTGGAGATGACGCCAAATTGCAGCTTGAATCAGTGTGATTTGGTGTGCATGGCGCTTTTCTCACGGCACTGCATGGTACTGTGCAACAGCTCGTTAGCCCTCTAGACTTTACTAATTGGCTGTTGGGGTCTTAACAAGTGTCAGAGGGAATGTAAATACCACTCAGTATTCTTTTGAAAGTGTAGTCAGCTGCCGTTTGTGTGTGTGTGTGTGTGTGTTTTAAGTATTTACATGGGTTGTTGCAGATGCAGAGGGAGCAATATAATCTTAAACTCAACCTAGACAACAACGCTGTTCTGTTCCCCGGATCATCGATTCACCACGAGCCCTGTTAACTGTGGTATGTCTGATATCCGGCAACGACCCTCTTTTGCAGGAAAGCTGCGACGCACGACAGCGAGATCCGTCACTTGTACGAAGAGATGGAGGCGCAGATCAACAACGAGAAGGACAGGCTGCTGCTGAAGGTACGGGAGCTCGACGCCAACAGAGCCGGACAAAGCGGCACCTCTTTGAGCGACAGAATAGCGTCGGTCTTTAAGGAGACATATTATGCTCGTTTTTAGTCATAATTCTATTTCGTGTTACTGCTAGAATATGTTTACATGCTTTAGTTCTCGAAAACACATCTGTTTTCTCACACTGTCCAGTGCTGCAGCTCCCAGTCTCCTCTGATTGGTCAGCCCACACACGCCTGAGCCAGCACAGCACCGCTAACAACAACAACAACAGAGCAGCCGTGCTAAATTGACTCTCACGTGCGAAACTAGCCGCGAGGCAATAAATTACGCAAATGTGTGACATGATGATGCAGCGCGGAGTCACGGAATTAAAAGGCGGGACTACTGACGAGGCGTTTCAGGAACAGTGTTTTGTGTGGGAGAAAGGAGCTTCTGTTGGTTGAGACTTTTTTTTTTTTATCTTTAAAGATCTTTTACATGCACAAGAACAAGAACCTAAAAAAAAAAGCATAATGGTCTCCTTTAAATTGTCAGATATCAAATTTACTTAAGTATCAAAAGTACAAGTAAAAGTTTACATACCGTCTAAGACAGGAGTAGACATAAGTAGGTAGCTGAAGTTTTAAAATCATATCAAACAAACTACTATTCAAAGCAGAGTATTTTTCTTAGAACCTGCTGGAGGGGATCTTTGTTCCTTCTCGTCAACCATTTGACCTTTAACCTTTAACCTTTCCCTCAGGACTCTGAGCGCCTTCAGCTGCGCAGCCACGACTTGCAGCACCAGCTGTCTTCGAAGGAGAAAGAGCTGGAACATCTTTTCCAGAAGCAGAAAAGAGTGAGTATCATGATGTAACACAGAGACGTGAACTAATGGATGACATGCAGTTCGTGCTCAACTGTCTAGATGGTGTTAACTCTTGCAGCTAAGGGGTTTTAAAGAGCAGTCATACGGCCTTGTTCCCTCTGCAAGTGCACTCACCCAGCATCAGTGCATTTCTCTCCAGTTAGAGCTCCAGTGCCGCGAGCTGAACAGCGAGAAGCAGGAGAGCTACGTGGAGAACGTCAAGCTGAAGATGACCAACGACGAGCTGTCGCGGGCGCTGGAGAACACCAGCCAGGAGCTGTCGCTGGCCCAGGACCAGCTGGCCATGCTGCAGGACCAGGCGGCCCGGCTGCAGCAGGAGAAAGAGATGTAGGCGGCCCGCTGAAGTGAGGAGGCCTCTGCGACTACAAGCACACACAGCGCTCACTCTGTTTTCCTTGGTTTTCAGGGAAATGTACAGAGTGACTGAGGGACTGCAGAGAGAGAAGCAGAGTCTCATGAAGCAGCTCGATCTCCTCAGGTACGATAATAACATCCCCCGAGAAAAAAACAAATCAAACCCGGGTAGGATATTAATCTTTCTGGCTTCTGGTTCAGTCCTAATTGGCAAACCTCACAAATCTGGCTGCAGAGTAAGTGAAAGAGTCTGCGCTTCTCATGCTTCAGCGCATCCTTTTCCACCAACGCATCTTTTTTCATTAATTCCCCTTTTCGATCTTTCCAGAGAGATGAACAAACACTTAAAGGACGAGCGCGACATATGCGCCGGTGTGGTGAGTATATACGTCTGATCTAAACGCACCGCAGCTGCATCTGTCATTGATAAAATGCCCTCCTTAACGCAAACACGCATCCCCCCCTTTTTTGTTCAAATAAGCCACGGACGTCGCTCAGGAAGAAGCAGAAGCAGAGAGCGGGCCTCGCCAACTTATTCGATGACACCAGCCAGCCGGCGAAAAGGTGATTCATTTATCTTTCTCAGCTCTCTTTAACACAAATCATCTCCGTCAGAGCGTGACAAGGAATTTCAGCCTCGCCGTGATGTGAGAATCATGTTTCAGAGGAGGAGAAAAAAAAACAGAGGATATCTGATTCTATTCCCTGACTAAAATCAACTGAATTAACACTTCTAGTTTTTTAGACCCAAAATCGGAAACATTTGAGTGCTTTTGGCCTCCAGATTTTTCATCTCAGTCAAGTGGATTGATCCAGTATATCCTCTGTTTCTGCTCTGTTTTTCAAAGAGCCCCACTGTTGGTGGACGGGTCCTACCAGTCTTTGGAGGCTTTGCCTATAGAGCACCTTCAAATCGTGTTTGTTGCTTCCTCCTCCTGCAGTGAGGATGACGCCCCAACCGCCCCGTCCTCCTCAGCCACCGCCGTAAGCGCCCCGGCGTGTCAGCAGCGCCCTGCGGCAAAGAAAAACTTGGCAAACGGCTACGCAAGTCCGGCTCCGCCCAGAGTGTACGACGTGAGAGCGAAGGCTAAACGATCGCCCAGCAAGACGCCCGCCGCGAAGAGGGTGACGGGGAAAGACAGAGTAAGGGCAAAGAAAGCGGAAGTGGAGAAGAAGACGGGGGTAGAAGACGAGGTCCTGGACGGCCCTCCGGACGGGTGGCCCCTCCGCCGAGTCATCTCCATCGAGGAGGACCACCTGCCCCACCTGCTCCATGGAGGGCCGCAGCTTCTGCTGCATCAGCTCAGTGAGGAGGACGACGAGGCGGAGGAAGAGGAGGAGGAGGAAGTTCAGAGTGACAGTGAAACAAGTGTTGTCATGGCTGCCACACCGCCTTCTAGTCGGGCTGTCGTCCCTGCGTTGGGAGAAGCTTCTGTGGCGAGGAAATCCCGCTTCAGGATGTCTCCGAGAAGGCAGCCCGTCGGGAAGGAGACCCAGCACGTATGTCCACGATAAGTTTCCAACTTCCAGTCTCGCACAATAAAGGGACGCTCCGTAGTTTTGGAGAAGAAATTCAAACTGATGAATATTTTGTTTTCCATGACTGAATAAACAAGCTGTTCTCAGAGGGAAATAAAGTCCCAGAACAGTATTTTAAGATAGGTAGGTGGCAGGGTCCGCCACGTATAAACAGAATGGAATCGTTTCAGTTTGTTTAGGCATAACAATCAGTCAGTGACGATCTCTCTCTTCTGATTAAACTTTCGTCTCTAAAACTACATAATGCACCTTTAAAGTGTGTTTACAGGTCTTGAGGAGTACTACAGCATGTGGCTTTTGTTGCTCCAGAGGAAGCTGCAAGTGATGTCATTCAGTTGCATTGTGGGTAACGCAGGTGCAGTCCAGGTCTGGGGTTGAACTCAAAAGACAAATGATCAAAACAGGGTGACATCACTGGAGGGCAGCTTCCTCTGGAGCCACTAAAAGCTTCAACTAATACTACTTTCCTCATATGCAGTAGAGTTTCCCAAGACCTGTGAACACACTTGAATCTGTAAAACTGGCGGAGTTACCCTTTAATGAAAACATGTTGTAAAATGTGTCAGATAAATGAACCATTTCCTGTTTCATCGTCTCCAGAAGCCAAACGAGGCCTCACTGTTTGCCCCGGACCGTCTGTTCAAAGTGGTCCTGGTCGGCAACTCGAGCGTAGGCAAGACGTCCCTGCTCCGCTCCTTCTGTGAGGGCCGTTTCCACCCTTCCACAATCGCTACTGTGGGTGAGAAAGAAAAAAAAAAAACACTGTCATGATGTTGTGTTGTGTGTGTACAAAAGCCGATCCGAGCGGCGCGTGTGTGCATATGTGCGTTTGCGGATGCTAGCGCAGAAGATCGGCGGTGGCGACTTAGCATCACATGAAAGGGCTTGTGAAGTCACACTGCCCGTCTGGGAGCCCTGGCACACATTGTACTGCAGATTATGTCACTTCTGATGAATTTTTCTCCTCGCTTTCATCTTTCCCCAAGCCCCTCACCAAAGCCTTGTTATCTCCGCTTTGTTCCCCCCCTTTTACTCTAACATGGTGCCCCCTAGCGGTCATTTCTGTCTTTGTTGCTCTGCGAAAAAAGTGTGGATTTAAGTTTATTATGAGAAGTGCAGCCACATTCTTCTGCTATGAAATTATTAATACGCCCTGATTACACTGTGTTGATCTTGATCAGGTATTGACTACAGTGTGAAGACACTCACCCTGGACAACATGCAGGTCGCAATGCAGCTCTGGGACACGGCAGGTCAGGAGAGGTGAGCGTCTATTTATTTTATAGACAAAAAAAAGGATATTTAACCTAAAACATAACTTTAATTTGCAAGCTTGCTGACACAATAATTGCGTATATAAATTTAAATATCTCAAACCTTTGCGACCCCTGTGGTGACGGTCAAACTCTGTCGTTGCCGCAGGTTCCGCAGCATAACCAAGCAGTTCTTCCGTAAGGCAGACGGCGTGGTGCTGATGTACGACGTCACCGTGGAGGAGAGCTTCAGGGCCGTGAAACCCTGGCTCACCAACGTCCAGGTCTGACCTTTGACCCCGGAAGCCCTCTGCCACTCTTCACATGTAGACTTGTGACGATATAGCCTTTTATTTGACAAACTTTTTTTACTTGTTATTGGAAGAAAAGCACAGACTGTTCTGATCATTGTCTTCTGTGAAAAAAAAAAGGCTGAACTAAGTGATTTGACGGCTGTTTTTCAGGAAGCAGCAGGAGAGGGGATCCCCATCCTCCTCTTGGGCAACAAAATGGACATGGATGAAGAACGACAGGTGTCATTCAAAGAGGCTGAGCAGCTGGCTTATGTGAGGTTTCATTCAGAGATTCTTCATTTCATTTCATGTGCAATGATGCAGCTTCAGTACCATTTTATCAAAAAACTAAAAGCTGTTTATGTTTTTGATGACAAGAAATGAAACTATTAATGTAAGCACCAAATATTGTGATCAAGAATTACTAGTCCGAGTCATTTTTAAAGAAGAAAAAGCCACAATTCTCTCATTTCAGGTTCTTAAATGTGAATACCTTCTGGTTTCTTTACACCTCTATGACAATAAACTGAATATGTCTGGGTTGTGCACAAAACGACTCATTTGAGGGCCTCATCTTGGGATTTAGGAAACACTGATCCATAGTTTTCAACATTTTATCGACCACACAACTTAATAAATAGTTAAATCAGAAGTTGTTGCCCTTCTTGTTGACATCCTTTCAATATCCTGTGTAGGAAAACAAGGTGATGTTCTCTGAGGTCAGTGCCTACACTGCCAAGAATGTGACTGAGTCCCTGACACACCTGGCCAGGTAAGATTTAAGGCTGTCAATCAAATAAGTGTGTCAAATAATTAAGATGCAGAGCAGATGGCCTTCTTAGTACTTACTTGAACTTTAAATGAATGTGATTGGCCCGTGCTCTGTTCTCTGTCTTCACTCAGGGTGCTGATGGAGCAGGAAGACACAGTGAGAGACACAACAGTGGTCCTCAGCGCTCAGCCCGTGAGGAGGAAAGCCTGCTGCAAGTGAAGTGTAAACTCAATTTACTGAGTTCTTCCTGGACGCTGGATTTGTGTTTTTAAGACGACGCTGAAATCATGATCATGGAACCCACGCGTGTCTTTGTTTTGGCCCAGAAACGCACGAAAAGGCAACATGGACATGAAACCTACTGTCGAGCTTACACGATGAGACCTGGAGGAAAAACAAGCCGCATCCTTTCCTGTAAATAACGTTACCTGATCACTTTAAAATAGTAGCTCTAAAATAGAAACTGTAGTCTAATTACTTTCACTCAAGATACAAATCAGACATACTGTAGCTTTTTCATGACTGAATGTTAGCTTTCACGTCTTAATTACTCTGTGTACGTTAATGTAGTGATATTTTATGTTAAGGCTGTAACTGAAATATTTAAATAGCTGTATGAATGAAAGTGACGCGAGAGAAAAATCAGACTTGATTCTTTGACATTTTTATTCATCGTCGTATTCATCTTTTTACTTATTCTTCGTTTGTCTGCTCTCCAGAACAAAGTGGTACACGTCATATTGCATCTGTGTTTGTGACTTCTCTGAGGCATTGCTCTGTTTTTACTCTGGCACCAAAGTACAGTTGCTCTGAATTATCCCCAATTAAAAGAAATAAATTAATTACAGCTCACATCTCTCTGAAATCAATGAAGCAACAACATGCAAATAATAAATCAGGAAATAAACCACGATTGATTACTGTACCCTCTACACACAGTGCGTAATAAATCTGAACAAATGAGTAAAAGGCAAAACAGATAATGACTGTGCTGTAACCCTCCCGACATCAGCCAGATCAATACTTTTCAATTAGCTGCACCAACAATATAAAGACTCGTAAATGCTTTTCATTTTATACTCCACACAACAATACTTCCAGAGAACAGTGAGAGAAAAAGAAATAAAAATAAATCAAGTTCGTTTAGGATGTTACATTCAACGATGTGCCCGAGTGGATCAAGTTGGTGCAGGTGGTGGCACTATTGCTGATAGATACTTGCCTATTCTGATGACATCACTTCAGGTGCTGGCAATGATGGCATCCGATCGGACGCGTCCGGTCGCCCCTCGCCGGCCAACTGGAATGCCTGTTGGAGAGCCCGCCCCTCCTCTCCAAGTGGGTCCCGAAAGGGCTGAGGGTAGTCGGTTGGTTGGTGGTGTTCCTAACGCATTTTATAGTCGTGAGAAATGGCCGCCTCACATAGCTGTCCTTTGAAGTCCAGCTCCATGGTGAACTCCAGGTCACGCTACAAAAGATATACAATGATTTTTAAATTAATAAATTAATGGCAGGAAATATCCACACAAAAAAATACTGTGCTATAAAAAAAAAGGTATTAAAATGCAATGGTGGTATTCAATTATGTTCATTTACTTCCATTTTACACTTAACTACAAAATGAAAGTATTTGTTTATCCTGTATTTCTACTCATTTACAACAATTTTTCCCAGTAGCACTATTCTGATTAGCTTAGCTACAATGCTAAATGCTCAAATATGAACCCTGCTGGGGGAACTGCTAGCCCAGCTTGTGTACAGCTTATACATTACAGTGGCATAATAGTCTTCCACTGCATGTTTTGCTTTGGTATTAGCTGCAATGCTAACAATGCTAGCAGCATTTTGCTACATTCCAGATGGTGGCTGTGTGCCGACATTCTCACCAGTTTGAGGTTGCAACTCTGAAAAATGCAGAAACACGAGCTGATACGTTTTCAGCTCACCGTGCACAAAAGCTGTTTGTCCACGTTAATGTGAATACGCTCTTACATCGAGTCTGCACTGGTTGCATGGCAACTGATTGCAGCCGATAAAGAGTCAGACATATAAACAAGCTTTAACATGTTAATTGGTGAGCGTTAGAGTTTGTTTTTCCTACAATATTTCTATCTTTAGACAGTGCCAGCCTATTACTCTGTTTCCTGTCTATGTGCTAAGCTGAGCTGCTGGCTGTAGCCTTATAATTGATGGACAGATATGAGAGCGGTACGCCAGAACAGTTCATTAGCATATTTTTTTTCTAAATGTCAAACTTTTCCAGCACTGTTAAAATCTAACGTAGTGCACTTTTGTGCCTCTTTCTTACGAGTCTTACCACATTCTTCTCATTGGGCCTCACAGCAATACTGCCGAAGATCTCTTCTCCCTTCTTGACAGTTAAGTAGTCCTCCAAGTAAAACACTGTCTGCTTCCAGTGTGTGCTGGCGGCATCTGGAGCTGAAGAAAGAAACATGATACAGAGTGAGTAGAAGGGAAAGTAAGGTGTAAAATTATGAAAATTACAAAATGGGCACTCAGCTCTCTCTCGGGCGAAAAAAAATTTAACAACAAAGTGGCTGAAACTCACTCATCCAGAGAAATACAGAAGCTGAGAGGAGAGAACTCCTTCAGTGATGCTCAGCCTCAGGCTCAACAGACTCGGCCAAACATAGAACCTCCTCTACACAACATTATGTAAGCGCTGGATGCATGAATGTATTAGCATAGGCTTACATAACAGCTAAGCTACCCTCTGTATTATAGGCATCCTCGACGCCACGCTGTCAGAAGCGCTCAGTGGTTCCAGCGGCTCGTGTTACGCCAGCAGAGTGTAGCCAAGAGCTGAGATCCCGAAGTGCGAAATAGATTTTACTGCTCTATACTTTATATCTCAAAGAAATCTGGAATACTTGCTGGGTTTTTCACTGTCGGGGAAGTAGCGTGTGAAAACTTCATGTACTTTTTGTACCTTTTTATTAATTCTTATATTTTAATGATGTCTTCTGTGGAACTCAAAGCTCAAAGGTTTGGTTAACTCAAATTCCCACTTACCTCCAGTATAAATCACCTAAATAAGCAATTTTTTCACATTTATTTGTTCACAGGTGTTTTTAAAAGTTTGGCGATTTTATTTTTAAAGGTAGGAAAACAAAAAGATGGTGAAAGAGTTTGTTTAGCTCCTGGCTGATAAGGGTAAAAGGTTTGTCAGCACTTACAATCATTATTTTTGTATAGAGTTACATTTTGTTTTCGTAGTTGTGTTTTTTTAAGCGAAAACAAAACTGAAATGATTGAAGAGGGGATGTTTTAACACAATATCATCCTATTATTTATGCATTATTGATATTCCTTCACTTCCACTATCTTAGTGTGGAGGCAGAAATCTCAAAATGTATCCTGATAAAACTAACTGTGTGGCTGGAGACTACCACGGGGACGTAACCCACCGGTGGAGAAGCCAGTCTTCTTGTGACACTTGGTGAACTCGATGTTGAAGTAGGTGACCAGGGCGTGGACGTAATCGTTGCGCTGGATCTGCAGACAGAAGGCGGAGGTGAAGGACAGGTCCTCTGGCTTCACGGTGTAGATGTCCACCTCCTGGAAAAAGACAAATTCATATTTTTCAACAGTTTTCAGCGCCTCTCAATTCTTGAAATGTCCCATGCGATGAACCACACCACATGTGCAAGCACAGACACACACAAGTTGTCACCCCCACTTGCCACCTCTCACACACATGCGATACATGTGTGTGTCAATCCGTCTTGATTATTCACCATGATTATTGTGCGTGTGTGTGTGTGTGAAAGCCCACAGGTTGAATCACGGCTGGCAAACGAAGCCTGCTCACAGTACACATGCTGTGTGGGTGTCCTCCCTCAAGTCTACAAGGGAGGGAGGCTGTATGTGTGTGTGTGTGTGTGTGTGTGTGTGTGTGTTTGCTCGTGTCTATATCAAGCACCGCCTTTTGAATATGGCCACAAATTCATGTATCACATTTTGTTACCTGGCAGGCAATCGCTGTGGGTCCGAAAATAGGAGAGGAGCAGGTGTGTGTCTGCTTTGTATGTAGGTGATGGTGTATTTAAGAGGGTGTGTGTGTGTGTGTGTGTGTGTGTGTGTGTG